>OW387023.1:78163447-78659595 GCA_936439885.1 Nowickia ferox
CAAGAAGAGTAGCAGCAGATAACAAAGGACCAGAAATCACTTGGTTTTTAGGCCCTCTATATGTCGCAAGATTTCAGCACTTAACCTCTGAAGGTATGGTAGACTCAGTATGTTTTCATGACTTGTAACATTAAGTAGGGCAATTATCGGTGACTCCGGTAATTTTGTTACTATACTTTTGTGATTTCTGTATAGGGTTTCATTAGTTTTTGCTTCTCCACTGAAAGTCAGTAGAAATGTGCCCGTGATGGTCTTCTCTACGTCATCATTTGTTTTTACAGTAAAGGTGTCATCATTTACAATTACAACACCCTCATCAACTATTGTCACCGACTCAAGATGGAAAGGCCGAGAAGTGCAATATGCATGACCACCCGAATGGAGTTGCTGTGCGCATGTAGAATGTACCAGCTTCCTGCAGAATGATGTTGTTAGGGTTGCATTACAGTTTCCAATCGGTAACGTTTGATTTTCACAATCTGCCACGCTGTTTTCGCCATTAAAATTAAGAATTGTGTAGTTATGTGGAACAGGGTACAATGTTACTTTCTTGCAAACCATATCTGGCCTTGGATACTTAATTAAAAAATGTAAAAACTTATCATCTAATAGGACTCTTATACTAGCAACTTCCATTAAATCCTGTATAGTTACATTTGTAGAATGCTTACTATTTGTACTAAGCAAATCATTAGAATCCAAAATCTGCGGATTAACCATACCAATTTTTGAAAGAGTTATTGATAACATCAAGCCTTCAAGCTCCGCGACAACAATTCTGTTTCTAGCAAGCAAGGTCTCGTATAAATGTTCTGTATACACCATTTTATCCTTGGTATTTTTTATTATAATATTGACTGTATCTGTTAAATTATTGATTTTCTCCTGTGTTCTTGTATTTATGAGAATCTGTCTATTTTCTGCCTGAATCAATTCCCTTTGATTAAATTTCACATCTTCGAAGTCATCGTAGTCAGGTGTCCCAGCAACCACTTTAAGTGCCGTGCCCAAAAATTTTATACTTCTTGTATGCCTATGATGAACATCTATTGTTGTTTTCAATGTTCTCACATGTCCTATGTCCGAGTCTAATATTTTTTTCATGTGTGATTGGGGAAAATGTTCTTTTAGTCTCTGTATCATCAGCTATTTCAGAATACAATGTAAGGTTCGTTGTATGCCGCAAATACTCAAAATCCTGCCAAATTGTCACGTAACCATCTGATATAGGGATGTAGTTTGAATTGGAATAGTCTGTTAGTTTTGCGGTCACCACCGTGACAAGAAGGACCACCACAAGAATCCTACGGTTAAAAAGAAATCAATAAAATTTGACTTATCTCAAATTGTCCTTATGGAGCACCCTCCCTTTAATGAGAACGGTTGTCCCCAAATCGGCTTCTACAGTTTCCTTAATATATAATGGTGTAAGCTTATTGCCTAATCTTCTATTTGTTTTAACAAGAACCCTTTCACCCACTTCAAATGTTCGATTCTGTCTTGTTTCATTTAATCGTCTAATTTGAGACTCTTGGGCTTTCTGTACCCTGTTTCTCACATCAACCTCAAACTCCAATGAATCAAAATGAACTACATCAATAGGCCTTTTGTTTATGACCGTATGAATCGTTCTATTATATTTTATGGTTGCTAGTAATATTAACTTTACTGTATTACTAATGAATTTTTCTAGCTTAAGGCATCTAGCAATTTCTAAAATAGTACTATATAATCGCTCGACCTGTCCATTCGAAGTACCATGAAGCGGTGGTGCATTGACAATTTCCACACCAAAACTGTTGCTCAGCATTGACTTTATTGTTTCAGAATTTAATGACGGTTCATTGTCACAAAAGAAGGGAAGAAATTCATCAGCTGTAGAATCGGTGATTCTACATCTATTATAGTTCTCGAGTCTATAGGTTGAACTATTGCAAACTTGGAGAGTTTGTCTGCACAAGTTAAAAAATATTTTTTATCTGTTGAGAATATATCAATATGTAAAATTTCCCGTACATATGATGGAATTGGTGTCGCACCAATCACTTGTTTTTGCGGGTGGCGATGGTATTTCGCTTTTTTGCAAACTTTACAATTTATGGCCACCTCATTTGCCAACTGTGTCATCTTTGGAAAGAAATAGTCTTCCAAAATTTGTTTGGTATTTTCTTGAGCTGCTCTATGAGCTTTGTTATGTTCAGTGACGACAATTTCTCTTTGTTCGTCTTTATTTGTGATATCCACAACTAAATTTTTTGCATAACGAAATTGTTGTTGAGGGAAATGTCTCAATTAGTCTATGTTGTATTAAAGCCAAAATTGGTAGCTCGCAATGGATTGCATTCACTACATCTTCCTTTACAGTATCACAAACTTTAGCCATCAAAAGTGCTCTATCTGAAAAGTTTATTATGTGTCTCGTTTTTGTTCCAAACAAAACAAATGTTCTTGTTGGCAGCTCTGTACCCTCCTCAATCACTATCTGATTTCTAAAACAATTAATCGGTTTATCAGTTGATTCAATAGTATAAGATAAAGAGACTTCGCTGTGTATTGTTGCGATATCAGAGCTTGAACTCTTACCAAAAGTGTTATTATTTTGTAGGGTATGAACACCCTGTAAAGTCAGAAGGTTTTGTCGCGATAAAGCGTCGGCGACATGATTTTCCTTTCCCGGTTTATAATAAATTTGAGCGTTGTGCTCATCGATGAATGCTTTCCACCTTTTTATTTTCGAGTTAGGTGTTTGAACCTTGATGATGAATCGATATCCATCGGTTCCACCTCCTGCTTTTGCTCTTTTGAGCTATCCTGTCATATGTCATAATAAGGATTTTTTCCTTGTGTGGTATTATTATTAACAAACTTAGCGTTTTTCGTAAAAAATTTCTGTTGTGTTTTTTCTTCCATACTTTCAGCATAATTGCTAGCAAAATTATAGCGCACATGGTTTGATTCAACCTCTTGGGCCAATGCCAGCGCTGATGGAAGATCCTTTGGCTTTGCAGAAAAAAGAATGTCGCTTAAAGATTTTTTTGCGCCTGAAATGAACACTCGTAATGCATCCATTCGATATTTTTCATTTAATGATGCAGCCAGATCACTATCATAATTCATTATTGTTTTATTTGTTAGAAGTGTGAGCTTCCGCTCCACTTCATCATAATACTCTAAAAGAGTTAGATTTCCTTGCCGAAGGGTAAACATTTCTTGTTCTATTAAATAAATGGGTCTCTTGTCCGCATAGGTGAAATCGAGTCTATTAATAATTGCCTTAAAATTTAGAGGGGTGTCAAAAGAAGCCAAAATCATATCGGCTGTACCCCTAATTTTATTTCTAATGATTCCCAAAGCCTGAAAGTGGGTGGAACTCCCATTACATTTTTCATAAACTCTATAAGCGGTGTGTGCTGCCTTTCTCCATGAAACATAGGTTTCATGCTTTCCTTCAAACTCTTGTAAAGATTTTGCTATATCTAAAGTTTCCCTGCACAACACGTTATCTCTAATAGTAGCCTCTTCATATTTTTCTACTTCCGGTACATCTACAGACAACTCGGTCTCCCTTTTTCCTAATTCCTTTAGTTTTTCTTCAAATTGTCTCTCCTGTACTACGAGCGGACTCCACAATAGTTTTTAGCTGATCGGGAGTAATTGCCATTTCTAAGTCTTCTATAAGTTCTAAACTTTTAAATTTCTTTAATAATGACTCAATATCTTCATTCATACGAGAGTATGCTTCACTTTTTTTTAAAAACAGAATTTCAATCGTAATTCAATATTTATTTCACTCTTAAATATATCATAAACACTCCACTTACATTGAAACCAAAAAAAACTTAATTTATTGATGAGTTTTATTCAATACAGATAGTTGATTCCTCTGTTGGTTGCAGTTGCTTTTAATTTTAGTCCAATTGATGTGGTTTCCTCAACTGTTGATAGATAGTTGCTTCTTCTATTTTGTTGTAGTTTAGCTATTATGTTTTTATATAAGATTTACCACTCCTTTATATTCAATCGATGGGTTCCTCTAGTTTTAAAACTCGTTGGGCGCCAGTTAACAAAAAACAGGGTCTAAGTTTTTGTAAAGTTTTTATTAAAATATAAATGAAATTAAAATAAAATTATATAAAAATTAACTTTATTCTTTTACTTCCAAATATGATCTGCCCTGGCTTCAAAAACAATAATTCATTTCAACCAACATTGTACACAAAAAACGCTGAGTTTGCGTCTAGTGTTTTCTTTGTTTTTAAGTTTCTTATCATTCTTTTGCAATTGTAGAACAAATAGCTGACGCAGATGATTGTTGACTTTTATGTATTTCAACATCCGTATTGAAATTCTTAGTTGTGCTAACTTGCATACAAATGTGTAATGATAGAAACCATGTAAATAACAAAAGATGTCTTAAGCGGCTATTCGGCTGCCATACTTGGTATTTGAGAATGGTGTGATAATTTAAAATTCGTGTTTTCAGCTCGGTTTCATGGTTTTCAAAAAATTTTGATTTTTTGTGTTTGTCATCATACTCGTTTAATATATCTTCAAACTTAGTACAAATTTCATGTATTTTCGTAGGCAAAGGCTAGGTTAGAGAGCTTAGTTTTAAAGAAGTCCATTGAAATGTACGAAAGTCTGTCATAATAAATACCAAATATGACCGTCTGATAGCCGCTTTAATGTATTTTAAACATCCAACATCTAATAAGAAGAAGAAACGAAGTATTCAAAATTAGGTTTTTTGGGGCCGAACACTTCAAAGTTCATCGCTGCGGAATTCGGCTCTTGGACACACAAAGAAAAATAGAACTGAAAAAAGTAAATTAACAATTTTTTAATGCAAAAACTATATTATTAACTGTCTTTCACATTATGTGGATAGGAGGCATCATAACACATACTTTTCGGATGCGGTATTTATATCGTGTACACATACAAAGTTGCAAAACATTGTAACCTTGAGCATGAGTTGCAAAATATTGTAACCATGAGAAACTTATGCTCTGATTGCTTGTTTGCGGCGTTATTAATACCTGTCGACAACGCACAGTGGCGTCAATTAAAAAAAAAGTGGTAAAAAGTCCGCAACTTTTGAACTAGTCAACCGATTTAAATGAAACCAACTGTTTTAGAAAGTAGAAGTGTTGAAATTTTGAGAAAGCATTATTTGAGGCACCCTGTTGTAAGACAGTGTAGCTCCAAAGAGCTTGAAAGTGGGAAACTGCGGGTATCGAAATTCTTTCGGAGCTTGTAACTTTTGTAAATATGGACCGATTTCAATAATTTTTTCAGCGGGACAATCACCGTTAAGAAACATCTTAAAGCACTATTTTATACCTTACAGTTTCCAAGATATTTGACATTGAATTTTTTTTTTTAATTTTTGACCATGACTTTCTTTAATCCTTAGTACATAGCTTCTTTTTTACTTAGCAGAAATTCTTTAGTTTTATTGTTTTTAAAAGAAAACTTTATCCAAATTCATATACAAAAAATCATTCTGATATCTCAAAAATTATAGCGAGGAATAATTTTGCAATTTGGATTTTCGAAAAATATGAGAAAATTTTATATATTTTGGGAAAAAAGTATTCTTAATTCTTTTGCAATAATTTAAAAAATTTTCAAGTATTTGATTAAAACTTTGATTGTTTTTAAGAGAAGAGGCATTAAAAAAGGCTGTGAAATAAATATTGGAGATTTTGGTTGGTGCACCCTACATTGTCGAAAGCTAGCAATTTTTTTCAAAAAATCTGATTTTCGGATGTGGCAAAAAAATTTCACGGTCGTTTTTGTAATTTTTTTAGTTTTTTATTATAAATAAACTTCTTGTAAGTAACCTTTAAGAAACTGTTGACATCCTACACATAAATGTAGGCAGGAGAGGAAATTTTCTAGAAATTCAAAAATTTTTGTAACACAATTTTTCCCAATAAGAAAAAAGTATTAAATTATATATTGCGAAACATTTTAATTTTTTCCAATAGTATACATTTGGCTTTGCAAACTGAAAAAAAATATTCTCCTACCTTCAATACTTTTCGAAATATTCAAAATCCAATTTTGATTAAAAAATTTAATTTTCAACATTTTTTATTTTTGTCTAAATTATTGATCTTATTTTCTTTATTTCAAATGTGTCTTAATTTTTTCTATGTTATCACAATAGAAGATATAATTGTCTATTCAAAGGTATATAATATGTATACCTTTGCCGTTATATCAGTCTTAAAATGTATACACAAATATAACACCTCAGGTAACAATTTACGTGTTTTATCTGATATTCAAACAAACCCACATTTTTATGGCCTCTTGCTGTTATTAACTACTTTCTTTACTTAAATACAATAAAATAAAAGAATTTATATACACACACAGTATATTTATATACCCACAAGGACAAAGGCACCTGCGCTCACATCTCCATTATGGGTATGGTTTTACCTGATTATTAAGAATCTTCGCCTTGGGCTTTCTTCCAAGCACTTGTAGCTCAAAGAAATGGGAAAATTACTTCAATGTTTTGAAAATAATGATTTTCTTACAGGCGCATATACCTGAAGAAATTTTGGTTTATTGTATGACCTTTCAAGCACTTTAACTTGGAGGTAAATTGATTTAGTTGGCGCAACAACAGCACTTGAACCGTGTTGCTTATCTTAATTGAGAAAGACCGTTTCTTTCAGTTTCAAATTAAGAATTGTTTTATTCAGAATTTTCTTAGTCTTATATACTAGTTTTATCAAAAGAAATATGATTAATTTACATAATTTTTTTTGCAGTAATAATAAAAAAAGACAAATTAAATTGCAATAATAACTTGTATATATTAAATTGTGCGGTATTAAATTACAGTGTAGTAAAATAAAATAAATTGTAATAAAAAAGAAATGTATTAATTTAGGCCAAGTGTGCAAAAGTTTATTAAACTTAAATAAAATAATAAATGCTTTTTGTGTATTATTATGTATTAATTTAGGAAAAGTGTGCCATATTAAATTACAATTGTAGGCAAAAATAAAGTAAAGGTAAATATATGTATTGGCCAAGTGCGTTAAGGTTTGTTGAACTTAAATTAAATAATGCTCGTGCATTAACATTCTCCCCTCGTTGAGTGCAGCTCAAAACATTTCTTGTTGTAGGGCTGTTGTTGAATGTTGTGTTGGTTATTATATGTGAACAGTGAAGTCTGAGTCTAGTTGTTGCATGCGAGGTGCTGGAATTGGAGTTGACCGTTGTGTGCACTTATGTTTTACTAGTAGATATATGACAATGCCAAAAACAATCAATAATGATGTATACCCAACCGTCATGTGATGATAGTTGTGAGCTTCAAGTTTGTTTGGGAGTCTTAATATCTCTTGTGTTGCTAATGATTGTTGTAGAGCTGTTAAATTTTTTACTTGGGAAATATAATGATTCACATCTTGTGGTAACAATGGTTTAATGTGTTCTTCGTGTCGTTGTTGCGTGAGTTCCCAGAAGCTAGTATATGATTTTTCAATCTTGCTGGATATTAGGTTTTGTGCACGCAATGTCGTGAATTTGTATTTAAAAGTGCACTCTGGTTCCAATGCAAGCAAGCCAGATCCTTCAAGTGTGAATTGTGTGACTTGAAACTGAATAAATCTATTTGTTTTGTTGATGAAGGGGGATCCAGACTTCTTTATCTTTCATATGATGTACTGAGCAGTCTGATTGGGTGTTGTTGTGAAATAAATTCAGCTCGCAGGCACATGTTGATGAGCCATTTTGATGCCTTATTTGGCCTTTAGGGCACAGATACATATCTTCTGTGATGAGTGAACATAAGCTGAGTTCAGTTTTGCTAATGCTAAAGTATTTGTTGAGAGCAGTGTTGATGATCAAAAGAGGTGCACATGGTTGTATTGCTACTAATGTGTCATTGATCCACGTTGGCACTGGAATAATATTAAATATTTCATATCGTTCACGTTGAACTAGTGGTAATGTTATACTGAAAACTAATATATTCTCAGTGAGCCCTCCTTTGACCTTCATGAGCTTGTATAGTTGTAACGTATTTTCTTGGCTTACCGGCAGTTCCAGTGATTCGCTGAGATGCATTTTAATTTTCCTTACTTGCTGTAATTGATGAGGAGTCAAGAGTAGTGGGCTTATAATACCATGGTGAATGTTTGTTAAAATATCAAGTATTGATAATTGTGTCTGTTGGAGCTTCGCTGCTGTAATTGTTAATTGGATGCACAACGAAAGAAAAATACGGTAAATCTTTTCTTGCTGCCATTCGTCGCTTACCATATTGCGTATTTGTTCAATTTGGAAATCAATTTGATCGAATTTTTTCTTTACTGCTTCTTGATCTAATCTCATTATGTTTATTGTAGCGTCAATGATTGAGGTTTGATTTTTTAAGAGATCGAGAAGATGTTCTTCGTTTTCTTTAACTTGAGAAATTGTACCAGCCATATCCTTGGCATATTCGGAGTCTAATACACCAAAAAGTGAATGGGCGATATTTCCAACTAGATCGATTGCTGCTCTCTTTTTTATCCGCCCAGACAACAGAGTGCTGTCTAATTTTAATTCAGCTTCTGTGTGTTCAAAATGCTTGACCAGGCTTGTGCATGTAGTTTTGTCCTGCATTTGCTTGCATAGATCGTTTAAGGTTTGTGTTCCTTGCGAAAAGGTTGCCGCTTCAGTCCAAAATTCTTTTAAGTCATCGTACACTAATAATTGCTTGTCTGTAGTTGAAATTGTGGCGGATCCAATTCCCTCAAAATGTATGCCCAGACGATTTTCAAACCCTTTATTATGTATTTGTGCTCCTAACACTAGCGGCATTAATATGATCGCCATCATAATAGTGAAGATGTTTTGGCTTATCGATATTCTTTTCCATTTTTTGTCACCTTGAGGCCTTTCGTTCCGATGAATGCTTGTGCTAGTCGAGTCATCTTGTTGAGGGATTTCGTCGTCTTCAGAATTATTAATAGGTAACAGTGCCAGCCTAGAAATTGGTCTTCTGCAAACTCCTTTTGATGTTTTGACATCAACTACTCGAATGAAGCCATCATCGCCCTTATGTGTTTTTACAATTCTTCCTAGAGACCACTGTAAAGGAGTTGTGTGGTCCTCTTTTATTATTACCATGTCTCCAGATTTAATGTTAGCCTGTTGTTTATTCCATTTGTGTCTGTGTTGGAGTTCTGACAAATACTCCTTTGACCAACGCCTCCAAAATTCTGATTTTAAATGTGTAACTAACTTCCATCTGGTGAGAAGATTCTTTCGGTTTTCGGTGGCTGCTACGTCAATTTGGGAGTTGAGTGGTGCTCCTATAAGAAAATGGCCAGGGGTTAATGCCGCCAAATCGTTCGGATTATCTGACATTGGACTTATGGGTCGGGAATTAAGAATTCCTTCAATCTCTATGACAACTGTGTCAAGTTCCTCATATGTTAGTGATGCTGTTGATACACTTCGTACAAGGAGATGTTTGGCCGATTTCACTGCTGCCTCCCATAAGCCTCCGAAATGAGGTGCTCTTGGTGGTATAAAATGAAACATGATGCCTCGAGCTGTACATTCTTTATCTATTTTTTCGGTAGCAGAATTTCCGTAAACTGCTTCTGACAACTCTGTCAGTTGATTTTTGGCACCAACAAAGTTGGTGGCATTATCACAGTATAAGTTTTTGCAATGGCCTCGTTTGCTTATGAATCTTTTTAATGCCCCTATGAATGCATGTGTTGTTAAACTGCTAACTACTTCTAGGTGCACTGCTTTGGTAGCAAAACAGCAAAATACCGCGATGTAAGCCTTCTGAGGCCTTTTCCTCTGCTCTTATAGTGGACCCAAAATGGACCACAAAAGTCAACTCCAGAGTTAATGAAGGGTCGAGCTGGACTGATTCTTGTAGATGGCAGATTTCCCATAATTTGAGTAAGAAGTTTTGGTTTAGCTCTAGCGCATTTTATGCAATGTTGGACAATTGATCGGGCCATTGACTTTCCCTTGATTGGCCAGTATTTTTGTCTTGTGTGTGACAAGAGTGCCTGAGGACCACAATGACCATCATGATCATGCACCATCTGCATCAGTAATTTTGATATTGGGTCATTATAAGGGATAAGCATTGGGTGTTTGGTGTCATACGGAAGCTCTTATGCTTCTAATCTTCCTCCCACTCTGATGATGCCGTTGGTGTCCCAAACTGGGGCAAGGTTATTATATGGGCTATTCTTGCTTACTTGCTTGTACCTTATTAGGTGTTTTAGTTCTTCGTCAAAATCTGAGTGTTGCATTGCCCGTACAATCAAAGAAAGATCTTGTTCCAGTTCTGAAACTGATAATAATAGCTTGAATTGTTGATTGCCCCTTCTTGTATTGTTAATGAATCTCACAATGTAGCCAACTACTCGTTGTAAAGTTCTGAATGAGCCATTATGTTTAATGTTGTAGATCACACTATCTGTGGGATCACTCGCTGTGGTTGCCGCTGCTACCTGGCAGTGCTTCATCCCAGTCTAACTTTTTTTGGCTCTTGGATGAATATTTTGGCGGTAACTACAATCGGCGATAGTAGTCGCAAAGGATCAAACAAACTAGCTTAATCTGAGCTAATTGTGCGTTTTGTTATGTGGTTAATCTCCCTTAGGCATACTTTCACACACAATTTGTTATGTTGTGGCATGATATTATTTTTACATAGCAAGAAACAAAAAACAAAAACAACAAAAACGGCAAACAAAGTGCCCTTGAGGAATACTCTACATGAGTACCTCAAAAACAAAAAATTGTGAAGTGAGTTCAAACGGCAGAAATGCATATTTTACTGTGAGTTCTGAAGCTCTCAATGTTAACAATAAAAATAAAAAATCTGATGATAGTCTTTTTCTAACGGCAAAGCCACTTTTTCGTCAGCGATCAACTTCGCTTTGTCCAATGCCAACAAGTGACTCGTTAACATTACAGTTGCCTAGTACATCTTCATATAAGTCAGTGATATCATCCCCTTCGGGCTCGTGTTCATCACTTAACAAAGTTATCACTACAGATAACAGCAGTTCAAAACCCAAAGTCAAAGTCGGTATGGGCAGATATATAACTGTGGTAAAGCATGGCCAAAGCCCAAAATCTTCTAAAATTTCATCTGCTCCAAAAATGTCTAGGGATAACAGCGCGTCCTCTGTTAATCGTCAAAATCGTTTTTCAATATTGCAAGACAATAACGAGAAGCCCGCTGCATCATCGCAAAAGTCTTTTAAGCTACCACCTATCTATCTGAGAGAAAAAAATTCTAACGCGCTTCTAAAAAAACTGCTGTCGGCAATAGGTGAAAATACTTTCCACATCATTCCAATTAAACGAGGTAATATTGATGAAACTAAAATCCAAATTTATGATGAAAAAAATTTTCGAAAAATTGTTAGCGAATTTGAAAAAAACAAAACAAATTTTTACACTTACCAACTTAAGGGTGCTCAAGGCCTACAGATAGTATTAAAGGGCATAGATTCATATGTTGACCCCGAAGAAGTAAAATGTGCACTTCTTGAAAAAGGATTTAAGGTTAAAAATGTTACCAATATAATTAACAGAGAAAAGGTCCCACAACCCCTATTTCGGGTTGAATTGGAGCCGAATGACATGCAGTTGAAAAAAAATGAAACGCACCCTATTTATAATGTAAAGTTTCTATTACACCGAAAAATCACAGTTGAAGAGCCACGTAAGCGTTCAGGTCCCGTACGGTGCCATAATTGCCAAGAATATGGCCATACAAAATCCTATTGCAATTTACCTACAGTTTGTGTTATCTGCGGTGAATTGCACCGCATGCTGTACTAAGCCAAAAGAACAAGCAGAAAAAAAATGTAGTAATTGTGGAGGCAATCACACCGCTAACTACAGAGGATGCCCTGTGTATTCTTTCGTTAAACAGGCTATGGGTCAAAAACCTAAATTAGTTCCAGCTCAATCAACTAACGCTTACTCTGTCACTTTTCCTCCAATGAGCCAACCTAGTACTTCACGTGTATTGTATGCCGATGCTGTTAAAATAAATTCCATTCCCACGCAGAAAGTGTCCCCACCAAGTAATTCAACAAATGCGAACACAAGTTTTAATTTCAGTCGCCTTGAAGCCACTATTGATAATCTGGTGAAAACTATAAACAATTTCACAACAAATGTGACTACTATGATGCAAGAAATGCTTCGAATGCAGAATACTCTGCTTCAAGCATTAATTAACAAGCCATGAACACGTTAAAAATATGTTTCTGGAACGCAAACGGCATTCGCCAACACAAAAATGAGCTCAAGCACTTCCTTACGGAAAAAGATATTGATATAATGTTGGTCTCTGAGACTCATTTGACTTCGAGAAGCCTTTTCAAAATCAATGGCTACAACTTATATGATACAAAAGACCCTAGAGGAAGAGCATGCGGTGGATCGGCAATTCTAATAAAGTCAAGACTCAAGCACTATATTCTTGACAACGTTTGTGAAGAAAATCTACAAGCAACAAATATTTGCGTCGAAAATTTTTGTACAAATTTCGTTATATCATCAATTTACTCCTCTCCCAGATTTTCAATCACTGAGGATCAATACGAGGATTTCTTCAAATCTCTTGGACCTTGTTTTGTAGCAGCTGGCGACTACAATGCAAAGCATACGTTCTGGGGTTCACGTCTTATTACACCTAGAGGTAGAGCGTTGTTCACCACAATTTCAAAAATGGGTTTGGACGTCATTTCGAGTGGGCAGCCCACTTACTGGCCTACTGACATACAAAAAATTCCGGATGTTATAGATTTTGGCGTCATGAAAAATATTTCTAGAGATTTAGTTCATGTTGAAGCTTCTCTAGATCTCTCCTCCGATCACTCTCCCACTATCGTTACAATCTGTAATCCACTAAGAAGTGATTTACCTCATCCATATGTGAAGATGGTCAATCGTGTTAATTGGCTGAGATTCAAAAAATATCTTAGTAGTCATTGCACAGAAAACATAACGCTAAGTACATCCGATGATATTGAATCTAACATTGCGAATCTTAACGGAAATATTAAACAGGCTGCAGAACATGCTACTACCTCCCACCCGCAGACTGGGTTTAATAGAATTTATTCTACGGATATTGAACGTCTCGTAAGTGAAAAAAGAAGAGCTAGAAGGAAATGGCAGCAACACAGATCACCCCAACATAAAATCAGGTTTAAAGAGTACACTAACCGACTCCAAGAGTTGCTTGCATCTGAAAAAACTGCATCTCTTAAAAATTATCTGGAAGGTCTTGATGTTACACCAGCATCTAATTATTCTTTGTGGCGCGCTGCGAGGAAGCTTAAAACACCCGTTGAGTTTAAACCACCCCTGCCCACTTCTACCGGAGGATGGGCAAGAAACGATACTGAAAAAGGTAACATATTTGCTGAGCATTTAAAAACCGTATTTACCCCAAACACATGTATGGGTGTTGCTGATTTGCCATGTGTAGTTGCTCTACCCCCTCGTCCCTTAAAGTTTAAGATGCTTGATGTACAAAAACTAATTGCTGAACTCAACCCAAAAAAAGCTCCGGGCATTGATGAAATTAGTAATAAGATGCTGATGAAGTTGCCTCGTATTGCAATTAGAATTCTGCTATTAATTTTTAATGCCATTTTAAGACTGGAGTATTATCCACACAGCTGGAAGCTTGCCAAGGTCAAAATGATTCCAAAGCCGGGCAAAGATCTTACCAAGGCTGAGTCATACAGGCCAATAAGTTTACTGCCAACAATGTCAAAGCTCTTCGAAAAGTTACTCATGATCAAATTGTCCCCAATTCTAACTGATAATGCGTGCATACCGGATCATCAATTTGGTTTTAGAAGTGAGCATAGCACCATTGAACAAACGCATAGATTGGTTCAATTTATAAGAAGAACACTCGAAGAAAAGAAGTATTGTTCTGCCCTTTTTATTGATGTTTCTCAAGCATTTGATAAAGTGTGGCATAGAGGCCCAATTTTAAAATTGAAGACATATCTACCAATAAACATTGTTAATCTTCTGCAAAGTTATATTCTTGCTCGAAAGTTCACTGTTGTGGAAGGAGACTTCATGAGTGCGTCCGAATCAATCTCATCCGGTATGCCACAGGGGAGCATACTGGGCCCAGTCTTGTATTTGATTTATACTTGTGATATGCCTTTGAGCAGCAATATCCATACATCTACATTTGCTGATGATACAGCCTGCCTTAGTATGCACGAAAACCCTCACGATGCTTCCCGATATCTACAAGAACATATTACACAGCTGGAGTTATGGTTAAACTTATGGAGAATTAAGGTAAACGAACAAAAGTGTGTTCAGGTAACATTAACTCTGCGAAAAGATACCTGTTCACCCATTCGAATCAATAATCAAGTTGTTCCTCAACATTCACATGTAAAATACCTTGGTATACCGACGGATAACATGGAAACACCATATTGACTCTAAGCTAACACAAATGAAACTAAAATTAACTCAGTTACATTGGCTGATTGGTAGAAATTCAACCCTGAGTCTAGATTGCAAACTTTTGATATACAAGTCGCTTTTGAAACCTATATGATGCTACGGAATTCAGCTATGGGGCACTGCTTCAGCTTCAAATGTAGAGAAAATCCAGCGAAGACAAAACAAAATTTTACGGTTAATAACATCGGCTCCATGGTACATAAGAAACTCAAATTTACATCGTGATCTAAATATGCCACAAGTGACTGAAGAAATTGCAAAATACTCAGGCAAATATTTAACTAAACTCGAGTCACACCCTAATCCGCTTGCTCGAAATATCTTGAACTTTACCGGACACATTCGCTTAAACTGATTGAAATTATTTTTTTATTTTTATTTTTTGCTTTGCACAACTCTTATGTATTATGAATTACTATCACTAAGTTTATGTCCGACAATGGTCGGGCCTAATAATTATATTTAGATTTAAGATTTGAATACTTATTGTTAGTTCATTTTTGAAGATACAATAAATAAATATATGTATGCATAAAAAAAAATGAAAAATGTTGTGGCATCCATGTTAAGCCCAAAGTTTTCACAATATGGTTGTTCTCACTATCGAAGTCAAAATTAACCTATTGTTGTTCCTCGGCAACGTTTTGAAGTAGTTTTGAATGATTTGCTGCCCATTTTTGTAATTTAAAACCATGCTGGTGCAATATGTGTTATAGTTTTGACTGAATTGCTAGAACAGTGTGCAAGTCATTCCCTCCACCAATACCGCCATCTACATAGAAGTTTTCGAGTGAAAATTGAGCTCCATGTGGGTATCGTATCATGTTTGTCTTAGCAATTTGTTCTAAGCATTTTGTCGCTAAATAAGGTGCAGATCTCGTTCCATATGTGACTGTATTTAGTTTATAATACCTTATTGGCTTAGTGGGATTTTCTCTCCAAATGATTATTTGAAAGTTTCTATCATCTGGGTGCATTAATATTTGGCGGTACATTTTTTTGATGTCGGTTGTGAAGACAAATCGTGGACACCGAAAGCGTAGTAGATTAGAAAATAATTCACTCTGTACTATGGGTCCTGTGTACATTATGTCTTTCAATGAAGCTCCGTTAGTAGTTTTAGTGGAGGCATCAAAAACTACTCGTAATTTTGTTGTTAGACTTTCAGGTCTAAGTACACAGTGGTGAGGAATGAAGTAATTTGGTGTTTGCATAGAGTTTATGTCTATTTGGGCCATGTGCCCTAATGCTTCATATTCTTTCATGAAATTTATATATTGAGCCTTGATTTCTGGAGTCTTTGATAATCGCCTTTCTAATGATAGAAATCTGTTGAAAGCTACTCCATGGGATTCGCCAAGAGTGTTTGAGCTAGTGCAGAATGGAATTTTGACCACGAATCTTCCATTTTTTTCAATGGAGTGAGTTTGCGAAAAATGGTTTTCACATTGTCTTTCAGCCATCGAAAGACATCTGTCAGATGTGCTGATAGTTTCCAGTTCCCAAAACCGAGCAATAGCTTCTTCCAAATTAACTTCGTCTTCAGTACACACTCCGCATGCTGCAATTGATGATTCATGTCCTCTAATTCTCCCAGAAATTACCCAGCCAAGTAAAGTGTTACTCAAATGGGCAAATCGTCACCTATTTGAATCTGCCCACCTGACAGTAGTTGGTGATGAAATTCTGCCCCAAGTAGAACATCTATTTTGTCAGGACTGCTTTAAGCCGTGCGGTATAATTATTGATTCTTGAATATAATGCTACGTTTACTCGGCGTGTTACCCTAGTGTCACTAGAAGCGATGCCACTAATGGAAATTGATGTTGGTTTAGTTGAAATTCCGAGACGTTTTACTAGGCGTTCGCTGACGAAATTCAGTTGGGATCCTGAATCGAGAAGTGCTCTGCATTGTATCTCCTTCTCATTAGCTCGTATTTTTATAATGGCTGTGCTCAGAAGGACGTAGCTGGGACTTTTGGATTGGTTGTACGTTGTAAGTGATATGGCGTCTTGATTTCCAGATGATGAATGACTGCTTTGCATATCTTTGTTGTTTGAAATGTTTGTTGTTGGTGTTGATGATGGGTTATTGCCTTGATTTGAGCTCTCCAAGTGCAGCAATGTATTATGCCTTTTGCTGCATTCCTTGCAACCCCTTGATATACAGGTTTTAGAATTGTGACCGGGCTTCAAACAGTTCACACAGTATTTTTGCTTTTGAATGAATTGTAGTCTTGCTAATGTCGATAACTGACGAAACTTGGTACATGCGAATAACGGATGATTTCCATTTTTGCACATAACACATGAATTGTTGACTTGCTTTGTGGTGATTGAGGTACACACCCTTGTTTTTGAATGCGGCATTTTTTCAGAAAACATTTCCATTGATTGAAAATTTCTTTCCAAGAATTCCAGTAACTCTGTGATTGTCGGAACTTCCCGAGGATTCTTCAGTGCTTGCTCGTACCGGAGACGCGTTGCTTGGTCCAGTTTCTTTAGTAGTAGGTAGCATAATATTGGATCCCATGATTTCGTATCCAGGTGAAGATTTTGAAGCGCTAAAAGACACTCCTTAGTTCTGTCATGGAGCGACTTGTAGTTGTCAGTATAGCCTTTACTTGGGATATCTACTAGCTGTTGCACAAGCTTGTTGACCAGTAATCTTTTGTTGTTATACCGCTCCAAAACCATAGTCCATGCAGCGTCAAAATTTTCTTCAGTGGCAGCGAAGTGTTTCATCAAATTTGCTGCTTCTCCTACTAACTGTGTTTTTAAATACCACATCTTTTGAATTTTAGGCATTGATCGCTTTATCACCAGAGATAAGAATATATCATAGAATTCTTGCCACTTGAGGTGATTTGCATCGAATTTTGGTAGTGCGACCTTTGGCATAGGCAAGGATTCTGGAACACTGATGTTCTGCTGAGATTGTTCAATCGTGCTTACTGTATTGGTTACCTTTCGCAATTTAGTCTCGATTTGTATAAAGCGCGCGGAGTCGTAGACTAGTTGCTCTGGGTTGTCATAGAGCTCAAATATTTGGAAATGTATGGCATCAATGCCTTGCCATATGTTTAATGCGACGTTTTGGTTCTGATGAGTATATTCGTCATTAAGCAACCGTTCTAAAGAAGACATCATTAACGCTTGTCGACGTTTGAGCCTTATGAACTCATTCGTCTCAGCTGCTAACACATCACAGCCTTCTGCTGGTGGAATTTTATCTGAAGTTGACTTTACCTTCATCATAGAAGAATTTTCAAATATGGTTTTATATTATTCCACAACTTTATGTATTGCAGAATAATAATCTTCCGTGAAATAGCGGTGATCTTGAGGTTTGTCGTCAAGTAGCCGAATCTGGTTGTCATTAGTCTCAAATGTCATCCATTCTTCATCTAGTCTGCGTAGTCTCTCTTGAAAGTAGCTCACCAACTCCTTTCTGGTTTGGGAATCCTTTTTGTAGTTTCTGATAATCGTTTCGATGTTATCCCCAAGAAATTTTTGCCTTTTAATTAATTCTTCAAATGGTACCATTGTGGATTATATTTAGCTGGCTATCACTGCTGCTAGTATTTCCACTCAAATAATGTGTTGCTGAACTGGTGATATGTTGAGTAATGAATTTAGACGTCCTGTTCTTGTAACAGGATCACGTCGGGGTCACCAAAATGTTAAGAATCTTCGCCTTGGGCTTTCTTCCAAGCACTTGTAGCTCAAAGAAATGGGAAGATTACTTCAATGTTTTGAAAATAATGATTTTCTTATAGGCGCATATACCTGAAGAAATTTTGGTTTATTGTATGACCTTTCAAGCACTTTAACTTGGAGGTAAATTGATTTAGTTGGCGCAACAACAGCACTTGAACCGTGTTGCTTATCTTAATTGAGAAAGACCATTTCTTTCAGTTTCAAATTAAGAATTGTTTTATTCAGAATTTTCTTAGTCTTATATACTAGTTTTATCAAAAGAAATATGATTAATTTACATAATTTTTTTTGCAGTAATAATAAAAAAAGACAAATTAAATTGCAATAATAACTTGTATGTATTAAATTGTGCGGTATTAAATTACAGTGTAGTAAAATAAAATAAATTGTAATAAAAAAGAAATGTATTAATTTAGGCCAAGTGTGCAAAAGTTTATTAAACTTAAATAAAATAATAAATGCTTTTTGTGTATTATTATGTATTAATTTAGGAAAAGTGTGCCATATTAAATTACAATTGTAGGCAAAAATAAAGTAAAGGTAAATATATGTATTGGCCAAGTGTGTTAAGGTTTATTGAACTTAAATTAAATAATGCTCGTGCATTAACACTGATATTTGTATCGCTTTTGTATTCATAGCCTCTAAAATAGCTATATCTTTAAGCTGCGATACGTTTAATGTAATTATTTCAGTTATACCTATCATGGAGATAACAATTAAAAATAAATCGCTCTGCAACTTAATGTGGGAAAACCTCACTGATGGGAGTACTCGGTCGGAGAAGGTATACCAATTGATGTACACAATATCTACTACATATGGTTTATCTGTAAACACCGATTTATCCAAAAAAATTTAAAACTTTTTTAAATTATATGAAAAGGAGAAATATACCTAAAGAAGTTTGGTCGGCCAAACAAGGATTACGATAACTTTCGATGCAGGAGCAAAAGGATTAAACAAGAAGACTTGATAAATACGTATTCGGAAAATGAAATCAAAGATACATTCAAATTGATTTTAGCGAAGACTCAACTAAAAGAAGCAGGCAAAATCTTGGATGTGCTACCTGTTGCATCTCCAAAAAGTTTAATACCGATGGTGGAAAGTATTCCATCGCCAAAATATAGTAAACATTTTACGACGGAAGATGCACTAGCACTCATTCTTAATTTGGGCCTTTCCAGAAATAAATACGATATCTTAAGGAAGGTGCTTAAAGAAAAAAGTGGGCCTTTGCCATCAAGTACATTGTTGTTAAAAAGAAAAGCGGAAATGTTGCCATATCCGATAACAGTGGATAACCGAGTGTAGTTGCACTACCCTCTCGACCCTTAAAGTTTAAGATGCGTGACGTACAGAAACTAATTGTTGAACTCAACCCGAAGAAAGCTCCAGGAATTGATGGAATTAGTAACAAGATGCTGATGAATTTGCCTTGTATTGCAATTAGAATCCTTCTATTTATTTTTAATGCCATATTAAGACTAGAGTATTATCCACACCTCTGGAAGCTTGCCAAGGTCAAAACGATTCCAAAGCTGGGCAAAGACCTTACCAAGGCTGAATCGTGCAGGCCAATAAGTCTACTATCAACAATGTCTAAACTTTTCGAAAAACTGCTTATGATAAAATTGTCCCCAATTCTAACTGATAATACATGCATACCAGACCATCAGTTTGGTTTTAGGAGTCAGCATAGCACCATTGAACAAACTCATAGATTGGTTCAATTTGTAAGAAGAACATTTGAAGAAAAGAAATATTGTTCTGCCCTCTTCATTGATGTTTCTCAGGCATTTGATAAAGTATGGCATTTGGCCTTATATTAAAATTGAAATCATATCTACCAATAAATTTTCTGAAGCTATTGGAAAGTTATATTACTACCCGGAAGTTCACGGTTGTTAAAGGAGACTTTATGAGTGTGCCCGAATCTATATCATCCGGTATGCCATAGGGGAGCATATTGGGGCCAGTTTTGAATTTGATTTATACTTGTGATATGCCTTTGAGCAGCAATATCCATACATCTACATTTGCCGATGATACAGCCTGCCTTAGTATGCACGAAAACCCTCACGAGGCTTCCCGATATCTACAAGAACATATTACACAGCTGGAACTATGGTTAAACTTATGGAGAATTAAAGTTAACGAACAAAAGTGTATTCAGCTAACATTTACCCTGCGAAGAGATACTTGTTCCCCAATTCGAATCAACAATCAAGTTGTTCCTCAACATTCACATGTAAAATACCTTGGTATACACTTTGATCGACGGCTTACATGGAAACACCATATTGACTCAAAGCTAACACAAATGAAACTTAAATTAACTCAGATACATTGGCTGAGTGGTAGAAATTCAACACTCAGTCTAGATTGTAAACTTTTAATATACAAGTCGCTTTTGAAACCCATATGGTGCTACAGAATACAGCTATGGGGCACTGCTTCAGCTTCCAATATAGAAAGAATCCAACGAAGGCAAAACATGATTTTAAGACTAATAACATCGGCTCCATGGTACATAAAAAAATTCAAATTTACATCGTGATTTAAATATGCCACTAGTGACTGGAGAAATTAAAAAATAAGCAGGCAAATACTTAACAAAACTCGAGTCTCATCCTAATCCACTTGCTTGTAACATCTTGAATTTTACTGGACACATCCGCTTAAAAAAGAGGGACACTATGGCTCTAATACTCAACACTCCAGATGAAACAGCTTGAAAATATTTTTGTGCTTAATACGATATTTATGTATTATTGATTACTATCACTAAGTTTATGCCTGACACTGGTTGGGCCTAATTATTATATCTAGATTTAAGATTTGAAAACTTATTGTTAGTTAATTTTTTGAAGATAATAAATAAATATACGCATGAAAAAAAAAATATTCATACAAACAAATATCTGATATCATGGCAAAAAAGTGTCTGGAATTCTCTGTCAAATTATATTCAAAACTTAGGAAATTTATATGCGTTTGAAAAGGAGATATATAAAAATTTTTTGTAATTTAATGTTCTAATGTATAATTAACTACTATTTTTTTTTTTTGAAATAAATAAATAACTCAATCTATTTGTATGTTAACTCAAAAATATGGTGTGCGCGCCTTTGTACTTGTTGGTATATAAATATACTGTGTGTGTATATAAATTCTTATATTTTATTGTATTTAAGTAAAGAAAGTATTTAATAACAGCAAGAGGCCATAAAAATGTGGGTTTGTTTGAATATCAGATAAAACACGTAAATTGTTACCTGAGGTGTTATATTTGTGTATACATTTTAAGACTGATATAACGGCAAAGGTATACATATTATATACCTTTGAATAGACAATTATATCTTCTATTGTGATAACATAGAAAAAATTAAGACACATTTGAAATAAAGAAAATAAGATCAATAATTTAGACAAAAATAAAAAATGTAGAAAATTAAATTTTTTAATTAAAATTGGATTTTGAATATTTCGAAAAGTATTGAAGGTAGGAGAATATTTTTTTTTTAGTTTGCAAAGCAAATGTATACTATTGGAAAAAATTAAAATCTTTCGCAATATATAATTTAATAATACTTTTTTCTTATTGGGAAAAATTATGTTAGAAAAATTTTTGAATTTTTAGAAAATCTCCTCTCCTGCCTACATTTATGTGTAGCATGTCAACAGTTTCTTAAAGGTTACTTACAAGAAGTTTATTTATAATAAAACACCAAAAAAATACAAAAACCACCGTGAAATTGCCTCTTCTCTTAAAAACAATCAAAGTTTTAATCAAATACTTGATAATTTTTTAAATTATTGCAAAAAAATTAAGAATACTTTTTTCCCAAAATATATAAAATTTTCTCATATCTTTCGAAAATCCAAATTGCAAAATTATTCCACGCTATAATTTTTGAGATATCAAAATGATTTTTTTATATGAATTTGCATAAAGTTTTCTTTTAAAAACAATAAAACTAAACAATTTCTGCTAAGCTATCTACTAACGATTAAAGAAAGTCATGGTCAAAAATTAAAAAAAAAATTTGAATGTCAAATATCTTGGAAACTGTAAGGTATAAAATAGTGCTTTAAGATGTTTTACTTTTTTTCTTAACGTTGATTGTCCCGCTGAAAAAATTATTGAAATCGGTCCATATTTACAAAAGTTACAAGCTCCGAAAGAATTTTGATACCCGCAGTTTCCCTTTTTGAAGCTCTTTGGAGCTACCCTGTCTTACAACAAGGTGCCTGAAATAATGCTTTCTCAAAATTTCAACACTTTTACTTTCCAAAACAGTTGGTTTCATCTAAATCGGGTGACTAGTTCAAAAGTTGAGGACTTTTTACCTCTTTTTTTTAAATTCACGCCACTGTGCAACGTTTTGAAAGAGTGTCAATATTGTACTGCGGCGCTTTCAAACAATACACTTTATTCAAAGGCAAAGAAATTGACGTTTTGGAAGTTAGCCATATTTTCGTATAACTGAAAACACATAGAAAAACTTAAACCAACTTTTTATTACTGATACAAAAACGTAAAATTGTTTTCGTTTGCTATTTTTAAGAACGTACATATATTTTTGTTCGTGTTCAAAACACAAGCTGTTCTTATGGTCTCAAAAACATCTCATGGATCAAACGGTCTGAAGCTAATGTGGTTGTTATTTTGAAAATATCGATAAGTAAAGTGTGCTATTTAAGCCCCGTTCAGACTATTATACAAGTATTAATACTTTCATCACATTTTACGATACGAAATCTAAATACATTCGTTGCGACTGTCAAAAAATCTAACGTAAAATCACATATTGTGTTCAGACCATCACACTTCAAATAAAATGTGTAATACAAGCAGAAAACAAAACAGCTGTTTAATGAAAATGTCTGTGCTATTCATTGACTAGCGGCGGCAAAGCGGTTTCATGTAGGCGGGGACGTGCCGGCACTTGAAAAAATTTAGCAGTTAAAAATATTCTATGTAAATAACAGAAAAATTTAAGAAAAGGTATTACAAAAACGTTAAAAAATTACGACAACGAAATACACTTGCATACGATTCACTTATTCAAAATTTTGACCCGATATACATATGACAAAACATTACATCAATGACGACACGCTATCGGCGGCAAAACAGCCGACTTGGAAATTTGATTTGTGTGAAAATGCAACCCTGATCTAATGAAAAGTATTATCGTTTAGAAAATTTTTTAAAAACGAAAAAGTCTTATGGGATGTCAAAATTTGTATCTTATTATTTGCCACTTTGATGACATTTTGCGTTCAGACTATCACACTTGCACGTATTATTTGAATTTTTGACAAGTATAAATACAAAGTATAATAGTCTGAACGCGGCTTTACATGTTCGCATATGTTTCTACACACATTAAACTACCCAGGGTTGGCTTTGCTCGGAAGCTTTTTACCAATGAAAATTTTCAGTGCAAAGAAAAAATTACATTCTCTTAATTTATTGCTTAAAAATCGGCTTCTAAATTCAGTTATTATTAAACAAACAAAAAAATGCTAAACATATAACACTGCACAACAAAATAAGGGTTTCTTATGCTGTTTCAATAAAAAATGGCCGATCCTTACGTATTTTTATCTCCTGATTATGATGGCGTCGTTAATTTTTCCCTATCAGCTCTATACCACCTTTTATATTAAACTTAAAAATACTTTCTGCATTATTAATCTAAACAAAAATCTCTTTTGTGTAGATAGAGTCACATTTATGAATAGATCAGGATATCTTACTATTATTGCAAGGATGTTAAAAATCGTGTGTTTTTAGCTTAGTCCTTAAAATTTTTTTGATTATAATTTTTTTTTAACCTAGTATAACTAATCCTTATGTATTTTTGTTGTTTTTTACATTACATTTGTCAATTTCCAAGTCATTTAGCAATTATTACGCAAAAAAATGTTGTATGGACCAGTCCAGAAAATTTAAAACAAATGTATACTATTCTTTTTAATGTATTGTATTAAATAATAATAATATTAAAAACAATACTTAAAAAAACGTTGCGATATAACGAATGGGCCTGACATTATATCGTTCGCTATACCGGAAACTGCCTGTATATGAATTGATTATTGACTAATGTATGAAATGTATTATAATATACATATAAGATCATATGTGGAAGAAATACGATGTAATATACAGAGCCATATAAGTATATCAAAATGTTTGCATCAAAAAAGCTTACATTTTATTAACTCTTTTTTTATCACTGGTGATTTGGATATATTAGGAAATACACACACATGCAAAGTTTATATATGTATGTATACATGTATAAGTATAGCCTCAACGTTTAAAGGAGAAAAGCTCTTGTAACTAAAAAAAACAATTCTTATTGTTTGATTTTATATATTGTAACCCTATTTAATAAATCAAATAATCAAAAGTATAAATCAGTCATTAATTTTATAGAAAATCATAGCATTCTTTGATATTTTTAAAAAACAAGGTTCATATTACTGCAAACAAATTACATTGAAAAGTAGTGTTAGTGTCAAACCGGATTATTTTTTCTTTTCTAATTGCATTAGTTTGTAATTTGATTTCTTAAATTAAATTATGTTTTTCTTTTCAATAATCGAGTCATGTTTTCTTTATAAAATGATGACTGAAATGTCTTTTAGTTCGTTTTTAAATATTTTGTTCAAACAAATGTTTCATTAAATACAACCTCCCTGTAGAAAATCTTACTAAAAAGCAATTTTAGTACTTTAACTTATTGCACGATAGTGCGCTTTTTTGCATACTGTATTTGAATATGTACACATAAATGTATGAAAATGTATAAATATATATCTCCTATATACATATCGCACATTCAGTTCAATAGTGTCATAACTCCAAAAAACTAGTTTTGCAGAAAACACGTTTAAAGTTTTCAATTTAATTTTCAATTCAATTCTCTCAGGAGGTGATAGTACAAGCTATTTGTATGAAAATTTTATGCAAGATAAAATACGAAATGCATTTTTATTATTAGCTGGGATGTTATCTTTTAGCACTAAAATAAATTTATTATTAAAATAAAAAATTTTTTAAGAAAACTAATGATTAATTCGCCTTTAAATTGCTTTTAGTTTTAGAATAAAATCTTAAAAATCAACCGATATACTTTGTTTGGAAAAGCGGAGTTTGCTGTGTAAGTTTTTTTTTAGTTAATTGTATATTTGTCCATATACCCTAATTTTTTGGATCCGAGCCATCATATCGCTCATTTAATTAAATAATGTCATAATCTAAAAATCCATAAGGATGCAGAATTAATCCTCATATCGTTAGTCATATTGCGTAAATATTTCATACACACACTCGTATCATGTTTACTCAGCTCTTGAGAAAAAATAAAATTTTCTTTTTCCATTAAGTTGTGTGTAAGTTGAAAACTTTAAAATTGTTTTCTGGCGAACTAGTATTTTTTGAGTTATGACCAGCGTGACCATTTTAGCATTTTTGCAGCTAAATTTATTCTTTTTTTTATTTAACTGCAAAATTTTCGATTTAGCAGTTAGCATTGTCTTTAACATATTTCAGTTATTTATTTAGCATTTTCTAAAAAAAAATTTTTATGTAATCTACACACTTTTTAACAACGTAATATGTGCAACTTTCGGTATATTAGTCATTTCCACCAGTAACCCATTTGATGATGTATTTTTAATACCAGTAATGATTCATTTGTTTGTAAATTTATAAGTTGATGTAGGTACTTAATAAAAATTTAGAATCCGTTTCTTTTTTCATATTAATATTGTAACAATGTACAAAGTTCATAATCATAAATGAAACGGTCCATGTATGTAAATGCATAACATGAGAACGGCTGGATTTGACTTATTGTTTTATTCGATTTGAAATTTTCAGGAGATAACTTGTAAAGAAAAATATTTAAAAAAATGCGTATTATTCGCTTCTGATTTTTTCTAAGCACAGACTAAGAAAGGGAAACGTAATCTTTTTAATATACTGCTTCCATTTCACTTCTCATTTTTCTTAATACGGGAAAATTTTAGCATAAACTCGAACTAATTTTTCAAAACATACTGCCTCCGTTTTTGCTTCTCATTTTTCTAAGTAAAAGTTTTTAACGTTTTTAAAACCCGTAATTGTTTTCATTATATTTCTTTCTATTCACTTATCAATGTTCTATGTAACATCGTATTAGTGAAAACACGATAATAAATCTTTATCACTTCTAAATTTTTTATCTTAACCAACGCTTAAACTTTAGAAAGATCCTAATTAGTGGTATTTGCTTTGTGACTTAATTTAGTCGTATTGGATAATATCAAAAGTCAAGATTTTAATATACATACATATGTAAATTCCCGTGCTTTCAAATTATTGTGTGTGTTATAAAAAAGTTTGTCTTAAGTAGAACAAAAATAAGCAAATTAACTAACATGTGCATAATTAGTAATGAAAAAACGACAATGGTAAGACTGTTGTAAATTTAGAGATGGTAAATTTGGGCCTTCATTACAAAACACTTTTCAGAAAATTGAAATACGATGAATCAAACCAATTCACATATTCCATTTGCGAGAAAGTTTCGTATATAAGGCAGAAATCTACATCAACTGACACCACATACAGTGGACCAAACACAGAAGAACGCTGATGATGAAGGTTTAGTGGCCTTCGAAAACGGCTGGCTGTTCCGTTCAACTATGTATTGTCAGAATATTTACAACTAACTTTGATGTTATTTGTTCATTAATAATTATCACATGTAATTTGGCTTAAAAGGCGATACGAACAGCCTGTTCAATTCATTAAATATAGAAACAAATGCAGTTCGAATAATAATAATTAAATTAACTTGTTCATAGTTTATTTTGCAGACGTACATATTTCATTTTACAGAACCCCAATTAGATGTCTATAAATTTCAAATATAATATTCGTATTCGTTTCAAATAAATATCAAGATTTGACATTCGGCACACCTCTAGTATGTACTTATAGCCTCAACGTTTAAAAAAGAAAAACTTGTACGATTTCATATATTGTGGCCCTATTTAATAAATCAATTATGGATAATTCAGTCATTAATTTTATAGAAAATAACGGAATTCTTGAGATATTTTTAAGCAACAAAGTTCACATTACTGCAAAAAATTAAATTGAAAACTTGCGTTAGTATAAAAAGCGATTTCTTTACGCTAGTTTTTAATCTGATTTCTTAAATTAAATTTTATGTACGAGTATGGGTTTTGTGTTTTTTAAGTAATCCATTCCCCTTTCCTCTTGAAATAATCAATGAAATGTTCTATTACGTGTTCCCATAGAAATATGTCAAATAAGGGCTTAATAAACCTGAAATGTTTTTTATGAATAAGGCAGTATGTATATATATACACAGAAAAAGGTATTCACCAATTAATGTTTTCAATTAAGAATTTAATTAATTCAATTAAATTTTTTAATTGTATGAATTAATTTGAGTGGAAAAACTTAATTGATATTATCAAATTGTTTATAGGTGAAAATTTAATTAATTTTTTAATTGATATTATAAATATTTTAATTAATATTACAAAACTATTCATATTACTTTTTTGTGTGTATATACTTATGGTATGTATATAATATTGTCGACTGAAATATTTATTCAAAGCAAATTTTTTATTTTAACTAGAAGATGACAGTAAAAAATAATATTTATGTAAAAACGGGATTTAGATAATCCCGAAAATCCCGTACTCTAAATTAAAAAATCCCGGGCTCCGGGATTTGCATAGTCCTGAAATTCCCGGGATCGGGATTTCCCGTTTAGCATCCCTAATTATGATATATTTCCACTAGACCAAACAAAAAAGGACTGGGATGCCGAAAGTATTTATTTTATTCGCTTCATCGGCAGTTTCTGATAGACTGGCCATAGAAAGTCACATATGTGTAAAAATTGCACTGATAGCGTGCAAACCGGCCATGCGCATTGCATTCCCCCCCCCCCAAAAAAAAAAAGAACCTATCTTCACTATAAACACTTTTGGCACCATAACTTTTGACTGCGGCGTTTTTCGGGAAAATTTTATATAACCATTTTGTGCAGAATAAATAGCATAACAGTTTTCTTCCACATAATTTTGTCCTAACTATGGCCTATTATGGTCCTTTAATGAGATGAAACTAAGTTTTTTGGGAAGACTTTTTTCAACGGCTCTCCCTTTGTTGGAGAATTAACATAATATATGCAAATATGTACGCAGATTTTTTATACAAAAATATAGTTTTTTCTATCGTCTATATTTGTGTCTAATTTTTTTGAGATATATTCAAAGGTCACGATCTGTAGGATAATTTCCAAGGCTTTTAATTAACCTGTATGTGATGTTTTCATCCTTTATTAAATGATACATATTTGGCCTAAATGAAATAGGGCTATATAATCTAAAGATCTTACCTTATAAAATAATGAAAACGGATTATAATTATCGTAAAAATGGTTATACAAAATTTTTCCGAAAAACGCCGCATTTAAAAGTATGGTGCCAAAAGTTTTAATAGTGAAGATAAGTAATTTTTTCAGTTAAAAGTGCAAAGCGCATATCCGGTTTACACGCTATCAGTGCAATTTTTACACAAATGTGTTTTTTTATGGTCAATCTATAAGAAACTGCTTTGGAGCGAATAAAATAAATACTTTCGGCAGTTCGGGTAGTCTAATATCCATATACCCCCATTTTTTGGATCCGAACCATATGGTTTGTTTATTTTATAAAAACTAATTTTTTACACTATTCGGCCCCATACTATCAGATTACACTGCGATATTTCACCCTTTTATTCAGGTTTTTATCGTTAAAGCTGTTGCTTCTCTTCGCAACACAAAACTACAACGATTACATCCAAATTAATTAAATTTGAACTCGTCAGTGTCCCAAATGTCATCGTGAGTGATTAATATAATATTTCTTTGTGTGCCAAAGAAATGCCCCAGCTCTTACGATAAAAACCTAAATAAAACGGTGAAGCATGGTGAATGTGATAGTATGGGTAACGTGATAAAATGGTTTTTCCAAAAACGTGACATGATCGATCAAAAAGAGGGATTTTAAAGAAAATATCGCCAAAAAGCGGAATAAAAATATGTATATTTAGAATGCGGGATGTTAATATGCATATAACACCTCCCAAAAAATGTATGGGATGGGTTTCATGTTAATCTAACATGATTTACAGTAATTTTAAAAGAATTTTTCCTCCTGAAATAATGATATTTCACTTTGATTTAACATTTACATACTGTTAAAATCAAAATGAAGAATCAAGTTGAAACAACATGAATTTATTTTAATGTAGTAATTGTATTTTATTAATTATTAACTTACGTGTGTTTGGCACAGGCATCAGAAAAATGTTTAATTGTATATAAATTGACTTCCCTGGCCAAAATTTGAACTCAGAACTCATCACATGGTAGTCAACGCTCCTACCGCTGCAGCCAGAACAACTTTAAATATTCTTTAGATACACACTAAATGTATACCATCATGAATAAAATATATATAATATATACTGCCTACCAGCCAGCAGCACTTTGTCGGCTATTTACAAACATCGAAGTAACAACAACAATAAAAAACAACTCACACAACTTACCACAAAAGTGTATTGCAGCTACCCTGTCGGAAATTCCGTTAACTTGAAACTAACTTTAAGCTAACTATTTCGCAACTAGTACTGACACACACTTGGATTACTTTTCAATGTAATCAACTGACTATATTAACATCGCGATGTCCTACGTAATAGTCAATTGTCTCACTCTACATTACTTTTCAACTAACTTAAAGTTGGCTTTTTTAAATCACCTGGTAGTCACTAAATTTTAAATTTTTTTCTGGGGTTGGAACATGTATCATCACACGTTGTGTACTCATCGCGCTTACTAACCAGCCAAGGTACCCTCTAGAATAATAACATCAAAATGTTAATATAAAACTGAAATGCGTTTCAAAGTAGCTGATAATAAATTTGTTGGCTCTCACCAAATTCGATTACGTACTCAACTTAAGAATTAATTTTGGATTTTTTCTGGATTACATTGCAGTTAGCTTTTAGTCAGTCTAAGAAAAGTTAACATAAGTTAACTATTTTTGTAGTCAACTACACATTCTCCGACAGGGTATGAAAAAAAATATTATTTGTTGTAAAATTTATATAATTTGAAATCAAACTTTTTGCATGGTGATTTAACATTGGTATTTTTTTCTGTGTGTATGTTTACAAAAGTTGTTCAGCTTTACCGTAGCTACTACTTTGCCAAATATTGTTAGCAAATAATTAGGAGTTCCTGTAAATTATTGTGAAAAAATTAAAAAAAAAAATGTTTTCCTTTACTTTTGTAAAAAAAAGTGCAGGAAGAAATTATTTTTTGTTAGACTCTTAGGTACATTATTGCCACATATAGCGCTATCATTAAGGCTGATTAGCTGTTGGCCAAAAACTGATGACACCTGCAGTGATTGTCGAAATCTTTGGAGGCCCATAAAAAAATGGTCACTAAAATCGCCAAACTGGGTATAGGGTTGCACTACCCTTTGTTAGTACTATCGAACATATACTGTCAGGACCAGGTAAATTTTTCACTGTTGCACAGTTTTATTATTAAAAATGATTTTAACTATTGGTTAATTATCCTTACTAAAACCTGTTTCTAATGTAGAAATTCTTTGTAATGAACATCTTATAGCTGTATTTTGCTTAGATCCATCTGAAGTTATTGTAACGGATGTTTATAACATTGAATTGTCGCTGTCGCTGTTAAAGTGAAAAAAATTTCTTGACGTGTTCTTACATTCTTCCTAACTCTGAGTCCTCTGTTTACTCTAAAAACGTCCAAGCCATTAAGTCTGTTTCTTTTCTTGCCGAAAATTACTTTATTTTTGCATTTGGTGATTTCTACATACCGTCAATTTCATGGAGATATAGACCTTGGTTTACGTGGCTGCCCACTCACTACACGCAGACATTCAAGTAGAATCTAGATGATTCCTTTTTGAAAATACGCCATATTTAATACCGGTGAAGAATAAAAACTGCCAGGATGAGTTCTTAAATGATATTTTTAGGTTGGCGCTGCATCCAACGATTGAAATTAGCTATTCCATTCCGTCTGAAAAAAACGAAGCATTAGTTAGTCAAGTTTTTTGTTTTAAACAAACTAACTATAGCTTACTACACAGAAAAAAGTATTCACCAATTAATGTTTTCAATTAATAATTTAATTGATTCAATTAAATTTTTAATTGTATTAATTAATTTGAGTGGAAAAACTTAATTGATATTATCAAATTGTTTATAGGTGAAAATTTAATTAATTTTTTAATTAATATTGCAAATATTTTAATTAATATTACAAACTCATTCATATTATTTTTTGTGTGTAAAGAATTATGTTTTCAATATTCCGATAAATAACATTTCTGATATTGATGTGATTATCGCCATATTTTACGACAAAATCGACTCATTTTTTGAAACTTGTATTCCTAAAGAACTTAATTCAGTTTGAAAACCATGGAATTCGCAGCAACTATTACGTCTTAAAAACAACAAAAGCAAAAACTATAATAAATATAAAAAATCCGGCACCTTTGCTGACTACATAAAGTATTCAGTTAGTCGTTCTGAATATAATCTGCTCCACAACGCTTTATATAAGAATTATGTAAATAAAATGAAAATAATTTCATTCGTGACCAAAAATCTGTTTATTTATTTGTTAATTCTAAGAGAATATCCAGGTATGAAATCTTGTAATCAAGAATTGAGAAACGTTTATTTCATATGTGATATGTTTGCCGATTTTACCCCAGTACTTATTCTGATGCTGTTTATGATGACAGAAATTTATACTCTTAAGTGGTTCCATCAAATCAAGCAATATCTTTTCCTACACTCAATAGTAATGACATCTTGTTTAATCTCAAGATTTGTATTAGTCATGGTCCTGATGGAGTTCCAAGTTGCGTTTTAAATCAATGTGCAGAATCCTTAGCTACTCTTTTAACTTTATTATTTAACGGCTCGATGAAATATGGCTATTCTACTAATTTTTGGAGATAATACCTCTATATATGTAAGTCCGGTAACAAATCTGATGTTACAAACTATAGAGGTATTTGCTAAATTAAGCGCAATTCCGAAACTGTTTGAAAAATTCATTGCTGATTTCCTCTGTCACCAGACTGCATTGTTAATGTCACCTTACTAATATGGTTTTAGAAAGGGCTGCTCACTACGACTAATATCCTTCACTTAACATCTTTTGCATTTACAAAAAAGAAACAAACTGATGTTATATGTATATATGAACATTATAATATTCTATTCATATTCTTCTTCTTGTTAAATTGGATCAACTAGGAGTACTCGTCCAAGCTTAAACTGGTTAATATCATATTTAATTTGAGGAAAGCTTACAAAAATTTAACTGCACGCCAGAAGTAATATACATAATTGCTGTTAACTACTTCTGGGAGGTCATCAGCTGCTGTTGGTTGATTCATTTCTTGATCTTTGAATATTACTGGACCAGAAATTTGTTTTGTTCCTCATATCACGACGACTGTGAATAAAGCTATAGGTCTTGTTGCCCTTATAAAGAGATGGGCTAAAGAGCTTTCTGACCTTTACATTACGAAGCAGCTGTACGTGTCTCTACTTAGATCTATTTGGGAATACGGATCAACTATATGCGACTTATATTACAACGTTCATAATATTCGCATTGAATCTATCCAAAAATAATTCTTGTTATTCTGTTTACGGACCTTTAGTGGACATTCTCAACAAATTTTCCTTTATATCGATTCAGTTTGAAATCGCAGGATTTTAAAACCTTAACTCCGATAATAGAAAACATTTTTCCGACTTTTTTAAACTTTTTTTGTGAGATAGAGCCTCAAATATCATAGCTGAATGAAAATTATCGTATATAATTTCAAATACGTCGGGAGGACGTAATTTTAGAAATCGAACAATTTCAAATTGATTCGATTCACAGAACAAGGCCTATTATTAACAAATTGTGTATTAGCGAAATTAAAAAATTTTTTTATAATTTTGTGTAGAGGGGGAAAATTTGTCCCCTCTTTTTTAATTTTCGTAAATCAATTTAAAATAAATAAAAATTAAAAACGTCTGTAAAATATGTGCTACCACACAATATTGAATAAATTCAGAATAGAGTGGAACGATTTTAATAAATTTGGCTCATTTTATTTCCAACATATAAAGGTATCACAATTAAGAATAAAATTTAAAAATTTCTTAAGTTTAAAATTTTAATGAGTTCTTTAAAAAACCCTTTTTAAATTTTTTTGAAAAAACTTATTTTTTATAAAAATTTTTGAACACATATCTCCGAAATTATGACTGTTAAAATATTAATTAGGAAGTAATTTAAAGATCAATTTGTTTCCTATCCTTCCGTGTGTTTTTATTCAATCGAAGAACTGGTTCACGAGTAAATGCAAATTATGTGATGCAGCATTCTCTTTTTTCTTTATAACGAAAAATCTCGAGATACATAATCAATTAAAAAAACTAATCCAATGTAGTAATGATAAAGTAAGAAAATAAAAAACATGTTGATTATTGAGTTCTTGTTTCAACTTTGTTATTTGTTGAGCTTCTCATTTGCTTAAATGAAAGTTTAACATATTAACTCTAGTTGTTCTAAGAAATTTTTGGGTGTGTTAACAAATTTTAAACTTAAATTGTAACAATTCCCACAAAAAACACTAATTATTAAATTGACAGCACCCGGTCAAAAAAATACTTGTGTGGCAACACTCTATTCTTGAATAGCTGTTGTTGTTATTGGACTTTCACACACGAGACTAATTTTTATGCCGCATAATTTTTGTTCTTTTTAGAACACACGAGACTAATTCATCTGGCATAAAAATGTATACGTGCACACAGCTTTGTGTGGATTAGTGTTTTTTGTATTCATTTAATATTTGCTGTTTTTTAAGTTGTGTGTGTATTGGTTTTGTGCTGCTGATGCGGGGTTGTAGCTGGCTGAAAAATTATGTCAACCACAAAACCACTCCCTTTGTCTCTCTCACCTACAAACTGGCATGTTATGCCACCACAATTGTTCTCGTGTGTGAAAGGTGATTTACATTTATTTGCTTTACATACTCTTACAACTACAATTTGAAGCTGAAAAAAAGTCAGCCAATGTAGTAATGATAAAGTAAGAAAATAAAAAACATCAACTGACACCACACACAGTGGACCAAACACAGAAGAACGCTGATGATGAAGGTTTAGTGGCCTTCGAAAACGGCTGGCTGTTCCGTTCAACTATGTGTTGTCAGAATATTTACAACTAACTTTGATGTTATTTGTTCATTAATAATTATCACATGTAATTTGGCTTACAAAGCGATACGAACTTTAGCCTGATTAAATCATAAATATATAAATAAAATGAAAGTTCGAACAATAATAATTAAAATTAACTAAAAAAAACATGTTGATTATTGAGTTCTTGTTTCAACTTTGTTATTTGTTGAGCTTCTCATTTGCTTAAATGAAAGTTTAACATATTAACTCTAGTTGTTCTAAGAAATTTTTGGGTAAAGGTTCCCTGATGATCTGCATTAGCAACAGTGAAATGCGCATAGGATCCAGCTAAACCCCTCAATAATCAATTTCAATGTATTTTTATTAAAAAAATATTTTACTTAATAAGTAAAATAATAATTTGGGATTACTAGTGATTTAACAAATTTAAAAAAAAACTAATTTATAAGCATTGGAGCTCAGTATCATATATACGCAAATTGTTTATAAAAGTACGGGCCTTAGAAATCGTGTTTACCTGTATAATTTGTTTGATGTTATTACAATCCTCACTAAAACAAAAATGTAAAAAAGGCCAAATTCTTATAAACAATTTTGGCCAACAAAAGTATTGATATAAAAGTTTTTACCAAGTTTTTGTTTTGTACAATACCTATCACTACAATCAGTGATGCATTATATAAATTTGTCATCATTAGGGTGTCATCTAATTTCTAGGCAACCTGCTACTTGACTACATTTTTTCCCATATTAAGAATTGAACAGATATGCGTTATTCTTTCCTGTTTTTGAGAGGTAAAAATATTGCATGACACCATGACGGCGACAAATTTATGTAATGCAAGGCAGATTGTAGTAATAGGTTTTGTACAAAACAAGAACTTGGTCAAAACTTTTGTCTCAATACTTTTGATGGCCGAAATTTTGGATCGACACCTGGCTTTTTTCACTTTATTGTTTTTGTGAGAACCTAACTACTTTTTTAGACGTCTTCTGCAATAAAACTATTTAGATTTAAAGCTTCTAGTCTGTTATTTTTCTATTCACGATAAATGCTTCAGTTGGAAAGGGCAGAGTTACGTAAAATAATGAGTTAGATTATTTGTATTTGATTGGTGTAGGCTATTATACATTCAACATGCACTTTTATATTTACTTTTCCAAGCGGATTAATAGATTAAAGTCAGCTTAGTCTAAGAACATAAAACAGAAGGTTTTGAAAACCCAAAATTATAGCGTTGCGTAGGTGCAATGTGAATGAAAAGTTTCAATAGATTAACATAAGATTTTTGGGCTTTTCGGTGTTTCTAATTGGAAACTCACCTCCTTATCCTATTTGTGCTCTTAATTTCAGTTCTTTAAAGCAAAATATAATTTAAATTTTTTTTAGGTGTAATGCCGCCTACTTTTTTAAACTCAGGCTTATGATATGAACAGTGCTAATGACCGAATCGCTTGAATTAAGTGCCTCAAATTTAGTTTTGGTATGCATTTTGGTTTCATAGATCTTTTTACTTGGTTTCTCTCATAGGCCCACTTTTGTAGTCAATTACAGCTCTATAACACAAATTTTAACTTTTAATTTTTATAGCCATGTTCTTCAGTACTTCATATTTCACATTTATTTGTGCGTTGTCTACTTCAGTGGAGCACTTTAGGATATTTAAATTTCCATTTTCAGCTCAGTGATGTATTTCCGAATAGGCCCAAACACAAGACTAATATTTCATGGCAGTAGTAACGCCCACTTCTCAACACGAAGATTCATACCCTTTAATAAGTTCAACGTGTGTGCAGAGATTTTAAATTAAGTTTTCAGCTCCGAGCTTTGTGGGCTTTATCCTATTTAGACTTTACTATAGATCAGATTTCTCGTCCAGTACTCCATGTTCCCCTCTCGCCGGTTACCGATCTAGAGCATCATATTGCCGAGCTCGGAATAAACATGTATAACATTGGCATGGCCAATGCTCTATTTTTGTATTAAACCAGGGCTCTTAGAAGAGCTACGCATATCCGCTATCTACTAAGATGAGTTGCCAATATTGCTGAGAATGCCAATATAGATAAATTTATTTTTATCACCTGCATACCTGGGGTCATGAGATTTCGGCTACCTAAATCCAAAAATATATATGAATCGCGTGTAATCGTTAGTCTTTTCCTAAATTTTCCCAACAATTCAAATATGCAATAATTATGAATTATAATTAGAGGTAGGGTTGCCAGTTGTACTGATTTTACCAGTACATGTACTGATTTTGTTTAAAGTACTGATTTATGAATTTTTTTCATGTATGTACTGTTTTTGTAATGTTTTTATATATTAATTCAGTGTATAAGATAGCCTGTCGTAGTGTTAATTTATTTTCTTTGAATCACCAGTGATTTTTACTTTACGTTCTTTAAGGCGAATTTATTTTCAAAGTGATATCAATGTTAAGCTCAAGCATATTTGCTAAAACTGTCAGAGATTACGAAGACAATAAAGATTTCATTTATGGTATTTGACTATTCGAGGTACAGCGAATTTGTTTGAAATTACATATGCGTCATGAAACTTGCATTCTATTAGATAAATCCAGTCATTAGTATCTCCCAATTCTTCGAACAGTGGTACTTTGTAAATTGTTTGTGTTTTTATAGTGGATTGTAGAGTTTTTAGGTTTATTGTTGATGATTGTATTTTCCATTTCGGATCACAGAGGCCAGGGTTGACTATTGAGTATGTGGCCCCGGTGTCCACGATAAATTTAAGTTTTCCTTTTACTATTATATGGGGTAGTTCCCTGTGAGGCCTGGAACTGAAAATTATCTATAGGTTTATTTTCACTATTAATACCTAATAAATTCGTCCGTTCATTGAAACTTGGGGTACCAGTGGCACTATGGTTTATATAATTGTGATGGCGATTTTCAACAGTAGGGCGACTTTGATTAAATGTTTGAACCATATTTACATCCATAGGTTCTGCAGGTGGTTGGTACTGCATATGCTGAGCTGGGTATTGTATATTTTGAAAACTGTCGTTATGTCTATTAGGTTGGAAGTTCCTATGTTCGTTATTTGTATAATTATGTACTGGCTGGTTTAGGGAGACAAAGTTGTTTCGGTGGTTATGATTATTTTGGAATGTTCCCCGGTTTTGTGTATGGAACGGTACATTTGTGTTATTCTGGTGGATATTCTTACTATCGTTTTTTTTGTGTCGAAAGGTCCATTTGTGTTTTTTGAGTAAGCGTATCCGGACTGAAATAATATTTCCATCGCTTCGTCTAAGGTATTTTGCTTCTACATATTAGTATAGTTTTCATTGGTTCAGGCATTTTGTCTTTATATATATTCAAAGCTGTTCTCATGTTGTTCCTTGCGCACTCATTGGCTGCTGGTCCAGGACCGATCGCCATTAATATTTTATTATTAAGGCTCCTGAGGCATTGCTTAAGGTCATTGTAAAACTCTACACAATTATTCCTAAATATCACTCTCTTTAATTTATCAAAAAGTTCTTCTATGCTATTTCTGTAACCAAAATTGTTCAATAAAATTGTTTTTATATCTACCCAGGATTGGGCCTGGCAATTGATTTCTATTTTTTCCCGGGCTCTGCCCTTTAGCTTACTTTTTATAATATCTGAAAATAGGTATTGTGAGGGTTCGTCATAGGCCCTAAGAATAGGATGAATTCTGTCTATCAAATTTATAAATGTTTGGACATCACAATAATCTCCACTGAATTCAGGAAGTCTATCCAAGTATTTGAGGGGTTAATGGTAATTGACAAAGGTGCTTGTGGTTCTGCCATGGTTATAAATATATAATTGTTGAAACGTCTTAAAAATTTTCTAATGAAACGCTTATTCCTAGTGACTCTTCTTGACCGTTCCGTGTCCTCGATAATATCGGTCAAGTATCCGTCAGTTGATTCAATTCCTGAGTCGGGAAGGTATTCTGTATAAAAGTCTGTGTAGGCGTCTTCTTTAACAAATTCTAAATCTGACGGATAGTCCGACAATGGGTCGTTATCGCTCATAAAAAAAATTTCTTCTACTTGCCACACAATATTGGAAATCCGAAAGAATTTTATTTTGCTCTGTTTATGGTTTGACTTATACTTATATGCTAAATTTATATTCTTACTTTTGTATATCCTTAGTAATAAGATTTCCTTTTGTCCTTCGTTGGTTCCTTTTTGGTTGCACTGGAAAAAGTTTCACATAGCAGATGTTAGAAGTTTTCCTTTCACGGCTCTGTTTTCAAACTCCTTCAGGACACAATTCTTAGATGATAGTTCTTAATATTTACTTCAGCACACAATTCTTTGTTTTTAATTGTAAATGATAATTCTTAATTTTATTACAAAATATTCTTTACTTAATTGTAGACGATAGTTCTTAATTCTTTGCTCTTAATTGTAGATGATAGTTCAGGACACAATTCTTAAAGTCACCTTTAATTATAGATGATAGTTATTAACATTTACTTTAGGACACAATTATATTTATTTTCTTTATTTTAATTGTAGATGATAGTTCTTAAAACTCTTAATTGTAAATAATTTTTAAAATTCTCACTTTATTAAAGTCACTTTTAATTGTAAATAGCACAATTCCTTTATTCTTAATTATATTGTTTACTGTAGAGGAAATTGATTTTCCTCGTTGCACAAAATTGTGAAGGAAATTAATTTTCTTTGTTGCTTTATTTTGTTTTTGCTATATTCTTGGGATAGGATTTTAGCAAGGGTTTCCGCGGTAATTCGTTAAGACAAACGCAAGTTATTATACTTTTTCCACGGATCCTACCGACTGCGCCAGTTTTGGATCTGAATTAATTTCAGTTTAAAAAAAAACACTTTTTATTCAATACGAAACACTTTTATAATAACTTAATACATTCAATAACAATATTAATGGATTCTTTAACCCGGCGTCATGCAGGTTGGGTCATTATGACCCATATGCTCTTAAATTGCTGTGTAACTTTTTTCAACGTTTTGCGAATTTGCCAAATTTCTCAGTAGCTGGAGTGCATCGTTTTTGCATGTTGTTTATTATTTCGTTTCAGTTGGTGATTAAACGTGAGCAGAGATAGTTGAAAGTCAACTAAGAAAAGGTAAATATGACCCAACATTGCCGTCGGTGTAGTGAGATTTCACCAATTCAAAAAAAAATCTATTTAGTGTATTAAGCTCTGATTTCAGTTTTTTGCTAAAATGGACTACGAAGAACGTGAGCGTCAGAGAATACTCTCTTTATTAGAAGAAAGATATTCAGAAGAAAGCGATTCTGCAGATTCAGATTCAAACGTAGAGGAGAATCATACTAGTGTGCGAAGTGAAGGAAGTAATGCGAAAGCGAATCCAGTGTTTCACAACAGACTCTTCTGAAGAAGCTCCTGCATAAGTTTCAGGTGTGCGTAAACGATGTCAAGTTTGCCCTTCTGCAAACGATCGCAAAACTAGTCACACCTGCACAGAATGCAACAAGTTTATTTGCTCTGAACTTATAGCTCCTTATTGCAACGAATGCTTAAACTCCTTGCAGAAAGATAAAGAAAATTACACTTTTTAATATATAATTAAAACCCATGTGATGAATTTAGCAATTATTTTTTGTTTTGTTTTTTTAGATTTTAAGTTTATGGAATTAGACTGAAGTTCCTTATATTTTTAAGTTCGTTTATTGTTTTTTTTTTTAAATTAATAAACTAAATAATTGAAAACAGTTTAAATATGGTTTTTTTTGCATATAACAAATAGCTTAAAGAGTCATGTATATATTGCTTACAGATACGTTTATCAAATTTTGAAAATTATGCAAAATACAATGTCAAAAAAACTAGGGTCATATTTACCCACCTGACTGTGGGTGTTTCTTTTATCACGTGCCCGACGCCGGGTTAATAATAATAAAGTTATTTATCGGCAAGTTGCAGCAAATTGACTGACTACTGTTCTTAATTTGTAATTTTTTATATATGGATAAATTATGTCAATTCTAAGTAATTGTTTACCACTTTTCGTGTATGGCCAAAATTATTATTAAAAAGTGCAACTGAAAAATATGCAAGATCGTTGGTTTAAACATTATTAATTATTTTATTGGCAAACAATTCTAGAGAACGGAATGTAAAAGTTAATATTAATAAAGTGCAAACTAATGAATTTTATGTAAGCGCGTGTAAGGGAAAATAGTGAGACAGTAGATTATATTGGTTAAAGTTAATATTATATTAGGGGGCACCATAACTTAAAATCTGACGAGTCAATAGTTCTCTCAACTTGACTACCTTAAATCGTTTTAAATTAATCATTTATATGCCTATGTTTCTTGACAAACCATGCATCACATTGACCGTAAATAGTCTTTGATCTCTCTTCGCAATTTTATCTAGATATACATATGTATAAGTAATTTCCTCTTAAGGCTTTCAACCTTGTTCGCTCTCATTCAGATTTTTTTTTAAAGAACTAACACTCAGGCAACGAATGCCAACTGCTATTACTAAGTGGTGTCTTCTTTAGGAAAGGAATAGTGATGGAGAAGACAGGTGGTGAAGTAAAAGATAGAGGAAAGCTTCATTCTTTTACAACTCTCCTTTTTTGCACGTTTCTAATAGTACAGTGTTTCAGAGCTTCTGGTGTCAATGAGGCGTACTAAATTTTTAAAGCGTTGAGTATGAGAATTACTTGGCAAGGCATTCTGGCGAGATAGACATATTTCTTGTGCCTATTTATCGCCTGAGGGATCCTCTTTCATACCTTGACAATAAGCTGGATCATATTGCGTTCATCTGCTCCTTCTAGCTCAACAATAGTATTTTCAAAACCCGAACAGTATCTGCCTACGAACAACCCGATAGCACAACGATATGTTTATTAAAAGGGTAAGCAGCGTTTTATCCAAAACTGGACACCGTTTTTTGTTTATTTTCTAATTGAAGTCTTGTTCGTCAATTTTCGTCCTTGGAGTATCCCAAAAAAAAAATTTAATTCCTGCATAGGCATTTGATTCAAGCTCTTAGTGAGTACCCTTTTTAATCACCAATTATCCATTCATGCTTTCGGCACAACTGTTTAGGGCTAATATTGACCATTCTACATAGTCAAACCTTCTATGAAAATTTAAAAAAAACAATAAATTCACTAGATCAGTGTTGTATTTCAAAAGTCGTACGATTATGTAAGGTAGTGAATACTAGACTTAATTATCTTAAATTCACAAGTAGCCATGAAGCATACAGAAAGAAAATTGATTGGCAGGGATATATGCATGTATGTAAAGTGGGAAATGAGGAATGCACTTTTGATCCGAGAGCAGTGAGCCATGATAATTCCCCGAATCTAGTGACAATGATAATAATACGGATTTGTCGTGGCGCCCCTATCCGTCACCTGAGAAAGTGTTCAACAGAAGACACACGAGATCACTGCGGTTTAGTTGGGAAAGTTTAATAACTAATAAAATAACTAATAGCTTTTTGAAGTTGGTTGTGAGTTAATGCTTTTTAAAACTGTTAGGGCTTTTTTAATCACCCGGCCAAAAAAAATTAATCGAAGACATATCAAAATAGCGATATTATTTGTAATCTTTTTTTATATGACATATTACGCAACTTAATAGTGTAAAAGCCCTTCATTTATGTTTTATTACTTAAATTGTTTCAAAAAAATATTCATAGCAAACTAGATTTCAATTAAGATTAAGAATGTTAATATTAATTAAAAATACTATGTATAAATAACATGAAAACAATGTACACCATTCACTTTATATTATTAATTTTTATTATATTTTATATTACATTTCCATTTTTAATTCTTTAAAAGTATGTTTTTATGTACTTATTTAATTTTATTGCTGGTCAATTTATTGTGTTATGAAAGTTTTATTTGTATTTTTATCTCAATAATGCATTGTCTGATCAAATAACGTTATATAAAGTATGTACCATATGTACATAGTATATTTGATATATTTTGTATACATGAGAATGTAGTATGTGTAATTATGAAAGTGATCTAAGTCATATTTTTCTTTGTTCGAGATATTTAGTGGATTACATTTAAACAAATAAAAAAATATTTTTATATAATGGAAGATTTTAATTTTGAGTGTTTCTTGTCTGCTTTAATATAAATTAATTTAACATTTATTAAACATTCATTAAAATTTTTTTAAAGTTTAATTAATATTTCGAAGCAAAAATGCATATGACTTAGATCACTTTCATAATTAAGGGCACATGTGTAAGTTAATATTCACTCTGACTAATAGTACGGATGGTAGCATTTAATTTATTTGCCGAATATTATATACTCACATATGTTTGTAAGTAGATTTTGATAAAAATCGATCAAATGAAAAACCGCGATTTCGCGACCGGTTTCAGTTTTGGTTTTTTAATCTTTGGGGTGGGGTTTATTGTGTTATTCGATTCGAAAACAAAACTGGTTGAATTTGTACGCTTCTATCATATAAATTGGAAAGCTCTTTTTCTAGCTTATGAATACTACTTTCATAAACCATCACTTCCAGATTGATTTTGTGAGCCAGACTTAGCTACAGCTTTGTTCAGTTTTGTAATCCAATTTTGATATTCACTACTTTTCCATTGTCAGCACAAGCCACAATATCTGAACCCAATGGAATGGAACTCAATTAATTTGTGCCGTACAAGGTCTTGATTTTTTTTTTAATAACATGTTCTAAAAATTCCAAACTATAACATTTGCCATTTGAAATAAAAATAGTACTAATTCACTCATCTATTGTTAAAATGTATTTTTGATCATTTGATTTTTTGTAACTCAGACGTTGTGCTATAATTTGTCTTCTGCCTTCAAATACATTTAACTACAATTGATTATCTTATAAATTGAGATTATGTAATACTTTTAAAGGAGAACCTATCAACCCATTGCAGGCTTGGATACATTGGTTTATAATGAATCAGTTTTTACAAATGCGTCCATTAATTTCAATGTGCTCGAATCAGAAACTTATTTGTATCAAGCCGGGGAACCGGTGCATAAACCTAATTCGAGTACGCTAAACTCAGTGGTGCTATCTGGTTTTTTTAGGTTAGCTCTTGTTTAAAAACTAATTAGGATTGACTTAAAAGTACATAAAAAAACGCAATTTTTCCCAGTTTTCTAATATTTATTAACCTTTATATCGGTGTATATCGATTGAAAAAACGTGCATTGATGAACATGCGTCCTGAGGAAACGTTTTGAAAAAAAAAATGGAAATTAAAAAAAAAAAATTCAATATTTTAATTTATTTCTTACAATTTTTTGATGCTATACTACGGTTTGTAACTGTGAGTTCTCAGCGTAGCCCTGTGCTATTGTTCTGTGGTATTTTTGCTGGTGTGTGGACTAATGTTCTACACGTGGTTGCAAGTTTGTTTATTCCCTCAAAATTCTAAAGAGATCCTTACCACTGGTGTGAGAATCTCAGTGAATTTAGAAAATATTTGTGAATGTAGTGGCAATAGTAATTTAAATCCAAGCATATTAACTTGTATTGATACTATTTTGTTTGCCGGGATGTCGTTCAAGCACTTGAACTTAAAAAACTTTGTGAAAATCAATCTATAAAACACTTTAAATGCCTTAAAAAGATTGATAAATGCTTTATTTTGAGTCCCGTTCTTATACTAAATTAATATAATAACAAGAATAAATAGCTTAAATTAACTTAAAATAAAATGCTTGAATTAAACTTATAACAACAAAAAATAAAATGCTTAATCAACTATTGTCAACAAGTAATTTTCTTATTGACCTATTTTTAATTATTGTGTTTAAATTTGTTGTATTGGCAAACTTATGTTTAAGTTCAAATGACATGTTCAATGACATTAATTTAATGCGGAAATTAAAGGACCTACTTTTCATGTTAAAGTAAAATTGTCTTTTGGCATATTTAGTAATAATTGAAATATACGTTAACAAATTGACTTACAGTGACAAACAAATACTTTAATTAATAATTAAAATTATATTTTTATCAAGTCTTGAATATAGTTGTAAGCTTTATTACGAAAGCTGTTTCTTTTACTAAAAACTTTTTAATGCGAAAAAAGAGAAAATTTAAATCCACCACACGAACATTTTTATCGATGTTATTGAATATATAATATAACTTGTCCTCTTTGGCTATCAAAAACAGCTGACCCTTTTCCATGATGCGACGGATACAAAAGTAGAAAGTAAACCTACTTTATGCGTCATATGCATCTATACGTTCTATGCATTTTGCTCTGTAAATTGCAAAATACAATTCTGATTCTACTTTTTTGCCACATGCATAAAACGTAAGAACGCATGGAACAGATGGTATGGACCTTCAGCTGAAGTGTTAGTTAGCGTGCAGGTGACCTGTAGGTAAGATCTTATTGAAGGAGTCATCAATTCTTTAAAATAACCTTTTGATCTGTATTTTAGTTGTGCTGTCTCCATACATTCTTGATAGGTTTGTACGGCAGTTGGCTCTGATTCATCGTGATACTTCGAAAGGGGTTATCAAACCCTCAGAGGTATTCTACTTGGTGGCTGGCCATTTGCAAGGAGTTATGAATTCTTTGAAATTGTTCGGTGACTCCCTTGACGTTACGCCAGCGAAACTTCATATCGTCATTTGGAAGGTCAACCGTTCGATAAACATTTGTAAACAAATAAAATAAGCAATAAAAGTAATGTTAATACAGAAACTAGAAGTGTATAGTTTTTTATGCAGCCACACACGTTTGCTGGACTCCTCTGAACCTATCCCGGCAACCAGCGGAAACGTGTTATTACAGTATGTATATGAGCAAAACTCCGAAGTAAAAAATATGTATCTCAAAGGAAAAAGTTTGGGACCACTGCTTTTCCAATTTTCCACTAAGTGTTAATCTATGTTTGCTAAATTGTACTTTCATCATCATGGAAGCCTAAATATCGAGAAAGAGGAAATTTTTTCACAAAAGGTCTTAAAATATTTAATAAATCAGTAAATTTTAAGCGTATTTTTTAACACAAACCTGCTTTGGACGCATAATCAACTTTGTTTTATAAATAAAGATATAAATAGTATGGTTTCTTTAGAAAAATACTGCGTAAGAACAAATCAAAAGTAGAAAAATTACGAAAACCCAGAAAAAATAGTTTTTGTAAATATGTAAGTTCACACATATGTCTGAAATTTACTGAAATCAAATACATTTATAAATCTAAAATCTGTTGATAAGAGGGTACGACAAACCGGGGTTTTATCAGTAACTCAAGATTTTGGGAGTGTTGGTTCAAAAACAGATTGTTGTTATATACGGCAATACCTAGCAGAAAAGAAGTAACACAGTGTTATTTTGCATATTGTCATAATTTTATTTTACGTAAAATATACATATATGCTGGTTGTTAAGCATGTCTATTACTACGTTTATACGCGTACTATTTAATAAACATATTTGCAAATTAATTAACTCACTGTTTATACGGCATTGTAAATGTATAAAAACTTGGTAGCACTTCTATAGAAATGGTACTTATGTTTACAAAAAAATTGTGTAAATGTATAAAATAACAAATAATAATTTGTTTTTGTTGTCATTATTTTCTTCTATCAATGTTTTTTTGTGCGATATTTATCAATTTATTGTTTTTTATTAGGAAATATTTGTACGTGTGGCAACCTCAAGCTTTTTACTTGCAAATAGTGCATTAATCGTGAATAGTTTTATGAATTAGTAAGTCGCAATAAAGACAACAATATGGCAACACTTAACAGTTTTATTTGCAAATAAGCCGTGCGTATAAACGTTGTTTATATGCGTTTCATTTGTGATTGACCAGATCGTCAGTGTAGACTTCAATTATGAAATGTAATAGTGTTTTGACACTTATATGGTTTTAATAAAAGTTGGTTTTAACGTTAACACCAATTGTTAAAACCTGGTTTTACCACACAACCTTCCACAACCATAAACTTTCGGGTAGTAGTGTAACTTTCCAATAGCTTCAGAAAATTTGTTGCTAGACATGATTTCAGTTTTAAAATAAGGCCTTCATGCCACACTTTATCAAATGCCTGAGAGACGTAAATAAACAGGGCAGAACAATACATATTTTCTTCAAATGTTCTTCTTATAAAATGAACCAATCTATGCGTTTGTTCAATGGTGCTTTGCAAACTTCTAAAACCAAATTGATGGTCCGGGATGTAACCACTACCAATTGAAATTGGGGACAATTTTTTCATAAGCAGTTTTTCGAAAAATTTTTACATTATTGATAGTAGAATATTGGCCTGCATGATTCAGCTTTGGTAAGATCTTTACCCGGCTTTGGAATCATTTTGACCTTAGCAAGATTCCAGTGGAGTGGATAATACTCTAGTCGTAAGAAGGCATTAAAAATAAATAGAAGGATTCTAACTCCAATAAGAGGCAAATTCATCAGCATCTTGTTACTAGCTTTCTTCGGGTTGCGTTCAGTAATTAGTTTCTGTACGTCACGCATCTTAACCTTTAAGAGTAGAGGGGGTAGAGCAACTGCACTGGGTAAATCAAGAGCACCAGTTCATGTGTGTGGGGTAAATACGGATTTTAAATGCTTTGCAAACATGTTACCTTTTTCAGTATAACTTCTTGCCCAACCTCCGGTAGAAGTGCGTAAAGTTGGTTTAAACTCAACAGCTGTTTTGAGATTTCTCATAGCGCGCCACAAATAGTTTCTAAGAGATACAGTTTTTTCATATGCAAGCAACTCTTGGAGTCGTTTAGTGCACTCTTTAAATCTGATTTTATGTTGGGGAGTAGTAGGGAACTTGGCATTCTGTGGCAATTAAAATTGTGAAATTTGGGTAATTAAAATTTAAAAATTGTGTTTTCGGTGCGCTTTCATGTCTTTTTGTTTACATTAGGAGTTTTTTTGTTTACATTAACTGTTTTTTGTTTACATTAGTTGTGTAAACGGGTGATTTTTTGTGTGGTGATATTAATTGCATGTGAACGGGTGATATTTTTTTGTGGTAATGGATTAAAAATCATTAAAATTGATTTTTCCAAAACAAACAAAACATATTTAATGAATTGAACAGGCTAATGTTCGTATCGCCTTTTAAGCCAAATTACATGTGATAATTATTAATGAACAAATAACATCAAAGTTAGTTGTAAATATTCGGACAACACATAGTTGAACGGAACAGCCAGCCGTTTTCGAAGGCCACTAAACCTTCATCATCAGCGTTCTTCTGTGTTTGGTCCACTGTGTGTGGTGTCAGTTGATATAGATTTCTGCCTTATATACGAAACTTTTCTGCAAATGGAATATGTGAATTGGTTTGATTCATCGTATTTCAATTTGCTGAAATGTGTTTTTGTAATGAAGGCCCCAAATTTACCATCACTATATTTACAACAGTCTTACCATTGTCGTTTTTTCATTACTAATTATGCACATGTTAGTTAATTTGCTTATTTTTGTTCTACTTTCAGCAAATTGAAATACGATGAATCAAACCAATTCACATATTCCTTTTGCAAGAAAGTTTCGTATATAAGGCAGAAATCTACATCAACTGACACCACACACACAGTGGATCAAACACAGAAGAACGCTGATGATGAAGGTTTAGTGGCCTTCGAAAACGGCTGGCTGTTCCGTTCAACTATGTGTTGCCAGAATATTTACAACTAACTTTGATGTTATTTGTTCATTAATAATTATCACATGGAATTTGGCTTAAAAGGCGATACGAACATTAGCCGGTTCAATTCATTAAATATAGAAACAAATGCAGTTCGAATAATAATAATTAAATTAACTAAAACATCAAATATTTTTTCCTACTATGGAAAAACGAGAAAATTAATTTTTCCTAATGCCGACTGGAAAATCATGAAAATGATTTTTCCTAATGCCGACGCGAAAGTTGTGAGTGTTGCCAGACTGTGGGAATTTGTATATGTATATGTATATATACTATATATGTATGTATGTATATATGTATGTATGTATGTATATATGTATATATGTGTATATGTTTATATGTATGTATGTATGTATGTATGTATATATGTATGTATGTATGATTTTCTCACGGTAATAAATTATTTCTCATGTCAACAAATTATGGTATAAAATGTTCTCATATATGTGAACGAACCTAATGCTTGTGTGTGGGTGGTCGAGTTTGTCTGTCCCAGATAAGTTTATATTTAGTTTATTTGTTTAAGAAATATTTATTTCATAACATTATGAAATTCTTGAATGTGTATGTATGTATGTACATACATATGCATGTGTGACCGTGGGAATTTGTGCATGGAATATTTTGTGGCTCTGTAGAATACAGACATAATATTTGAATATATTTATATTTTGCAACGCAGACATTTCTTTGACTACGATTATTTTAAAGCAGAGAATTTTCAAGTAAATAAAGTCATCAGCAGAGAAACAAAAAGTAGAAATTTGAAAATAAGCAGAGCTACCGCTACTAATTTTCGTATAAATACGCCAACTTTTCTAATCAACACATCAGTACTTTATTGTACTTAGCAGCATCATTACAAATCCATTATACTTCCGCGTTTATAATTTTGAATCAATTTGAAAAAATGAGTTCTTCGGGTTATAAATGTAACATATGTAACAAGGTTTACAAATACCAAAAATTCTTTTTGGATCATCTTAAAAACCATAGTGTGCAGAATCAAGGGGTGGTAAGTGGGGGCACAAATCAAGAGCAACCGCAGACATCTCTTCAAAATCAGCAGCAGCAGCTAAACACTTTTCATCATTATCACCAACAACTTTCTCTAAAATACCCTCAATATCAACTAGCAATGAGTTATCAGCAATACGTTATGCCTAACTGTTACCCTACCCCAATGTCATGGAATAATCAGTTTTTGGGATCAGGAGTGCCAATGCAATATGAGTATCCAAATTACAATTATAATCCCAATTTGATGCAATGGCAATCTCTTAATTATCATCAACAAGAGCAGCAGCAGCAACAACACCAAGGTGTGGATATCCATGGAGGGATTTTATACAACGATGCTATGGACATAAGTTTACCGGATAGCGATGAAGAAATAGAATTAGAAGAAAGAAGAGAAGAAACTCTGCCAACTCCAATGAGTACTTCGCATGCTAGAACAGAAGAAGTCGAAGAGAGTGTGAGATATTATAAAATATCGAAAGCCTTCAAAAATTATATCGCCACATATAGATTAAACAATAAAAAAGATCAACTGCTCTTGTAAGAGTTTGTTGGACAAAACAAAAATATTTTCATAGAGATGCTTGAAAGTCATTTACTAAGCCACACAATTATAAAATTTAATATAAGTATTGTGGGAGAATATGTAAAAATTGTGGGTGAGGCTTTGGAGCTTAACATAATTCATCATAGAGCTAAAATGAGTTTGATGGCGAAGGCAGATAATGTAGAAGAGCTTTTTTCTAACCAAATACCAGAAATTAAAAAGAAAATGACTGAATTCAAAGAGAGGGACTCTGGTTGGACTTTGATACGTATAGTTCGAGCGGAAATAAGCATCAATAAAGCATCTCTCATTAAAGGTTCAAATTATATATCTACTCCAGAAAAACTTTATAAAAGAAAAGCTTGCATCAATATACAAAACAGCGATGCATATTGTTTCAAGTGGTGTCTGATTGCTGCAATGGATAGAACGAAATACAACCAAGAACGTTGTAGTTCTTACAACATCCATGACATTGCTGCTGACATGACTTATACGCGAAATGGTGTAGCCTTAAATTTTAAAAATTTAAGGTTCCCATTAGCACTAAATAAAATCAAACAGTTTGAGGTGAGTAATCCGGCAATAAGTGTGAATGTTTTTGGGTACGATGAGGCAGCTGATGAAATCATTGGTCCTTATTATGTGACCAAGGACGAGAAAATTAACCACGTCAACTTGCTCCTTTTAGAGAATGCTGCAGCTCATCACTACGTTTTGATAAAGAATATATCAAGGTAAGTTAAAAAATTATACAACTCTTTATTTTAAGGATACATATACTTGCTATATAATTTTATAAAATATGTACGTTTTATTTATAAATTTTCTCTATTTTTATTTTTTATTATTCACAGATTTTTACAGAAGCATTCTACCAGGGATGGACACAAACTAATTTTCTGCAATAGCTGCCTGCAGTATACGCATAGCGAGAATGGAATGAGTAGTCATAAATCAGAATGTGGAAAGATAGTAACCATTATGCCAACAGGTGCGGATGCTATTCTGCAATTTAAGGGACATCAAAGAAAAATGGATGTGCCCTTCGTGGTATATGCAGACTTTGTGTGCATATTAGAAGATATAAGTGATAGTGTAAGTAGCAAAACTAGCTTAATTAAAAAGCATACACCTTGTGCATTTAGTTTTAATATTAGGTGTCTCCATGACAAAAAGTTAGATAAGTTAAGGGTATATACAGGGAAAGATGCCTCACAAAAATTTTTAACATTTTTAACTCAATATTGTGAGGATATATACAATAATTATTTAGTAAATAATAGACAAATGGATACTTTATCCCCTTCTGATATTTGTAATTTTTATAGTGCGGTGAATTGTCCTATATGTGAAAATTTTTAGGTAAAGATCGCGTTAGATATCGCCGTCACATTAGTGGAAAATTTAGAGGTGCAGCCCACAAAAACTGTAATTTAAATTACCAAATACCCAAATTTATACCAATTTACTTTCACAACTACTCAAATTATGATTCACATCTTTTTATTACAGAATTAAACGAAATTTCAATGCACCTGAAAGTACTCCCTCTCAACAAGGAGCTTTATATATCACTCTCCCAATTTACAAAAATGAGCGATGGTCATAATCTTGAAATAAGATATTTTGATACAATACGATTTATGGCTGAGAGTTTGGAATCATTGGCTTGCAATTTGTCAGATAATGATTTCAGCACTATAAGATCCTTATTTCAGTCAGAAAAAGAGTTTCAGCTCATTAAGAAAAAAAGGTATTTTTCCGTATGAGTACCTAAACTCATTCCAAAAACTAGATGAATATCAGCTCCCTTCACGCAGTGATTTCTTTAATAAGCTGAACAATAAAGAGTGTTCTTTAGAGGAATACGCACATGCTGAAGAGGTATGGAATACTTTTGGTTGCAAAACAATAAAAGATTACATGGAACTTTACTTAAAAACAGATATCCTCTTACTAACAGATATTTTCGAGAACTTTAGAAAAGTTTGCAAAGGTATTTATGAGCTGGATCCATGTCAATATTATACAGCTCCTGGACTTTCCTCGGGTGTAATGTTAAAATATACAAAATTGAATTAGAATTATTGACGGACATAGACATGTACAATTTTATGAAAAAAGGTATACGTGGGGGAATCGTACAGTGTAGTCAAAGATATTGAAAGGCAAATAAGAAGTATTTACAAGATTTTCATAAAGAAAAGCCTTCAGAATTTCTTGTATACTTAGACGCAAACAACCTCTACGGTTGGGCGATGTCGGAATATCTTCCTTATGGTGCGTCCAGATGGTTATCGCATGACGAGCTGAGTCTGGACCCAAAAAGCGTAGCTGACAATGGAACAGACGGTTATGTATATGAGGTCACTTTGGATTATCCTTGCCAGCTACATGACTTGCACAATGACCTTCCTTTTTGCCCTGAAAATAAAAAAGTTATGCAAGCCAAGTATAACAAGTTGATAACCGATTTCTCTACAAAGCAATCATATGTGATACACTATAGAGTTCTAAAACAGTGCTTAGAATATGGCTTAGTTTTAAAGAAAACACATCATATTCTAACATTTAAACAATCTCCATGGTTACAATGCTATATTGACCGAAATACCAGACTGCTAAAAATGCTTTCGAAAAAAACTTTTTCGAACTTCTCAATAATGCAGTGTATGGTAAAACCATGGAAAATGAGGACAAGAGGAGAGATGTTAAAATTGTCAAAAATTGGAACAGAACAAATCGGAACCATTTGGGGGCACAAGATTGGATATCCAAACCCAACTTTCATAGTTTATCTATATTTTCCGAAGATCTGGTAGCTAACGAAATGAATAGAGTCAAGACATACTACAATAAACCAATTTACTTAGGATTTTGCGTACTGAAGCTTTCCAAATGGAAAATGTATAATTTCCATTACGGGTACATGCAACTTAAGTTCAAGACAAAACTCTCATTAAACTATATGGACACAGACTCTTTTATTTATACAATAAAAACGGACGACTTTTATGCTGACATAAAGAATGACATAGAACAACAATTTGATACATCAGACTACCCTGCAGACAATATTTATAATCTTCCACTAGTTAATAAAAAAGCTTTATGTATGATGAAGGATGAAAATTGTGGTAAAATAATGACAGAATTTGTTGGGCTGCGTTCAGAGATGTACTCATTTAGTGTACAAAACCAAAATGACACTAAAAAATCGAAGGGTAAAGCGAGCAATATTAGATAATTATAGTTTTGACTCTTATAAAAATTCTCTATTTAATAAATCTAATGTATGTATATGATAATATGTTAACATTTAAATCTAAGCTGCATGAAATATATACTAGTCAGTTAAATAAGGCAGTCCTAAGGTATGGAGACGATAAAAGAAAAATTAGATCTAATAACATTAATACATATGCATGGTATCATTTTCGTATTAAGGAAATTAACCCTGAATACGAATTTCACATGTTGCTAGAAGAGATTGCTAGAATGCAAGAAAACTTATAAAATTAATTAAAAATTAATGTACATCCAATTTTAGTTATTAAAAAAAATTCTATTATTGTTAAAATCTTAGTTATTAAGAAAAAATATTTTATTCTAAAAATAAGACAAAAAGTGATGTACATAAGAAATTTTTAAGAAAAAATTTTAAATAAAATATTGAAAACAGAATGAAATATGGAAATGCTTTCTATTATTTTATCTTAAATTTACTAACTAGAAATTTTAACAACAAGTGGTTTATATGCATGTATTTTGTTTCTCTACTTGATGTACTTAGTTGGATCAAAAAATTTTTGTTTTTGCTTATTTGCAAATTCTTGTTTTCATATCGCTTAAACATGCATAGTCTTGTATTCATGTCGCTTAAACATGCACAGTCTTGTTATCTTTGAGAGGTTCTACACAAGAGGAATTGATTTTCACAATATTATGAAATTCCATTAAATTTCATTAGATATTTTCATAAAGAGAAACAATTTAGATAATCGGTCAAGTCCTTATATTTTTCACTACATACAAGTTTCTATTATTCTCTAATCTAAAAGATGATTCCTAGTTATCCTTTTGAAAAAATAATACAAAACAAGGAATATTTTAATAATACAATTTTATTTTATTTTATTTCTGTTAATAATACCATTTAATTTAATTTCTTAAATATTTTATTTATAATGATGGAAACATTTCATAGTATCCAATTATTAGATGTTCTAATATACTTTTCCGTAAAAAATATATTGTACATCTACAAGTATCAGGTCCTTCCTCACACTCAGGATCATACCAAGGACAGCTTTTAAAGTGTCCTTCTGTGTTGTCTTCATCTTCTATTATGCCATATTCTTCGTTCTCATCCAGCATATTTTGGAAAATTTTTATCATCTCCCAATGATCAAAAAGCCTGAAGCTTTCAAAATCTCTTATAAATTGGTTTAGAGTACGTCTAATTTGGCTCATTTTATTTGCTGATAAATGAATGATGATGAATGTTGGAAGGTTTTTTTAATTTAAATTTAAATTTTTAAAATATCTATAGTCTCTCTAACCCTTTTCTCTCTATAACTATCTCTTTCTCTCTATCACTATCTCCCACTTATTCACTATTTCACCATAATTATTTTCGATTAGCCTTCCTGAAGTCATCATCGCTACTTTTAAGATAATTTTCAGTTAAACATTCAAAGTGAGAAGAACTAAATAAAAAAATGGAGTCCACAACAAATCTAATTTCAAAACTTAATTCTCTAAACAACAAAACCTTAATCCACGTAAAGGAGCTTGACACATCTATGAAATATACTATTCGAAGTGTGATACGTGTAACAACAAAATATGGACCAACACTAAAAGCTGAAATGGATAAACATATAATGTTCCCGCCTAAACTATATAATACTTTAACAGATGACGATATTAAAGATCTCTCGAGCGGAAGAAAACCTAATCGTTGAGAATGAGCTGAGTGAATTTCTAATTCAAAATTCCCAATATCCTGTCTGGCAATAAATTATATTAATTACGTTTATTAAATTATGAATAAAACGACATTAAAGAGTTTTGTAAAATATAAATGTTTGTGTTTTTATTTAATATTTTCAGTTATTTCATAAAGAAATTTAAGACATAAATGTCCACAGGTAAATGTATTTCTGATGTTGATTATAGTTGTATTTTATATTTGTACCAAGATATTTGACTACTTCTGAAGGAGGTTGTAAGCTTCCAAAGCTGTCGAAATATTCTTTTTCATTGATGTTTTTATAATATGCTACCCAATGTGTACCAGGTCCTGTTGATACATCTAAATTATTCCACATTCAATTTTCTTTGTTCGTTTTGGTAGAGTATTCAACATGAAAACTCCTCTAAAATATGAAATATTTATAGAGAAACGGTTTAGGTCCACATCAGAAAGTGGTCTGTTGGGCAGCATATCTAAGAGTTTTTCGATTCCTCTTTATGAACTAAACCATAACCCTTTTTATATGGTTTTAAGTAAAGTCCTTTTCCAACTGCTATAGATTCCATCGCTCTATTATGTCTAGTTGCTTCATCAAGTTGATTTTTGGCATTCTTTGTTGCATTTACAGCTTTAGCTATGGCAGCACCTCTAGTTGTTAGACTACCAATTGCACCCAGAGTAGTTAAAATCGGTATTAGAGGTAAAAAACCACCAATTTTTGGAACACATATTACACGTGGTACTATAATTTGAGACTTTCTTCCTTTTAATGACTTGTTAATAGTTTTTCGTGCAATTTTAATAGCTGAGTTAATATCTAATGGGTTTTATTTTTTTTAGTATTTTTGTTGCAGCTCTAATTGATGTTCTAAATAGTGTTTTAACATTTAGTTTGTTCTTTTTAACATTTTTCTTTTTCTCCACACCCATACCAAATTTTGTTTTGGCTTTCATTGCGTTAGTAACCATATATGCAAATGATTTTTCAGCAAGAACTATCTTTTGATAAAACTAGATCCCAAGCGGAGTTTTCAAGTATTTTATCAGCTTTATGTCTGGTACTTAAATCCTTATTTTTGGAATAAGCAATATCGTGATTTTTACACGCAGAGTCCAATAAACTAATTCCTTTATCACCTCGATTTAAACGTTTTTGTAGTTTTGTTCCAAGTCCACAGTACTGATATCCAGGAAGATGAAGTTCAACAGGTAGAGAGTTTATTATTTTGTCTACTATACCTCCTCCAACGACGGTGTTTTTATGACTAAAAGTTTTCTGATCTCGTATAACCATATTATCTAATTTTTCCTATATAAGAGGTAATATATACGAAATGCATTTAGTTACAAAAATGCAGTTAGTGAAACAACATAAAAATATTTTAGTTCGTAATATTGATGATTCAGCGAACATCAGTTCAAAAATAAAGCATAGTCCTCTCTTACCAAATTCTATTCGTGCTCTAATAGTGGGACTATCAAATTGTGGAAAGACTAATGTTATGATAGGCTTGCTAGAAAGTCCTAATGGACTCAAGTTTGAAAACATCTATTTATACTCAAAATCTCTCTATCAACCTAAATATGAATACCTAAGGAAATTAATTTCACCAAACAAAGGAATCGGATATTATACATTCACCGATAATGAATCAGTTATTCCACCTGACGAAGCTAAAACTAATTCAATTATGATATTTGATGATGTTGCATGTGAAAAGCAGAATAATATACGTACATATTTTTGCATGGGACGACATAAGGATATTGATTCATTCTAATACTTGTGTCAAACTTATACAAGAATTCCCAAGCATTTAATAAGAGACAATGCAAATGTTATAATAATGTTTAAACAAGATGAGACAAATGTGAAGCACGTTTATAGGGATCATGTTGGCAGCGATATGAGCTATGAAAAGTTTCAAGAAATTTGTCGAGAATGTTGGAAGGATAAATATGGATTTTTGATGATAAGCAAAGATAACGAATTAAACGATGGTCGCTACAGAAAGCAATTTGACTATTTCATAACTATATAAGCAACTACTGGTAAAAGATTACCTTTAGTTATTAATCTAACTTTAAACTTGATACATCTATTTGCTATAACCTCACCTGATACTTGATAAGCTGATCTGAAACCAGACCAGGTCCTGATAAGCTGATCTGAAAACCAGACCAGGTCCTGATAAGCTGATCTGAAAACCAGACCAGCTACCTGATAACCTGATCCGATAGCTGATACCTGATCTAATAGCTGATACCTTTTATTTGCTAAACATGGATGAGAAAATTTTAAAACAGTTGGTGTTGGCAAGAAATGTCTTGAAGAAAAAGCTTCGTAGTATAAAAACTGGTGAAATAGATACACGTGAACAACTAAGAGATACATTTAAACCTATAACAGAACCACTCAAAGAATTCATAAATAGTTCTAAAAAAATTAAAAGAATTCCCATGAAAGAAGAAAGTAAAATGAAGACAGAAGTTGAAAATAATACAAGTTTTAAACATGAAAAAACGTCAGTCAAGATAGAGACAAGTACACCAAAGAAACTAGCAGAAGGAACAATATTCGATAATACCATCTTATTTAATGATGCTAATACTGTAAATGATGATGACGATGATGATGATGATGATGATTTTTACTCACAGTCTTCTAATACAGAAGATACTTATACTGACTTATCAGTCTTGGAAGGAAGAAATGAATTAGATACAAACTATGGTCCACATAAAGATTTCAATAATGAATGGAAATTTGGTGATAGTAACCTTAAACTTAATGAAGATAAAATTCAAGTTGGGGGTCAAATATGGGCTCTAACACCAGGACTATTTTCTCTAATGTTTCATAAAATACCAAAAAATTATGATAAATTTGAACTCGAAATCTATAAAAAGATTTTAATTACTACTAATGCATATAGAAGGGAGTATAAACCTGATGGTCAAATTAAGGGTACTAGAGGATATAAATACAAACATATTATTAAGAAATTTATTGGCGAGAAAAACCAGAAGAATTTACACGAATCAACAGCATCTAAGCCAAAAGGTAGCTATTTAGGTGATGGAATGATGGAATTTAACGTCCATAAGCCAAACAATATATACTGGAACGATCCAAATGAGTTAGTAGATCGTCTTCGACTACTGCTTGCATCACAAGCTGCAGGTCATACTAATCACAATAACAAGATCAATATCAATTATTGAAGAACTACGTGAAGCAAATATAATACATTAACTTTAATAAATATATACATATGAATATAAAGTATGTCTGTTGATAAATTTGGACATTATTTAAACGATACTAGCAGCATAATTTCTTTGAAAAATGCACCTAAACTGCTGGGGTTCTTTATGGATACGAACAACAACATTGATGTCCAAAACAAAAGAATCAAAAATGTTGCAAAAGCTCTGGAGGAAAACGATGTTATCAATAAATTGTTTCTGCAAACTCAAATCGAAAAACTAGAAGAGAAATTACTAACATACCTTAAGGAAGATAATAATATAATTCGAGAAGATATTCAAATGCAAATCGAGGAGCTATAACGCGAAATAAAATTAGAGATAGAAGACAATTATAAAATTCAAAAAGACATTCTAAAAATTAAATCTTCTTTTGAAGAACAAATTGAACAGCTTAATGAGAAAATGTATAGATTGGAAAATTACATGTTCGTATCAATAGCTGAAAGTGCGTCAAGTAGATCACAACACTCTCCAAAAAATCTGTAAAACAACTTAATGTCTTCAAAAAGCATAAGCAAGCTCGAAAAGTTTTTATGCGTCGTAGAGTTGTAATGAAAGGAATAGATGATCTTTGGCAAGCTGATTTAGTTGAAATGGGGAACTATTGTAGAGAAAACAAAAATTATCGATTTTTGTTAACTGTAATTGACACATTTTCAAAATTTGCATGGACAGTACCACTAAAAACTAAAACTGCACTCGAAACAACCAAGGCGATGGAAAATATTTTTGAATTAGGACGAGTACCAAAAAACTTACAAACAGATGATGGTAAAGAATTTTTCAACAAACACCTTGGATAATTAATGGATAAATACAACATTAATCACTACTCAACATATAGCAGTATGAAAGCATCAATAGTAGAACGATTTAACAGAACATTGAAAGGAATGATGTGGAAAGAATTTAGCTTTAATGGTTCATATAAGTGGATTAGAAAAGTTCATCGCACCATTAAAATGTCTCCGATTAAAGTTAACTCAACAAATGAGCAAAAGCTACTAAATACAGCATACAGTCATTTGAAGATGTATAAAATGTCTAAATTTAATGTTGGAGATAATGTACGCATAAGCATATATAAGCATACATTGAAAAAAGGTTATACTCCAAATTGGACCGCAGAAATTTTCACAATTACAAGAGTTCAAAATACAAATCCTACAACATTCATGTTAGAAGATTATCTTGGAAGATTATCTATACTGAAGAACTTTCGAAAACTAGATATCCAAATACATATCAAGTTGAAAAGGTTCTTAAAACTAAAGGAAAGGAGGCTAGGATTTTCTAATCAACACAATTCTTGGATTACTTATATAATATTATAGCTGAACACTACCACCATCAACAACAATAGCAGTAATATTAAGAAACTAATGTTAATTTTAAAATAAGAAAATGAAATAAATATGTAAATTATGCTTATAAACCATACTGTAATCAGTCTGTTATAATGTCAATAACACTTACTCTGAGCTCTAACTCATCAGAATTATCTGCTAGTTACTTTCCTCCTATTGAATTACATGGTGCATATGAGTGTGCTCTAACTGATTTTCATTCATACAACAGTATTCCAAATGTAGACACCTCTAACAATATGTTCCATATAGGGGAACATAAAATTTAAATACCAATTGGATCTTATGAATTGAATGATATTGTAGATTTTATACAAGAGCAATACAGAAGACTCTGTCCAGAAAATAAGATTTTTATTGAAGCCAATAACAATACAATGCAAGTTAAAGTTAATAGTTCCAAGGATCCTGTATATTTTAATAAAGACAATACAATTGTTAAACTTTTAGGATTCAATATCAAAATTCTAACACCAAATAATATTATTACTCAGATCTACCAGTCAATATTTCTAAAGTGAATCTCTTGCGAATTGAAAGTAGTATTGCTATTAATACCTATATAAAAAACTCCAAGTTGCACACTGCATGAATTTCCGATTAATGTGCCTCCAGGCTATAAAATAGATGAGGTTCCAAGAAATCTCATCTATTTACCTGTGAACACCAGAGAGATAAGTTCACTAGCGCTGCGCGTATTTGATCAGCAAGGTGATTTAATTAATTTCCGAGGAGAGGAAATTACAATACGAATGCATTTAGGGCCAACTAAATAATGATAATATGCAACACAAATATATTGAAAAATAAAGCAGTAACAACAACAACAGAAAGCACTAACACCATCAAATAAAAAATTTCTAAAGACCTCGAATTTTAAATTGAATACAAAATAAGTTCAATAATAGATGTCGTAGATAATCCTTTCTCTGATGAGAATATAATCGAAAAGGACTATCATACATATGTACCATACTTACAATCTTACAACAATAATGCTGAAATCAGAATTTCAATACAAAATCAAGATTTATACGTGCTACCCAGTGAGAGCTACATTTATGTAGAGGGGTTTGTTGCCGATGATGATACCCCTAAATCTTCTGCTTCAGAGAACTTTAAATTAAAAAACAACTTTGTAGCATATCTATTTGATGAAATTCGCTATGAGCTTAATGGAATTGAAATTGATCATACAAGATATTTAGGAGCAACGAGTACCATAAAAAACTTGGTTTCTCTATCACCAAACGAAAGCAATGTGATGCAAAATGCTGGATGGAACAAAACTGACGATGTCACTCTTGCAAATGGATTTTTCAATTTCTATGTACCTCTAAAAATGCTTCTAGGATTCGCTGAAGACTACAACAAAGTTATATTAAATGGAAAACATGAATTGATACTCTTGCGCAATAACAACGATGAAGATCTTGTACGCTCGATTGTTTCTACTGAATCCCAATGTTCAATTATCTGACCTTAGCAAATTGAATATGATTAAAATTATTAACAATGTTGATTCTATACCCATGGCATTTCGCAGTTGGGATTGTCATATTAATCCAGAATTAAACACAGGAACTAGCCCCTGTGACTGAGTGGTAGCGATGCTAGCCTCTCAGTCCAGAGGTCGTGGGTTCGATTCCCACCATAGACCCTGGGTGTTTTCCGCAGACAAGCTAATCGCTTCGCGGGTTGTGTTTGTTTGTTAAAAAAAAACAGTAACAACAACTACATATAAACGAAATATTGATATAAAAATTTGGAATGTTAAATTGGCTGCAAATAGAGAACGCCCCCGTTTTGTGTTGATCGCTTTTCAACAAGAAAATAAGTTTGTTCATTGTGATTTGACGAATTTAAAAGTACATTTATATATCAATTCTATATGATATGTATCTAAGATTTCAACAAAGCTACTATATGGAAGAATTTCAACCGCTTCTAACTGCATCAGAGTTTAAGACAAAAGCTGCTATATTGTAGTAGATGTCAGTCATCAGAATGAATCTTTGAATAATGTTCCGATTGATATAAAAATTGAATTTGAAACAGAAACTAATATTGCAGCAAAGACATCAGCTTACTGCATTCTTATTGATGATCGTATAATAGAATATATACCCATCAAAGGACAAGTTCGAAAAGTCTTATAAATTGAATAATATGGAAAATAACATAAGTTTTATAGACGCACAAGGTTTCAAAACTAATTCAAACGATTTCATCGCAAAAGAAGTAGCGATTGTTTTCAACAATTATGAATGTATCAATTTCATTATAAAACGACCATTTGATTTTAAATGGTTATCAATAAAAAAGCAAAGAGAAACAAAGTGGCCAACAAAAAACTAACATCACCTAAGCTGGAGTGCTGGATGAGTTTCATTTCAAAGCGTTTGTCATTTTTTAAAAGCCAATGCAAGATGTTCTAAAATATATGTAAAAGGTGAAGAAAAAAGACGATGGTTGGAAAACATTTTACACCGAATAATTTCTAACGTTGAGGATATAGGCTGCATCAACTTTAAACAAATGAAAATCAAGTATCCAGAATATTTTTATTGTAATTATCATAAATTTGGTGTATGCGCATTAAAAAATGCTATTTTACTAACAAAAGAAATGTCTTGCTTTAAATGACCTTTTTACTTTTTAAAATATTTATACTTAAAAATATATGAATGTATGTATTATTATAAAATTTAAAAACATTTTAAACAATAAATGTATACAAAATAAAAGAATGTACAAGTGTTTTCTTATTTGCTCGGGGATGAGGCTTACTTGCAAATTTATACTTTTTGTTTCTCTGCTGATACATACATACATACATACTTAGTTGAAAATCCTCTGCTTTAAAATAATCGTAGTCAAAGAAATGACTGCATTGCAAAATATAAATGTATTCAAATATTATCGGTTTAATTCATAAAAAATATTTTAGGTTTATTACAGGGTTATTTGACATATTTCCCATAGAAATATGTAAAATAAGCGCTTAATAAACCAGAAATATTTTTTATGAATAAGGCAGTATGTTTGTATTCTACAGAGCCACAAAATATTCCATGGACAAATTCCCACACTCACACATCCATATGTATGTACATACATACATGCATACAAATGTACATACATACATACATACATACAAATATATTTCTTAAACAAATAAACACAATATACAATTACCAGCGGCAATCAAGCTGGAACCACGACACACAAGCATTAGGGGGTTCACATACATGAGAACATTTTACATCATAAAATGTCGGTATGATAAATGATTTATTAGCATGAGGAAATCGCACATACACATTCCCACGATTCATATGAGAATCGCCTAGTAGTCATCAAATCTATTTTCTCTGATATTACTGATATAGTATTACGATAACAAATTTCTATAGTCTGGCAACACCGGCAATTTTCCCTTTGATATTAGGAAATAATAATCATGTTTGCCGTCGGCATTTGAAAATAATATTCATGTTTGCCGTAGGCATTAGGAAAAATAATCATGTTTTGCCGTCGGCATTAGGAAAAATTATCTTGCATTGCCGTCGGCATTAGGAAAAATTATCATGCATTGCCGTCGCCATTAGGAAAAATTGATTTTCACTATTTCACCATTAGTATTAGGAAAAATCATCTCATGATTTTCCCGTTGGTATTAGAAAAAATAATTTTCATGATTTTCCCGTCGGCATATATGTATGTATACTTATGAAATCTTAATCTTATGAAACCCCTTAATCCACCCCACAAACATACATACATATAAATTCCCATGGTCATAAAAAAGCAGGGTTATTGAACCGCCCTCGTATGTAGTAATAAAAAAACTCCTTATGTAAACAAAAAACTCCTTATGTAAACAAAAAATTGGACGGACTTATTGAACCACCCTCGTAGGTATCAAATTTCACAAATTTCCAAGAAGTTTAAAATTTCAAATTTTATTTACCCAAATTTCACAATTTTAATTGCCACAGAATGCCCAGTTCCCTACTACTTTGGGGTGATCTGTGTTGTTGCCATTCTCTTCTAGCTCTCTTTTTTCCACATACGAGACGTTCAATATCCGGAGAATAAATCCTATTAAACCCAGTATGCGGATGGGAGGTAGTGGCATGTTTAGCAGCCTGCTTAATATTTTCGTTAAGATTGGCAATGTTAGGTTCAATATCATCGTGTGTTCTTACCGTAATGTTTTTGTGCAATGAATTCTGAGATATTTTTTGAGCTCCATCCAATTAACACGAACGATCATCTTTACATATGGGTGAGGTAAGTCACTTCTTAGTAGGCTACAAATTGTAAGGATTGTGGGAGACTGATCGGCGGAGAGATCTAAAGCTTCAACATGAACTAAATTCTTACAAATATTTTTCATGACGCCAAAATCTATAACATCTGGAATTTTTTGTATGTCAGTAACCCAGTAAGTGGGCACAAATATTAGTTGCTTGTTGATGTTCTGCACAAATGTTATCAAGAATGTAGGGCTTGAGTCTTGACTTTATTAGAACGGCCGATCCACTGAATGCTCTTCCTCTAGGATCCTTTGAATCATGTAATACGCTAATACGTCTGTCACTATGAATGTTCAAGGAGAATGAGAAGTTTAATATGGCGACAAAAAGAGAAAATGGTTGTACCTTTATATTATTATATCATGGAAACAGGCCATTAATCTCCAAATTAATCAATTGGAAAAATTGAAGTTGTGTGCAACAAAAAAGTATTTCTCGCTAATATTTTTGAGTTGCTTAAGAAAAAATAAACTATTTAATGTTGTGATGTTTGTATGCACTAGGTAGTATTATAAAATAAAAATTGGTAGATTCGACGCTATTAAATATTTATTTATAATGTGTATCTCTATTTGTGTCTGTATTTTTATTTCAGGAATGGATGAATATAAGGCTAATATTCCAAACAAATTACAAGTAATTGTAAATGAAACATTAAAAGATGAAGTAGTTTGGAAAGAACATTTCCAATTGGGAGTTTCTATAAAATCAGACAGTTTAACTTGTGTTAATGCTAAAACTCGTTATATTCGAATACTTTCGCCAAACATAGATGTGAGCACTATTTGCAGCAATTTGTCCAGCAGTGATTACAGTAGAGGTGCCATTGCGAACACTGAAGAAATTGATGATAGTCGAAATATATTAAATAACATTCAATATAGCCAACTTTTACCTTCCATTCTTAAAGAAACAAGTGTTTGAATGACAACAAAAGTGCGTGAGCATGCATTGCAACATAAGTTTTTATTTTCATACACTCAAAACAAAAATAAGCTAAAACTTTTGAAAAATTTCTAAATTTGAGTAAAAAGTTGTCGTATGGCGCCAAAGATATTTTTAATTGAAACCAATAAAATATTTACTAAATTTGTAGTTCATTATTATTTAAATTAAATTTAAATTATTTTAAAATTAAGTAAAATTTTCCCATAAAGTTCAGAGCTGTGAAAACAATTTTTTTCATATTTGATCTCAAATTTAGTAAATTTTCCAAAGTTTTTTATGTTTTTAATTCTGGTACTTATTTTTTTTTTAATTAAATTCTATGATATGTCATTTATAATTGTTCATATTATATTCTTAATTAATTCACCATAAAAATTAAATTAAAATATAAATAAAGCATTCAAATTATTTAGTTTTAAAATTTTATTTACAAAAAAAAATATACTTCAAGTTCAAGAATAGTATTATAACTAAAAATTAGTTCTTTTAGTTAATAATGTGAAATAATTGAGCATTTTGTTTGTCTTGTTTAAAAATTTTATAGAAATAGCTTGTACTACCACCTCCTAAGAGAAGTGTATTTTTTCATGTCTTTATTGAACATTATCTAAATTGAAATTTTTTAGCGAATTTTCTGCAAAACTAGTTTTTTTGAGTTGTGACAATATTGAAGTAAATGAGGGATATGTATTTTCCTTAAGGCTGAGTTAGCCGAACATTGCGGTTGCCACACTGGTACGGTACGTACCCTTAGCACGTTTGTTCACATATAGAACATTTAAAAACGTGCGTATGCTTTACTTTATTTTGTTGTTTTATTATGAAAAAGAAACAGCTGTTCACAAAACACTGATGTGAATTAAAAAAGTTCAAAAAGTGACTGTAGAAAAAAAAAAATTATAAACAACTAATTAAAAAAAATTCCCTATGTGATTTTTTTAGTTTTTTATAATAATTCTTTTACATTTTTCTCAATTCCACTGCGCAACAAAATTTAAAAAATTCTAAATGCTTGTAAAACCACTATACAATTTTGATTTATCGTGCTTCCAGTAGTACAAATATGGTCCACATTTAAACTTTTAAATAAAATTATAAATTTTTTATGCTTTATCGCAAAGCCACATGTATTAGAAACAAAATGCGTTATAGATAATTAAAATCGATTGATTCTTTTCGAATTTATTCGCAATATTTTAGTTTTTTGTTTCATATACATAAAATTGAGTAGTTATTGTTCTTCTTGAAGTAATTGTGGAGGTAATCACACCGCTCTTTCGTTAAGCAGACTATGGGACAAAAACCTAAATTAGCTCCAGCTCAATCAGCCAACGCTTACTCCGCCACTTTTCCTCAAATGAGCCAACCAATTACTTCACGAGTATCGTATGCCGATGCTGTTAAGACAAATTCTATTCCCGCACAAAAAGTATCACCGCCAAATAATCCGATAAATACAAACTTTAGCTTTAATTTTAATCGCCTTGAAGCTACTATTGATAATCTGGTGCAAACTATAAAAAAATTTACAACAAATATGACTAGCATGCAAGGAATGCTGCGAATGCAGAATACACTGCTTCAAGCATTAGTTAATAAGCCATGAACACGTTAAAAATATGTTTTTGGAACGCAAACGGCATTCGCCAACACAAAACTTAACTCGAGCACTTCCTTACGGAAAAAATATTGTTATAATGTTGGTTTCTGAGACTCATTTGACTTCGAAAAGCCTTTTCAAAATCAATGGCTACACCTTATATGATTCAAAGAAACCGAGAGGAAGAGCATGCTTTGGATCACCAATTCTAACAAAGTCGACGCTCAAGCACTTGACAACATTTGTGAAGAACACCTACAAGCCACAAATATCTGCATTGAAAATTGTTGTACAAATTTCGTGATACATCAATATACTCCCCTCCCAGATTCTCAATACAAGGATTTTTACAAATCTCTTGGACCTTGTTTCGTAGCAGCTGGCGACTACAATGCAAAACATACGTGCTGTTGTTCGCGTCTTATTACGCCGAGAGGTCGGGCGTTGTTTAATACAATTTCAATAATGGGCTTGGACGTGATATCGAGTGGCGAGCCTACTAACTGACCTAATGATAAACAAAAAATTCCGGATGTTATAGATTTTAGCGTAATGAAAAATATCTCTAGGGATTTAACTCATGTTGAAGCTTCCGTAGATTTCTCCTCCGATCACTCTCCCACAATCGTTACAATTTGTAGCCTACTAATAAATTACTTACCTCATGCATATGTGAAGATGATCAATCGTGTTAATTGGCTGGGGTTAAAAAAATATCTCAGTAGTCATTGTACGGAAAGCATTAAGCTAAGCACATCCGAAGATATTGAATTTAACGTTGCCAATCTTAACGAAAATATTAAACAGGCTGCTGAACATGCCACTACCTCCCAACCGCAGACTGGGTTTAATAGAATTTAATATACGGACATTCAACGTCTTGTATTTGGAAAAAAGAGAGCTAGAAGAGAATGGAAACAACACAGATCACCACTAAATAAAATCAGACTTAAAGAATGTACTAAACAACTCCAAGAGTTGCTTGCATATAAAAAAACTGCATCTCTTAAAAACTATGTGGACAATCTCGATGTTACTGTAGCATCTAATTACTTCTTGTGGCGCGCTGCGAGAAAGCTTAAAATACCCGTTGAGTTTAAACCACCTCTGCGCACATCTACCGGAGGTTGGCAAGAAGTGATACTGAAAAAGCAAACTTATTTGCAAAACATTTAAAATCTGTATTTACCCCAAACAAATGTACTGGTGCTGTTGATTTACCGCGTGTAGTTGCTCTACCCCCTCGACTCTTAAAGTTTAAGATGTGTGACGAACAGAAACTAATTACTGAACTCAACCCGAATAAAGCTCCAGGTATTGATGGAATTAGTAACAAGATGCTGATGAATTTGCCTCGTATTGCAATTAAAACCCTTCTATTTATTTTTAATGCTATATTACGACTAGAGTATTATCCACTCCTCTGGAAACTTGTTAAGGTCAAATTATTTCAAAGCCGGGTAAAGATCTTACCAAAGCTAAATCATACAGGCCAATAAGTCTACTATCAACAATGTAAAAACTTTTCGAGAAACTGCTCATGACAAAATTATTCCCAATTCTAGTTGGTAGTGGATGCATCCCAAACCATCAATTTGGTTTTAGAAGTCAGCATTGCACTATTGAACAAACGCATAGATTGGTTCAATTTATAAGAAGAACATTTGAAGAAAAGAAGTATTGTTCTGCCCTGTTTATTCACTTTTCTCAGGCATTTGATAAAGTGTGGCATGAAAGCCTTATAAAATTGAAATCATATCTACCAGTACATTTTCTGAAGCTATTGGAATTTGCCGATGATACAGCCTGCAGTAGTAAGCACGAAAACCCTCACGAGGCTTCCCGATATCTCCAAGAACATATTACACAGCTGGAAGTATGGTTAAACTTACGGAGAATTAAAGTAAAGTTGTTCCTCAACATTCACATGTGAAATATCTTGGTATACACCTTGATCGACGGCTTACATGAAAACGCCATATTGACTCACAGCTAACACAAATGAAACTTAAATTAACTCAGATACTTTGGCTGATTGGTGGTAATTCAACACTCATTCTAGATTGTAAACTTTGAATGTTCAAGTCGCTTTTAAAACCAATATGGTGCTACGGAATACAGCTAGGGCGCACTGCTTCAGCTTCCAATATAGAGAGAATCCAACGAAGGCAAAACAAGATTTTAAGACTAATAAAATTGGCTCCATGGTACATCAAAAATTCAAATTTACATCGTGATTTAAATATGCCACTAGTAACTGCAGAAATTGCAAAATACGCAAGCAAATACTTAACAAAACTCGAGTCCCATCCTAATCCCCTTGCTCGTAACATCTTGAATTTTACTGGTCGCATTCGTTTAAAAAAGAGGGACGGCTCTAATACTCAACACTCCAGTTGAAACTGCTTGAAAATATTTTTGTGCTTAAGACGACATTTATGTATTATTGACTACTATCACTAAGTTTATGCCTGACATTGGTTGGGCCTAATTATTATATCTAGATTTAAGATTTGAATACTTATTGTTAGTTCTTTTTTTGAAGATACAATAAATAATTATAAGCACGTCAAAAAAAATTGTTTTTCTTTCGATTGATTGAATTTTGAAAACATTTTCCACATGCTATGTACAAATTCTCACACCGAAAATGCATTACATAGTAACATTCGTGTATTTTTTGGCAAATCCTGCCCAGTGATGCCAAAAGTAGTAAATTTTCAGCGTAGGGAAAAAAGTATACATTTTTATTTTGAGGAAAATGTAGGGAATTTTTAAAAACTACCGCTTTTTCAATTTGTTAGACATAAAATGCAAAAATATTCCGAGGATTTTTATTTAAGAGCTGAAATTTTTCACAAGCCTAGAATTTGATTGCAGCAACCCTATATTATGAATCCTCACAATCTGAAAATCACTTACAATATCCATACATATATAGTTAAATATGACAAATCGCAAAAATAAAATATACATGTTTACTCAAACCTTTTTTTGCGCTTTTCGAAGCCGAATTTTAAATTTCATGAAATCGGCATTACCCAAGTAAATTTTTATACAAAATTGTTTATTTTTGCTTGAATTGTATTTGGGGTGCTTTTTATGTATATAAGTCTTGAGTTTATGGAATAGAGAGGAGAGAAGAATAGTACAGACTTGCTTGTACCGAATAGCTATTAGTTATTTACAAATTATTTTGTTAGCACACAACAAAATAAGAACTGGGAAAACTAAAATTTCAACACATACTAACATTCTTCTGCTTATATGTATGTATTGTTTTGCTTCTCATTTCTTGAAAATAAATGGATTTCTAAAAATAAATACACACATATTTGCTACATAATTTTTTTATTCGGTTTAGATTAAATTTTGACAGTGTGATTTGAAGTTATGCGGTTTTTTAAACAGGGAAGTATCTACCTCTTTTGTAAACAAGTGGTATCCTATTTTTGCGGTTTTCCTTGGAACGCATTTACCGCATACAGGGTACACGTACATAAGGACATTATTTATAAATTGTCAAACTTCAAATGAAAACGGACAAAGCAGGTTAATGTTTTGATATATTGAATTTGTTTGACGGAGTCACAAAATTGTTATGAATATAACTGTGCGAGTGTTTTGTGTGCTCAACGCCATTTATATGGTGTATTGAGGGGTGAATATACAAAGGGTGTAGACTTGGTGCGGTATGTTGTAAATACTGAAACCGTCCAAAATGTTACAAAAATTTTAAAACATGGACTATGGGCGCCATTGATGTTCGCTAGCTAAGAGTCGGTTGTGGAGGGGTTCGGTCCACATAAAAACACTTCTTTGGAATAGCCCAACGTACACACATATTCATATTTATTGTAGACTCCTTATTTTTTTTTCTTTGTAGGTGTTAAAAATTTCATCTTTGTAAAATACTAGTCTGATCATAGAAAATACTATCAAATAAGAAAAAAGAGCCCGGTATGATCAAGAAGGGAATTCCAATAGTAATAACACCTAGCGTATCGACTGTATACTAAATAAAAGTATCATCAGATGTTGAGTGATGAGCTTGGCCTCTATACCATACCTCTAGCAATGTCCCGTTGACCATAAAATCAGTTAACAATTACTCCATTTCTGTTAGTTACTGTACTTACTCAATTTATTATCTTCAAACATGTTTATGGGTCTTCTTATAGGCTTTAATAATTTAATCTATAAATACATAGGTACATATAACACTTTCGATAGTGACAACGTTATAATATTCGATTTAAATTTCATTTTAATTACTGTTTTCATTTCAAAATATGAGACAACTTCTGCAAGAAGTATTTTATAAAAATTTTATTTTACAATCTTTTCGTTTTCTTTTGGGTATAATTTAAAAGAATAATTAATTAAAATATACAAAAATATGAAATTCCAATGAATGTTAAATTACATTTCAGAATGTTAGTTGATTTTATCATAAATAAAAAAAATAATTTACACAAGGAAATATTCTGAAGAAAAACTAAACTAGAATGTCATGAAAAGTATAGGGATTTAGGTATACTTCGAAATTACCGAAAATTTTGCATAATTCTTTACTTTAGTCATAAGAGGCGAATAGGAGAATTAACAAAATTGCTATTTAACATTTACACGAACTGATCCAGTTTAATTAGGCTCAGAACACCATGATAAGTTTGTAAGTAAAAAAAACAAGTATATGCCATATAAAATTTATGTATAAGTGTTAATTTGACACCAAATACAACAATTAAGTATTAATTAATTATTAACTAATAATTAATTAATTAACTAATAATTAATTAATTCAGTATTAAGAGATAGAATAAGCAATGTAATTGAACTTAACTCACCAATCATGTTTCTTCCACGTTCTCGAAGGCTTCCGGATAGTGTGAACACGATCATAATAATTTTGCTGAAAATGAACTTTATTTGCTTTTATGATTATTTATCACCATAACCCTTTTGTTCGTTTGGATAACCGTTATAATAATTTGCAGAATATAAAGTACAAAGTTTTTCTGAATTTTTCTGTTACAATTCCCTCAAACACATTTCGGATATCTATATAAATGTATGTTTATTATATTCAATGATTATTATCTCTATAGGAAGCGATGTAGATCTTAATTATATACAAATAGAAGATGAAAATATATGTATATACATACATACATAGGTATTTATATTTTTAGTTATGTACCAAATGTACATTACTTATGAACAATGACTGGAAAATTATGTTTCTTTTTTAGAATTGAATGGACTTCGAATTTTCGTTTTTTCTGGGTTTATTACAATCTTTTCTAAAGTGAATTACTAATTACAACGAGGGCAAAATGTAAACTAACAATTCCTTTAATAAGCCTATCTTACATAATCTTGTTTATTTTGTGGTATATGCATATAAGGATTACTTATCTTTACTCCGAAAAACTATCACAGATATTGATGGTGGATGCAGAATAGATGACGGGACGCTGGAGTCTTCTCTTTTTAGTGGTTTTTGTAGGTTAGGTTTCCAGAACAGGTGTTAAAGGTGGTAGTTTTGCGTTATTTTGTTTTTAATTTGTTGGTTAGAGTGGTTGGAGGTGTCTTTAAGATTCTTTAAGTTGTTTTTCTTCTTCTTTTGCTGCTGATGTACACATACACGGTTTCTTCAGTGTTAGAATCTAATTCCAATTGTTTATTTCTTGAGCATTTAGAATTAAGTATGTATGTATATAAATAGAGTAAACTTAGTGGTAAGTATTTTAATTTAATTTTAGGATTTTCATTTGAGATTAAATACAGGTAAGTGTCTTCACAACTTTTCGGAATTTGATGTGCATTGGGTGCTTGTTAGAAGGTAAGTAAGTGTTTTTTAGAATAAATATTTTGTACAACTTCCGTTTTGTTAAGACGAAAATGATAAGTGTTAACAACTTAAATAAATTTTACGATATACATGGATGGATACTTCAATTCTATATAAAATTATACAAAGATTAATATGTTACAATAATATTTCCAAGGGAACTTGGACAGCTGTTATTTAAACAAAACTTTGCAGATTTTATCGGCGAAATTAAGGTTATGTAGTTTTTTCTTTTACGGATTAACACGAAAATATTTTAATATATTACTAATAACTCACTGCGTAGGTAGATACACTTGTCTTTTCTTTACCGCAGGTGCCTTTTATATAAATTTAAAAAAAACTGGCACCTTTCACTTGATTTAGGTTCAACTAAATCAACGTGTTTATTTCCTTCTTTTAGTTTTTTTCAGTTATAATACTTACAAATGCTTTTTATGCCGTTCGAAATTATTTAATTATTCATAGGTTTTCTAATTTCATCATGACATAAACTACATCATTTATATTTCTTTTATTTTAGTATCTAGAAAACTTCACACAGTAATTTCCTATATATTATTTCGGACTGTACATAAATTTTTGTTGACTTTTTATGCCTTTACCACTTCAGAAACTTTTAAACTTTACACGACCATTACTATCCACTGAATGACGCCTTTAATTTTTTTTTTACTTTTCTATCCACGCTTCTACAACATTTAGAAACAAATCATTCCATTTTCCTGTTATAATTTTTTTTAAACGAATGAATTGATGCCAATAACATCAAAACCAAAAGATCAACCTCGCAAGTTATGAGAGCATGTTAAGACATAAACAATTGTGGAAGACCTAGATGTGTCACCATCAAACAAGAAACAAAAGTCAAAACCTGCAACAAGCAAATCACAACAACTCTTCAGTCATACATTACAAACTAGACAATAATGGTGAATTCACCAAATTCTTGGCTAGAGGATAAAGGATTTAGGGACGAAGAGCCTTGGAATGATAGGTACCAATCAATTTACCCTGAAGATCCCCAATGGAGAAATAGTGGGAACCTAATATCTCCCTGATACGACATTTGATAAAAAGAGGGGCTAATTTGATATTGAATCCCTTTTCGGCACTACTCTTGGCAAAGCTTCTTCTATAAACGTCGTGTCCTAATTTAAAACTCACAGGCTTCGATCTGAGATTATATTGCTTGCGACTGACTTCATATGTCTTCCTAATATTTTTGCGTAAGTCCGCACGTAATAGTTGCAGGTTATCGTCTCGCGACAGAGGATACAAGTGTTCATCCAGTGACTTCAATTTTTTTAACAGACTGTAGGAACTGATCATTCTTTAGGTATGCGCGTATACCGGCAATTATTGAGCGATTAACCCGTTCGGAGGCATTGCTTTGGGGTGAGTGAACTGCTGTGTATACGTGTGGAATTCCAAAACTAGTCAAAAACGCGTTAAAATCATTGGCTCGGAACTGTGACCTGTTATCAGTGACGGATTTCCGGCACTCCATATTGATGAAATATTTCTTTTTCCAACCGATCTATAATATGGTAATAGCCAATGATATTTCGTCAGGTGATCCAAAATGATCAAAAGTCTAACGTTTCCTGCCTTACTTCTAGGATATGGTCCTAGCAAGTCTATATATAACCGCTGAAAAGGCGATACGACACAGCTTGCTTTCCCATTTCGGCTCTTAAAATTGTATTAGGCGATTTTGTTGTTTTACACACGTCAGATTTACCAATATATTATCTGACATCTTTAACTAAACCTGTCCAATAAAAATTTCTCCTTAACAAATGAATAGTTTTGCACATGCCACCGTGAGCTGTTATAGGGTCATCATGAGCCCTTTGACACTAAGCCTTAATTTATTAGGTACCCACAATTTCCAACTAAGTTTTTCTTGTTCCCTATTTCCAGCATAAGGCTCAGTTCTTATATAAACATATTGATCAATTACTTTTAAATCAGAGTATTTGCTTTGTTCGAATGTTATCTTTTCTTTTAAATTTACATATTCCTGATTCATAAAATGAGGTGAACTTAAACCAATTTCCGGTTCTGCAACAGTTATTTCAGCTACATTATCTTCATCCGGAACCACATTCTCCTTTCCTTTCCTATGACTGACAGTGAACTTAAATGCCTGTAACTTAAAAGCCCAACGAGGTAAGCGACCGGTTAAATTGGGTTGGCGTATAAGCCAAACAATGCTAGAACGATCGGTAATAACTTCGAAATAACAACGCAAACGTTGTATGGACTCTACAGCCGCTAAGCACTCTCTCTCCGTAAGCTATAATTTCTTTGAGCACTGTTAAGTTTTTTGCTCATAAACGCAACCGGTCTCTCAAGTCCTTGTTCGTCATGCTGTATCAATACGGCTCCAATGCAATAATCGCTAAAACGCAATGTAGAAAGAATTTTTTGGAAAAGTCTGGATTAATTAAGACGGGTGTTGTGGTTAAAATTTTTTTTATTTCTTGAAAGGCAGTGTTAGCTTCGGGGGTCCAACAAAACTTTTTCTTCTTAGAAATAACTTCTGATATTGGAAACGCAACTGTGGAAAAGTTTTCTACGAACCTACGATACCACCCTGCAAGGCCAAGGAAACCTCGTACTTGCCTAATGGTTCTCGAAACTGGCCAATTAACTGTAGCACTTACTTTCTCTGGGTCAACTGATATACCGCCATTGCCTATAATGTAACCTAAGTAGGGGACTTGATTAACACAAAATTTACTCTTCGCGATATTCAACGTAAGGTTTGCTCTCTGAAATTCTGTAGCAACACGAACTAGAACTGACAAATGGGTAGGAAAGTCCTCTGACACAATTATCAGGTCATCTAAATAAACAAAACAGAGTTTCGAAGAGCAGGTGATATTATTTCATCTACTAAGCGACACGTCGTTGACGGCGCATTACAAAGCCTGAATGGCATAACTGTAAACTGATAGAGAGGGCATCCGGGAATAGTGAAAGCTGTTAATGGTTTTGCCGAATCGTCCAAACTTACTTGCCAATAAGCATCTTCCAAATCTAACTTAGTTCTAAAATTCGCTATAGGTATTCCAGAAAATATACCTCCAATTGATGGAAGCGGGTATGCATCCTTTTTCGTGACGGAATTAAGTTTTCTTGCATCTAAGCATAAGAGTATTTTATTCGGTTTCATCACCATACACATAGGTGAGCGTCAAGATTGCTAAGTTTCAATGACTCTTAAGGCCAGCATACGATACACTTCAGCGAACATTAATTTTTCCACGGCGGGAGACACAGGGTAAAACTTTTGTTTTATTGGCTTGGAATCCCCAACGTCAATGTGATGTTTGATTAACTTAGTTCTCCCTAGGCCTTGTTGCTCAAAATTTGGAAATAATGCTATTACGGCCTGCAATTGTTGGCGTTGAATAGGAGTCAAAGAACATTCGTGTGCCTCTGATGCCGTTTCTAACTTGCAACTATCTGTAGATTCAACTCCATCCATCAAACTATTTTTAGAACTCAAGGATGTTTGGAAGGAAAAACACAACGTGAAATCGCAAATATCGTTAACAAAAGTAAGTCAACTGTTCATGATATAATTACGCGATACAACAAAGATAAAAGAATTTCAAATAAACAACGCGAGCCAGTAAAAAAGAAGCTTAGCACGAGGGATGATAATTTTATAGTTCGTGCGGTACAGAACGATCCATTTATTTCTGCTCCAAAACTTGCTACAATTGTTAAAACCAATTTTGGAAAGGACGTTCATGCAGAAACGATAAGAAGAGTGCTAAGGAAAAACAATTTTAATGGCCGAGTGGCCCGAAAGAAACCATGTGTTACAGAGAAAAATAGAAAAGATCGTTTAGAATTTGCTCGAGAGCACATTTCGAAGGATTTTTTTTTTGGAGCACCTTAAAACTTATATGCCACATAATGGTGGCTTTTTATATCAGTATTTTAACATTTTACAGGTCCTTTTCACGGACGAAAGCAAATTCAATTTGTATGGGTCCGATGGTCGACGTTATGTGTGGCGTAAACGTAATGAAGAATTTTGTCCCAAGAATACTAAAAAAAACGGTGAAGCACGGAGGCTTATCAGTGATGGCGTGGGGCTGACTTTTGATGTGAGCCACTGTATATTTATGAGAAAAGTCCTCTATACAGAAGAATTTTTTTAACAAATTACAATTTTATGTTTTCAACAAATTCTGCCAGAAAGCATCTAGCAGAATTTTTTGAAAGTTGAATGCTTTTTAACTAATGAAAATGCCAGATCTGGCAGTGAAAATACTAAAATGGCAACAATGGTACCAATTTATGTTTTTAGATACATTGTAGGAACTATCAATTGTGAAACACTGCTGATTCACTTTGCCTCTCTGATACGCAGGCACACTTGAATAAAGGGCAGGACGAGATACGTGGATCACTTTGTAATAACACTGAACACGACTTTTATTCTTTCAATTCAATACTTACATAGTCTGGGTTTTATTGAATTCAAATTAATAACAATTTATATTGTTCAAAATACTTATATCAAAGAAAATGGAATGTAGGAGCCGCAGGACGTCTTCTTTCTCTCGTGGTAAGATTTGGAATGACTTGACTAATCGCAAAAAACGAAATATGAACGAACAAAAAACCGGCGAATTCAATAGTTAATTTACATATTCACAATGAATGCAAAGATGGGAATGCCCTTATAAATAATTAGTTATATTTGTGATTAGTTGTAATAAGCAAAAATTATAAAAACCTTTCTTTTCCTTTTGTTTGTTTAAAGGAGTGACACTCGTTTGAACAGATATGGTTCACTCTTAACACGATTGTTATTATTTAAAACTGCGGACATATTAGCATGTGGTTGAAATTTGTTAATAACTTATCTATAGTAGTCTCTATCATTTTATTAAATTGATTATAATCTAAATTAAGCATAGAAGTATCTACATTTTGTATATGTGGTGAGGTGCTTGCCTCCAGTAAATAAACTTGAGTAAAGGTAGAGGTCCAAAGCTCGCTTTTTGCGCCTTATGCTTTACACGCGATTCATCCTCTTGTTTCATTCTATACTTTGTTAGAGTTGAGTGACATGCACTGCTTTTCATGCGTCATTTTATTTTTGTTTTGATCAGCTGTGTGCGTTTGTTTATAAATACTTATAAAGAAAAAATGGAGAGTGAAATCAAGTTTTTAAAAGAATTTGTGGAGTTAGTCGAGTTTGTATATTTAATTTTATGTGCAAAAAATGCCTATGAACAATTTCAAAAAAAGAAAAGGTTTTGGGTACGGCCGTTGTATTTAGAACGGAATTTAAGTGGGTTTTTTGAAACCACATTTAAAAAATTAAAACTTCTGACCCTGAGCAATTTCGAACCGCGATAAAAATGTCTGCGGATGTCTTTGACTATTTATTCAGCATTTTAAAAGATAGTCTTGAGAAGAACTCAGCCAGGGCTATTCCAGCAGATTGTCTGCTGTTGTTGACTTTAATGTAAGTAACACAGAAAAAAAAGATTTTTAAACACAATTAATTTATTTGTGAATACAATTAAAATATTATTTAAAAAGGCACCTACAACGATTTTTGTAAATACAAACACACATTTGTAACATCAGAAAACAAAATCAACTCAATTATTTCCAATTAAAATGATTGTGTTATTGACAATTGAGTTGTTAATGAAAAACAAAAATTTTTAATGAATTTGTTTTTCAAATTCTAATGTGTGTTTTTTAGTTTTTTTTTAATTTATTAGAATTATTTATTTAGAATTTGGTTTCCTGTTAAATTTTAAAGTTATTTATTTTTCCACACAACCTTCTAAACTAAATGTGTTTGGGATGAGTCGAACCGGCAATCTCTTGACTAATAGACTAACGTGCTTACCACTCAGCTAAAGAGCAAATCGTTTTGACCATGCAAATAATGAATACACGCAAACATGATTTCTATGTTTCTTCTACATATGGGCCTTGCGTTGATATAATTTAAAAATAACTTTGTTGAGTGAAAAAAAAACAATCCACGACGTTTTCCGGCTTCTTGTCGGAATTCACACGTATACAATACGAGCAATCAAAAAATACAACAACAATAGCACATGACCGCGTTGGGTCAATCAACAAGCAAGATAAACACCAACACAAAGAAATTAAATTAAATGATATTTTAAAATGCGCGGTATTGTTAAATATTGTATTAAATTAATGACAAATATTGTTGAAATTAAAATTTTTTTCAATAACATGGTTTTGTTGAACATAATTCTTGTCTATTTTTTTCTGTGAAATTGAAAATTACATATAAATGTATGCACATTATTGGCTTAAGCAATAACTTTTCTAAGCAGCTATTTAATACAGATTTAGCGGAGATGACACTCAGTACGTAAAAGTAATCGATAACTAATATGCAGAATTTGTTACTGTGGTTAATTAAAATACATCGCATTAATGAAAATATTCACATATTTTATTAAACAAGTTTTTTTTTTACTAAGAAATTTTTTTTATTGAAAAAAAAAGAAAAAAATTATCCACGGCAAAATAATATTTATCGATAACGTAAGAAATAAAGTATTATTTAACATGTTTAGCATTCAAGAACAGCTGACTTTCTTTCATCGTGCTTGTAACGCGTACAAAAGTAGAAAGTAGACCTACTTTTTGCTTTGAACGCGCCTATGCGTTCTGCGCTTTTTGCAATGTAACTTGTCACATACTATTACATTGATTCTACTCTTTTGACAGATGCATAGAAAGCGTAACGCGCAAAAAGCGAGCTATGGACCTCTACCTTAACTTTCAAATCGACTAATCGATCTTGACGCCTATTGCCTCTTTCATCCAAAGGTCGTGAAATACCATGAGCCTTCGTTCTACTTCTACTACGGGTACTGTACGTTTTGTGTTTACTAGGATCTGAGAATCTTGCGCATTAAAGGAACTTATACTTTTAAGATCAGCCAACTCACAAGGCCTCTTACAATCAGGACATTCAGTCGCTTTATCTAAATAATTTTCGATACACGATCTATGAAAAGAGTGATTACACTTGTCTATCATGACACAAACATCCTTATCTGTCATAGCAGTACTACAAACAAGACATATATTATCGCCGGCGTTAGATAAGGCAGCAGCCGACATATCATCAACTGGGGTAATAAAAGCACCATGATCGACCTTCCAATAAAAAATTGTGCTCTACCTAGTTCCAATGAGATCAAAAGAATAAAACATTCAATTATGTATATACCTTTTCAGCGAAAGGACAATTAGTTGTTTTATCGGTCGTGGTACTCGAATTATTACTTATCAAATACACGAAAATTCCATACAAAAGCTAAATGTTATTTCTGTAAAAAGTTTATACCTGTAAGCTAATTCTCTTAACTCTCAATACCAATGAACTCCAAAATTACAAAACAAATTAATACGCATCTGGAAGCTAAAGTTGCGTTAATATTAAATTTTATTTCGAGCCCCACGTTGGGCGCCATTTATGTTATGAATACCGTGTGAATGCTCAACGCCATTTATATGGTGTGTTGAGGGGTGAATATACAAATGGTGTAGACTTGGTGCGGTATGTTGTAGATTCTGAAAACGAACAAAATGTTACAAAAATGTTAAAACATGGACTACGGGAGCCATTGATGCTCGCTCGCTAAGAGTGGGTTGTCTTCTTATAGGCTTTAACAAATTAATCTATATACATATATATGTAGGTACATATAACACTTTCGACAGTGATAACGTTCTAATATTCGATTTAAATTTCATTTTAATTACTGTTTTCATTTCAAAATATGAGACAACTTCTCCAAGAAGTATTTTATAAAAATTTTATTTTACAATCTTTTCGTTTTCTCAAACAAAAAAAGTAATATTAATGAATGAGTTTGTAATATTAATTAAAATATTTTGTAATATTAATTAAAAAATTAATTAAATTTTCACCTATAAACAATTTGATAATATCAATTAAGTTTTTCCACTCAAATTAATTAATACAATCAAAAATTTAATTGAATCAATTAAATTATTAATTGAAAACATTAATTGGTGAATACTTTTTTCTGTGCTTTTGGGTTAATTTAAAAGAATAATTAATTAGAGTTATTTCATTACTATACAAAACAATCAAACAACAGTAAGAATATTTTGCTTATTTTTACTAACAGCACTCAAAAAAAGAGAGTGAGTTAATGACAGTCAGTTGTTAGAGAGGTAACTCTGCAAGCAGCGTTACCGTTGTAAAATTTAAAAAAGTGGCACAAAAAGGGGATTTAAAAAAAAGTGGCACCAAAAAGGGGTTTTTAAGAAAAAAAGGGGCAACCTTAAAATTAAAAAAAATTAAAAAATCTGCTTATTTTTAAAAAACTCAAGAATAAAAATTAGGTTTTGCATGTTTAAAGACTAAAATATACTATTTTTATGATAAAATAAAGCCACAAAATGTAAAAGAAATTCATATAATATGTGCTTATAATAAAAAATTACTTACTTACTGATTCACCGAAATAATAAATTTTTAAATATTTTGTAGTATTATAGCGTAGTTTTTTTTCATCTCAAATACAAATTTTTCATACAAACAATGAACTATGTTCAGTGATTCTAACTTAAGTAAAACTTAAAACCTTTGTACGTGGCTATAAATAGTTTAGTAAAGACTCTGCTACTCTAGTTAAACTAGAGGGAATTGTTAAGTTTTAAGTATTAAATTTAATGAAAGACGAATTCAATTATTTTATACCTATACTCTGAAATAAAAAGTATCAAAAAGTGGCAAAAATTATAAAAAGTATAAAATTTGGGTGCATTTTGTAAAGGTAGCACAATAGTATCCAAGCAGTCGAAAAAGTGGCAAATTGCTACTTTAGTAGCACCAACGGTAACGCTGCCTGCAATCAATATCATTAGTACATATTGATGTCAAAGTCCAAAGCAAAAGCATTGTAAAAGTGAGTAGAGAGCGAAAGTGAATCAACTCATACAGATCTCTGATACAAACCACACCACCTTAATTAAGCAAAAGTACCTTTTACTAAATTTATTGAAAAAAAAAACAAAAACCACATGAATGAAAGAAAATAGCAACAACACACAACCTCAAACAATCAATCTTGTCCACTTTAAATATTTATAAGAAATCTATGATCTTTAGCAAGGGCCTACTTATTTATTTTAACTTACATATAGATACATACATACATAATATGTAAGTTATTATTTCCCTTTGTTGGGAAAATAAAAAAAACACAATTTTTTAGACGGAGAGTGCGTCCGCTCTTTATTGAAGTTAAATTAAAACTTAAAGTAATTTACATTTTGGTTCTATATTATACTCTATTTTCTGCTTAATTGACTTATTTCTAAAAGTGGCATAATTAGCAATATCAAAGCTGTTGCCCTCATTTCCCAAGAAATGTTAAAACAATTTTTTAAAGAAAATTAATTATATTTAATGCTCAGGTTGCATTATTGGTAGGTGCAATAAACTCTATAATTTCTTTTTAATTGATTGCAACAGCTTGGTAAATTGTGACTTTGCACTTTTTATTTTAGTTATTTTATTTTACTTTTCAAATAAATGTTTATGTTAACTTTTTAATAAAAGTTTACGTTAACTCTTCCCCTCTTAAGTCGATTGTCCTCAATCGATTATTTATTAATTTGGGGCGTCGAAATTTGCAGAAATGGCCCATTTTTTACATCTGGGATATAACCCGTGCTTACTTGCGGTTCTGAAAATATGTACCATTTCCGCTTAAACTTTAAAACTATTACAAATGTTATAAAAAAAAGAATTAAGATTGCCACATCTGTGCTTAGACTAGTTACATGTGTATTTTTATTTTTAGTCGTTAGTATTTCGATTTTATCTTCATGCTGCAGTTGTTTAATGTATAAATTTTCAATTTTTAGATTAAGTTTTGTATTATTATTTTCTTTTATCTTGGTAATTAGATTAGGTAACACAAGTGTATCGTATATCCTTAGATTAGAATTAATATATGTTTTATTTAGTACATTAATTTTACAATTTTCGAATCTGATAAGAAACGTTCCCTTCTGTTTTATTTTTAATTTACTGCAGTCATGAGTTATTATGCCTTCAAAATTTTTAAATACAATCAATCCTTGAATAATTTCTGTAACTGCGGTTTTTTCTGACTTTTCGAGTTCACATTGAGCCTCTCTAAAATCTAAGATATTTGATAAGCATTTATTGTCTAATGTAATTAAATTTTTTTCCAGGTTGTCTTTAACGTTTCTCGAATAAATGTTATTATTGTTATCGGCTAATATTTCTGTTTGGTTTAATATTATCGATTTATTTTGGATGTTTGGCAGGGGTTCAAATATTATTTTTGACAAAATATTAGACGAAAATTGGGGTATCAGTAGTGTCAATATGATTCTGTTATTTTGAAAAAGTACTACAATTTTTATGCTACTATAACTATCGAAGTCCGTGATTAAGTCTAGTTCCTTTTGAGTCAAAATGTCAGCGGGAATAACTCCTAACTTGCAGGAAAATATTATTCGTCCAATGTCCTCGACATGATTGTTCAGAAGTAGTATGTCATTGTTAACTCTGTATATGTGTTGGATGAATTGAACTTCATCTTCTAGTGTTTTAATTCTATTTTGTGTTTGGGATTTAAATTCATTAATGTAAGTACTAATGAGAACTTGTTGTTTGTTTATATGTTTTGTGATATTATTAATTTGTTCGCTCATTAGATTGTTTACGAGAGTTAAGTTATTAATTGTTGTGTTAGTAGCCTGTTCGCTATCGTGTATTTTTGATATGGTTTCGCGTATTTCCCGTTCGTCGTCACTGTCCATAGATCCTGCTATGATCTTTAAACCTTTTCCTACAATATTAAAAAGTCCTCTTTTAGATTTAGAATTTATATGAAGGTTGTTTATACGAGTGCTGAGTAATAAAAAGTTTTTGTTTATTGTACTTATAAGTTGTTTATCCTCAAAAGTGGTGGCATTTAACGTTATTATGTTTTTGGAGATAAATAACATCGTCTCCTCATATGCTGTCAAGTTTATGAAGTGGAAAACCTTATCGTAATAGCTAATTGTCTTCTGTTCGCCTGTTTTGATAGGTATGTACCCATTATTATTGGTCAGGTCTTGTACGTCCAGCTGTTGTGCCTTCGTCATTAGTATCCACATAAAAATTGTAAATAGAGGTTTCGTCATTTTTCCGGTCCTATAAGAAGAGATATTATTCTGTTATATTTTTTTAAGTGTTTTTAATATGGCTTTTGTGGACTATTCTTCCTGATTTAGTCTTAACTGTTGTATTGTAGTTCTGAGCGACTATTTCTTTTTTATACCTAGGTGACAGCTTATTCCCTAGTCTTCGATTTATTTTTATGAATATTTCGTCTCCCTCTGAATATTCCCTTGGTGGTTCCCTATTTGCGTTATGGTAGGTAATGTCATATTTTTGTTTCTCTATAAGTTTTTTTATGTTTTCTTTTCTATCTTCTTCGAGTTGCTCCGGATCGGTGCTAACTCGTCTTCCGAAAAAAACTTCCATTGGTTTTCTTCCTGTTACTGTATGAATAGAGAAATTATACTCCTTCACTGCGGAGTCTAGCAATTCTTGAAATGATCGGTATGTTTGCTCCTTTTGGAGGCAGCGCATAATTTCTTGGAGAGTAGAATGAAACCTCTCCACCTGTCCGTTAGAACAGCTTGTGTATGGGGCTGTTCGAAAAATTTTTATCCCCATCTCGTTTTCAATCATAAATTTAATGGATTCCGAGTTAAATGATTTCTCGTTATCCATGACTAAAGTTTCAGGAAACAACGAAAAAAGAATATCCCTCAGGGGTTGTCTTATGTCTTCGGTTGCTTTCGATCGTATAGATCTTGCAATGGCGTATTTGGAGAATTTGTCAATTGCAGTCAGTACTAATTCCTTCCCGACCAAAAATATATCTAAATGAACTATTTGCCCTGGGAATTGTGGTATTGGTGTAGCCTGTATCTGTTGCTTCATGGGGTGTCGGTCGTACTTGTTTTCCTTACATATTACACATTTTTTAATAATGTTCTTCACCTTCCTGGACATGGCAGGAAAATAATAATTTTGAAGTATTTGTATCTTATTTTCTTTTGCGTTTCTGTGCGCGCGCTTGTGAACACTCAAGATTATTTCTTCTTGTTCCTGTTCACTTCTGACATCAATTATTTGATTATTTGTAAATCTTACTTTGTAACTCCGAAAGTGATCCATATATACCTCTTGTATTAATCCCATAACAGGTTCTGTTGTTTTTATTCCGTTTATGATAGATGGGTACATGTATTTTTTTAAAATGCTAACTAGATTTTCTGTATTATAGCATGGTTGGGTTATTGTGTGTCTGTGATACGTAGGAAAAATTATTTCAAATTTGTAATCAGGTGTGGGTCCAATATTCAAAAAAATTTGATTTTTAAAAGCATTTATCGGTGAGTCTACGTGTGTTACCAAATTGTGAGATGAACTTTCGGTGCTATTTGTGGCAATAGAAAGGGTATTAATGTCACATTCAAGTGGTATTCTTGAAAGGGCATCAGCTACGAAATTTGCTTTGCCTGGCTTGTATAGGAGCTCATAGTTATACTCTTCTAAGATGGCTTTCCAGCGTTTCATTTTACTATTGTTGTTTTTATTACTTAGGGCATAGATCAGTGGCTGATGGTCAGTGTATATTTTTACTCTTACAGAGCCATATAGGTAATTTCGAAACGAGTTAAGTGCCCAAATAATAGCAAGGAGTTCCTTTTCATTGGCAGCATAGTGTTCTTCTGCCTTATGCAAAGTTCTGGATATAAATGCGATAGGTTTGTCGTTTTGTGACAAAACGGCGCCTAACGCGAATTTGGAAGCATCGGTTGTGAGTTCCAAATCCTTCGTAAAATCAGGATATGCCAATACTATATCGTCAGAAACCAAGGAATGTTTTATCTTCCTAAATGCTTCCCTGGCCTCAAAGTCAAATTTTATTGATACTTGAGAGGATTTTCTTTTCGATATTCGCCCTTCTTCCCCTCTTAAAAGCGATGTCAGGGGTTTGGCTAGCTTAGCGTAATTTCTTACAAATTTCCTATAATACCCCGATAGTCCTAGAAAGGATCGAAGTTCCTTCAGGGTTTTAGGTTCGGGAAAATCTGATATTGCTTTGACTTTAGCGGGGTTCGCTCGTATACCTTTCTCAGAAATAATATGACCCAAAAATTCAACTTCCCTCTGCAGAAACTTACATTTGTCCAGCTGGACTTTCAGATTTGCTTCCTCTAAGGTTTTGAAAATTTTCCCTATGTTATCAAAGTGTTCACTCTCTGTTTTACTAAAGATGATTATATCATCGATATACACGTAGCAAATTTTTGCTATATGTTCATGTAAAATGTCATCAAGGGCTCGTTGGAAAATGGATGGTGCATTCTTAAGGCCGAAAGGTAGCCGATTAAATTCAAATTTGCCATTACAAATTGAAAACGCGGTTTTTTCACGGTCGCTTGGCTTTAATGGTATCTGATGAAAGCCACTTTTTAAATCGATTACGGAAAAGAAAGAATTCTCGCCTAGTTGAGATGTTACATTATTTATTTCGGGTATTGGGTAACGGTCTGGAATAGTGACAGAATTAAGTTTCCTGTAATCTATCACCATTCTATATTGCTTGTTTCCTTCCGAGTCAGGTTTCTTGCTGACTATCCACACGGGAGAGTTGTATGGAGAGCGTGAGGGCTTAATGATGCCATCATGTAGCATTTTGTCGACCTGTTTTTCGATCTCTGTTTTCAACGATGCTGGATAAGGGTAAAGTCTGGTGTAGACAGGAATGTCTGTGTTAGTGCGTATTTCGCCGACTACTTTCGTTGTAAATGTCAGTCTTTCGTCTGGGTCCGCGAAAAGTTTAGGGTGTTTCCCGGCTATATATTTCAGTTTTTCTTTCTGTAATGGGGTTAGGTTATCGTCATGTATTTCTATGGAATTTATAGGGGAGTGAGAGCATAATTGTTTAATTTTGATTCTAACACCGTCTTTAACTTGCAAGAAGTTTTTACTGGTATGGATGACTGCCTCAAATTCTTGTAATGTTTCGTTACCTATTATGCCGTCAAAAGATTTCAATGTAGGCATTAAATAAAATTTTATTTTATTATTTAAATTAAATATATTAGCAAAAGTATGTTCTTTAATTTCCACATCACCTGCTACTGATTTTGCGTAAAATATTTCTTTATTTGCTAGGGGGTTTTCAACGAATTTTGGTTGTATGTAGTTTTTTGTCGACCCTGTGTCGATAAGAATTTTCAAAATGTCACCGCTCCTCGTTTTACATTCTATATAGGGCAACGAGGGGCTAGTTATCCTAAAAAATGTATATCACTAAATTCCAATTGTTCGCTTTCAAGCATTGTTGGTTCTTGTGTGGAGGCTAAGTAATCATCGAAAGTGTCCTCCTGTTGATTTGTCTCTTGATTTACGTTGGCTTCGTATTGCGAATACTCAGAATTTATGTGAAAATTCCGAGCAATTTTACGTTGAGGTTGATTAACTGATGCCGGTGGCCTATCAACGGTATAACCTGGCTTCGGTCTATTCATATAATTGATTCTCCTGCTATTCATGGATTCGTCAATCTCCATCGGTTCTGCCCTAGGTTGAGGTTTCGGATCTAAAGGTCTGGGTGGGGCTTGTGGCTGGTAACCGAAAGGTTTGCCAAAACTAAGATCCTGATGATTGTAAGCTCTAAATTGTTCCTGAGAAGTTCGTGGTACATGAGCTAGCTGGGGATAAAATGTCATTGGTTGCGAACGAGGTGGTATTTGTAAATTCCTGTTATAATGGGGTTGTTGAAATCCTGGCCGATTGCGAGGTGGTAATGGAGGGGATTGCATACGGAAATTGCTGCCCCTTCCACTGAAATTAGTGTTCTGAGCATAATTCGCTCGATATGTCTGGTTTTCGAGTTTTAAACATAAATGAAGGGCCTGCGGAAGGTCCGATGGTTCTCTCATTCCGAGAAGTTTAGGCAAATCGCCGTTTAAACCTCTAATAAAGGTGTCCAGCGCTTTGTCCCTATAAGTTTGTGTAAGTAGACCTAATGATTCATTTGATGCGTTCAGGCATCCTAACTTGTTTAATATTAGAGATAGGTGTTTATAAACACGTTGATAAAATTCCTGTACCGATGACTTGCCTTGTATAAGCGAAGTCATTTGGTATTCGAGAGTTGCAAGGTCTCTCTTGTCTGCGTAATGTGTTGCTAAGCATTTTGAAATTGCAGCCCAGTCTAGGGGCGTATTATAAGATTCAAGGACTATGTCCGCGTCTCCTACTATCTTATTTCTGATCGTACTCAGAATACCATAATATCTTGGTGTACCTCTCGTACTGTTATATATCTGTAAGACACGATCTACACTCTTCTTCCAAGAGCTAAACTCACCTTGTTTTCCCGAGAATTCACGCAAACCTTTAACTATGTCAGGGATCTTATCAAGGTCCCCAAGATTGTCTCTATATTCTTCATTTATTACCTGGTCTCTAACTATACCTTGTCCTGCTTCAGGATTAAGAGTTTCTTGTATAATTCCCGGTCCTTGTCTCCTAAAAATTTCTGTCGCTACATTTGCTATTAAAGCATTTAAGTCTTCTAAGCTTAACTGCGTATTGGCAGGACGGTTAGTAGCCTGGGAAAGGACGGCTGGCCTAATTAAGTTCTCTGGATTTGACATGTCTAATGAAATTTCCTATGGTATAATCTACACTTTATGCTTACTTATTTTTTCAAAGAGCACTTTTTTCAATTTAAATATGGTTTTTTCCTTTTCTTTTTTTTTTTTTGTATTTTAATATAATGTATTATAATAAATTTTCTTAAAAACTTTTGACAAAATAATATAGCTTTAGAGTATTTTCAATACTACTAAACAAATAAAATTAAGTAAGGTACAATACAACTTATAATATTTTCTACCTTGATTCTTCTGGAAAATTTTTAGAGTTGATAGTCGGCTAGCACGTAATGCTTCCCGTTTGCTGCTGCTACTAAGGGACCGTTGTCTATCAGGATGTTGTCTATCAGGATGTTTCTTCTTTCTACTTCCACTTTTTACTCGGATGTTTCTCACTTTTAGCTTGGGTGTTTCTCACTTTCCACTCGGATGTTTCGTGGTTGTCTCTTCACTGCTTTTGTTCTGTTTACTTCGGGATTATCTCAATTTATTTTACTTCAGTTTAACTCCACAGTATTACTTTATTACAGGATTGTCTCAATTTAATTCCACAGTATTAATTTTTATTACAGGATTATCTCAGTTTAATTCCACAGTTTAAGTTTTTGTTACTTTTTATTTCAGTTCAACTGCACAGTTTCTAGTTTATGTCTTACGACTATTACACTTAGTTACTCCTTCTTTATTTATTGGAGCTTTGTATCGCTTTATAGTTTATCTTAAGCTTTTGCTGTAAGTTTTCGTTTTTAAATTCTCTCAATGATAAGCTTTTTCTTAACGGAGCAAGACTTGGATTTAAATTAATTGTACACCGTTTTTTTTTTTTTTTTTTTTAAATATGTTTTGCACTTTTTAATAATAGACTTTACTGCACTTCTTCCTTGTTTCGAAGGATACACTTTATTCGGGCTTAACGTTTACTACACTGCGAACTTAAGGATGAATGCGCGGTAGACTTAGTTACTGTGCTACTTGAGGACATTTGTTACTAAAGGATTTATTTGTTATTTTTATTCCTTTGTAACTGTGCTACCTGAGGACATTTGTTACTAAAGGATTTATTTGTTATTTTTATTCCTTTGTAACTGTGCTACTTGAGGACATTTGTTACTAAAGGATTTATTTGCTCGGGCGCCAGTTATTATTTCCCTTTGTTGGGAAAATAAAAAAAACACAATTTTTTAGACGGAGAGTGCGTCCGCTCTTTATTGAAGTTAAATTAAAACTTAAAGTAATTTACATTTTGGTTCTATATTATACTCTATTTTCTGCTTAATTGACTTATTTCTAAAAGTGGCATAATTAGCAATATCAAAGCTGTTGCCCTCATTTCCCAAGAAATGTTAAAACAATTTTTTAAAGAAAATTAATTATATTTAATGCTCAGGTTGCATTATTGGTAGGTGCAATAAACTCTATAATTTCTTTTTAATTGATTGCAACAGCTTGGTAAATTGTGACTTTGCACTTTTTATTTTAGTTATTTTATTTTACTTTTCAAATAAATGTTTATGTTAACTTTTTAATAAAAGTTTACGTTAACTTGTACATACATTAGCAAACAACAAACAAATTTATAGTTACTTGTGCATACTCGTATTTATATACATATATGTATATATCAACATGTCTTTAAAAAAATCCATAAGTTCTCAACACAACGACAAGCGTTCAAGTGTAGATATGTATATGTATTTACAATGGTATGCATGTGCAATGTGTACGCCAACCACTACTTTGATGCAAAGCGAGCACGTTACTATAGTCTTTGGCTGTACAAAGCAGCTATGCTAATTTAGCGCGTTCCGCGCTAGATTTAGCGCGATTTAACTATGCCAAACGCGCTTTTTTTCGTCTTAGCGCGTTTATTTAAAAAAGCGCTAAAGTAGCGCGTTTTGAATAAAGTCATCATTATTTCAGTTCAATATTTTTTTTGCATAAATTTAAAAATTTCTAGTATTCAAAACTCATAAAATTTTTTAAATTGGTTAATGATTCAGCTGTCGCAAATAAAAGTCTCTTGACTATGGTTAGAATTAAAAATGCATTTTAATACTGTAACTGGCAAATATTTTGAAATTCACAACTAAAAATATGTACTTGTACTCGTGACCAAAAAATGTATATAACTTGTTAAGCATCTATTCTAGCTGAAGTACAAAAAAAATAGCTAAGAACCGTCTCGATCAAGTCACCTTTCAAACAGAAAAAAAAATAAATCAAAATCCGTTCAGCCGTTTGGTCTGTGCGTGGACACGTACAGACACACAGATGCACAGATACACAGACACACACTACAAACTTCACTACTCCTTTTGGTCGGGGGGTTAAAAATAAAAACTAAGGATTTCGATTATTTGGAAGGCAATTCTGATTCTGTATTAAATGATTTTAGTTATTTAGGATATAATTTTGAAAAAACAATATTATAAAATCTGAAAAGAGCTACTAAAAAAAATCAATTATATTTACTAATACTTTTATTAAAATTTAATTTAGCGCGTAGGAAAATAGCGCGTTTTGGCTATAAATAGTTGACAATGCTGAAATTTAGCGCGTTCTAGCGCGTTTTGCGAAGGGGAATAGCGCGTTTGGGTTATAAATAGTTGGCATCGCTGGTACAAAGTAGCACCAGAGTGCCGAACATGAATCGGCTTCTTTTACAAATGAATACACATTCGCGAATACATTACTCTCGTTATTCTCTCGGTGGCCAGCTCTGATCAGCGATGCCAATTTAGCGTTTCGCGCTAGATTTAGCGCGTTTTAACTATGCCAAACGCGCTTTTTATCGTCTTAGCGCTTTTACTAAAAAAAAAGCGCTAAATAAGCGCGTTTTGAATAAAGTCATCATCATTTCAGTTCAATATTTTTTTTTACTTTTTTTTTGCATAAATTTAACAATTTTCTAGTAGTCAAAACTCATAAAATTTTTTAAATTGGTTAATGATTCAGCTGTCGCAAACCTAATTCCCTTGACTGTGGTTACAGTTAAAAACGCATTTTAATACTGTAAATGGAAAATATTTTGAAATTTCACAACTCAAAATATGTACTCGTACTCGTGACCAAAACAATTTATGTAACTTTTTAAGCATCTATTCTAGCTGAAGTACAAAGAGCATTTGAATCGCAAAACTATTCCACAATTTATACGAGTATATGTAAGTTGTTACAAAGTTTGACAAATAAAATAAAAGCTAAGGATTTCGATTACTTGAAAGGCAATTCTGATTCCGTATTAAATGATTTTAGTGATTTAGGATATAATTTCGAAGAAAAAATATTATAAAGTCTGAAAAGAGCTCCTAAAAAAATCAGTTGTATTTACTAATGCACATATACACACATCAACTTTTATTATAATTTAATTTAGCGCGTAGAAAAATAGCGCGGTTTGGCTATAAATAGTTGACAATGCTGTAACTTAGTTTGGGTTATAAATAGTTGGCATCGCTGGCTCTGATCGATGTATATACATATGTATATATGTACATACATAAGCCTGCAAACATAATGCATACATACATACATTTAAAACTTTTGATTTTGTTTATTTTATTTTATTTGAGCATCTCATTTCAATTGCTAAAAAGGAGAAGACATTTTTTCTCAAGAATAATGGGTAATAAGAAAAGGGTAGTAAGAAAAGACCACTAATGTGTATGTGTGTGCATACAGTGTATGAATGTGTGCCATACACCCAAGACCATTTTTTCAGTGAACTTAATTTTTTCTTCCTTTTGCTTAACAACAAGAAAAATCTATTTAGTGACCAATATACAATTGTATTATACCTTTGTAAGTATGTAGATATATACTTATGTACCAATCAATGTTGCCAGAAAATTATGATGAGAGAATGCTAAATCGGTAAAAAAATACTGCTAAAATGTTCAACAGAAGAGAAGTATAATGACAGAAAAATTATTGAAAATGGCTATTTGGTATTTATGGTATTTTTAGAGCACATACATACAAATATATGTATAAAATAGGTAATAATTGGTGTTTTTGGAGATGTTACAATTACGTTTAAAAATTCACTATAATTACAAAATATTATTTTGCTTATTCATTTTTTTTTAGTTATAAATACATATATCGAGATTTATTATTGAGGGGTTAACTGGATCCCATGCGCATTTCACTGTTGCTAGTGCAGATCATCGGGAAACCTTTAGCCTGCAATACATGTATATTTATGAGAAAAGTCCTCTATACAGAATAATTTTTTTAACAAATTACAATTTTATGTTTTCAACAAATTCTGCCAGAAAGCATCTAGCAGAATTTTTTGAAAGTTGAATGCTTTTTAACTAATGAAAATGCCAGATCTGGCAGTGGAAATGCTAAAATGGCAACAATGGTACCAATGTATGTTTTTAGATACATTGTAGGAACTATCAATTGTGAAACACTGCTGATTCACTAGTGTCTTTGTCACGAGTACTACTGACGAATTGTACCGGAGTTTATGCTTTTTGCTATAGACATGTAACATGTGCAGGTAATTAAAAATCAACTATTGCAGTTGGTAATATCACGGTTGATTTTTCTCAAAAGTCGGTTGACAATATAGGATGGTGAGCACCAACCTTAAACTGTATTTAAATGTATATACCTAGGTACATGTTTAAATTCAATACCATTAAAAAAAGACACTCCAAAGAAGTCATGGAAATGTAGAGTTTGCGATCTGGCAGTAGTGCAATGATTTTAACATAGGGTTGTCGTTGCAAGAAGTTCTCTTTTTAAATATCCCTGCTAGCTCGGCAACAAGTGAACGTGTTTTTTCAACGTCCGGGCGTATTTTGGAGGAAAGACGCAATCGACTCTCGAGTAACAACATAGACAAAATATTATTTATCCACAAAAATATTTGAAAACCCTGTTTTTATTGAAATATTATATTATAAAATATTTTGTCATTAAGTAATACAATAATTGTATACATATGTAAAATAAATGTATATACATGCATACATACATATCGTTACTTTTATATAGAAAGGCCCCAACTCATTATTTTTTTAAACTCGAGTTTCTTGTGTATTTCGATAGAAGAACATCTAACATACATATGTATAAAACATCTGCACGTATAACAAACTGTGATTTATTTTTACTTTCATACTTACATTCATACATACGTATGTATGTATGTACATATGTATGTGTAAGAACCTATTTTTCAACCAACAAACATAAAAAATTAATTATATATTTTTCGTAAGCGTGCGTGATCGTGATACGTTTATACGTGAGCGTGCGTGATCGTGAAAATTTTCAAAATCATTCGTGCGTGAAAGTGCGTGAGTAAAATATTTTTCTGCGTGAGCGTGCGTGTCGTGAGTCAAAAACCACTCACGAATACATCTCTAGTTATGACAGGTTCAGAATATTAGATTAATTTTAAATACCTTTCCAATCCTTTATAGCTATGAATTTCTTTTAGTTATTTTAATTATGCTTGTGCAAGTTTTAATGATTTTAAATATGTAGGTACTCTGATTTGAATTGTAAAGCCAAAGAAAAAATATGGCTAAGCGTATGTTTACAAGTTTGTTGTTGGACTGTATGTTCAATGTGCTCAAAATATAAAACGTTGCCAGTTCGTTTAATTACTCGATAAGGACCATGTTTATACTTGGAGCATTCAAACTGCCAGTATAAATACTTAGTGACTGGGAAATAAATTCAAGCAGAGAATTTAGTCGTTAAAGGAATGGAAAATTACACGGAGGTCTTTGTTTCAGGGAGAGTAGGAACCAGCGGGGATTCCTGAGGACATGAGGGTTTACTTTGCCTCTCTGATAAGCAGGCACACTTGAATAAAGGGCAGGACGAGATACGTGGATCACTTTGTAATAACACTGAACACGACTTTTATTCTTTCAATTCAGTACTTACATAGTTTGGGTTTTATTGAATTCAAATTAATAACAATTTATATTGTTCAAAATACTTATATCAAAGAAAATGGAATGTAGGAGCCGCAGGACGTCTTCTTTCTCTCGTGGTAAGATTTGGAATGACTTGACTAATCGCAAAAAACGAAATATGAACGAACAAAAAACCGGCGAATTCAATAGTTAATTTACATATTCACAATGAATGCAAAGATGGGAATGCCCTTATAAATAATTAGTTATATTTGTGATTAGTTGTAATAAGCACAAATTATAAAAACCTTTCTTTTCCTTTTGTTTGTTTAAAGGAGTGACACTCGTTTGAACAGATATGGTTCACTCTTAAAACGATTGTTATTATTTAAAACTGCGGACATATTAGCATGTGGTTGAAATTTGTTAATAACTTATCTATAGTAGTCTCTATCATTTTATTAAATTGATTATAATCTAAATTAAGCATAGAAGTATCTACATTTTGTATATGTGGTGAGGTGCATGCCTCCAGTAAATAAACTTGAGTAAAGGTAGAGGTCCATAGCTCGCTTTTTGCGCCTTATGCTTTACACGCGATTCATCCTCTTGTTTCATTCTATACTTTGTTCGCGTTGAGTGACATGCACTGCTTTTCATGCGTCATTTTATGTTTGTTTTGATCAGCTGTGTGCGTTTGTTTATAAATACTTATAAAGAAAAAATGGAGAGTGAAATCAAGTTTTTAAAAGAATTTGTGGAATTAGTCGAGTTTGTATATTTAATTTTATGTGCAAAAAATGCCTATGAACAATTTCAAAAAAAGAAAAGGTTTTGGGTACGGCTGTTGTATTTAGTACGGAATTTAAGTGGGTTTTTTGAAACCACATTTAAAAAATTAAAACTTCTGACCCTGAGCAATTTCGAACCGCGATAAAAATGTCTGCAGATGTCTTTGACTATATATTCAGCATTTTAAAAGATAGTCTTGAGAAGAACTCGGCCAGGGCTATTCCAGCAGATTGTCGGCTGTTGTTGACTTTAATGTAAGTAAATTGAAAATTACATATAAATGTATGCACATTATTGGCTTAAGCAATAACTTTTCTAAGCAGCTATTTAATACAGATTTAGCGGAGATGACACTCAGTACGTAAAAGTAATCGATAACTAATATGCAGAATTTGTTACTGTGGTTAATTAAAATACATCGCATTAATGAAAATATTCCCATATTTTATTAAACAAGTTTTTTTTACTAAGAAATTTTTTTTATTGAAAAAAAAAGAAAAAAATTATCCACGGCAAAATAATATTTATCGATAACGTAAGAAATAAAGTATTATTTAACATGTTTAGCATTCAAGAACAGCTGACTTTCTTTCATCGTGCTTGTAACGCGTACAAAAGTAGAAAGTTGACCTACTTTTTGCTTTGAACGCGCCTACGCGTTCTGCGCTTTTTGCAATGTAACTTGTCACATACTATTACATTGATTCTACTCTTTTGACAGATGCATAGAAAGCGTAACGCGCAAAAAGCGAGCTATGGACCTCTACCTTAACTTTCAAATCGACTAATCGATCTTGACGCCTATTGCCTCTTTCATCCAAAGGTCGTGAAATACCATGAGCCTTCGTTCTACTTCTACTACGGGTACTGTACGTTTTGTGTTTACTAGGATCTGAGAATCTGGCGCATTAAAGGAACTTATACTTTTAAGATCAGCCAACTCACAAGGCCTCCTACAATCAGGACATTCCGTCACTTTAGCTAAATAATTTTCGATACACGATCTATGAAAAGAGTGATTACACTTGTCTATCATGAGACAAACCTCCTTATCTGTCATAGCAGTACTACAAACAAGACATATATTATCGCCGGCATTAGATAAGGCAGCAGCCGACATATCATCAACTGGGGTAATAAAAGCACCATGATCGACCTTCCAATAAAAAATTGTGCTCTACCTAGTTCCAATGAGATCAAAAGAATAAAACATTCAATTATGTATATACCTTTTCAGCGAAAGGACAATTAGTTGTTTTATCGGTCGTGGTACTCGAATTATTACTTATCAAATACACGAAAATTCCATACAAAAGCTAAATGTTATTTCTGTAAAAAGTTTATACCTGTAAGCTAATTCTCTTAACTCTCAATACCAATGAACTCCAAAATTACAAAACAAATTAATACGCTTCTGGAAGCTAAAATCGCGTTAATATTAAATTTTATTTCGAGCCCCACGTTGGGCGCCATTTATGTTATGAATACCGTGTGAATGCTCAACGCCATTTATATGGTGTGTTGAGGGGTGAATATAAAAATGGTGTAGACTTGGTGCGGTATGTTGTAGATACTGAAAACGAACAAAATGTTACAAAAATGTTAAAACATGGACTACGGGAGCCATTGATGCTCGCTCGCTAAGAGTGGGTTGTCTTCATATAGGCTTTAACAAATTAATATATATACATATATATGTAGGTACATATAACACTTTCGACAGTGACAACGTTCTAATATTCGATTTAAATTTCATTTTAATTACTGTTTTCATTTCAAAATATGAGACAACTTCTCCAAGAAGTATTTTATAAAAATTTTATTTTACAATCTTTTCGTTTTCTCACACAAAAAAAGTAATATTAATGAATGAGTTTGTAATATTAATTAAAATATTAGTAATATTAATTAAAAAATTAATTAAATTTTCACCTATAAACAATTTGATAATATCAATTAAGTTTTTCCACTCAAATTAATTAATACAATTAAAAATTTACTACTTTTATACTTTTTTCTGTGCTTTTGGGTTAATTTAAAAGAATAATTAATTAGAGTTATTTGATTACTATACAAAACAATCAAACAACAGTAAGAATATTTTGCTTATTTTTACTAACAGCACTCAAAAAAAGACAGTGAGTTAATGACAGTCAGTTGTTAGAGAGGTAACTCTGCAAGCAGCGTTACCGTTGTAAAATTTAAAAAAGTGGCACAAAAAGGGGATTTAAAAAAAAGTGGCACCAAAAAGGGGTTTTTAAGAAAAAAAGGGGCAACCTTAAAATTAAAAAAAATTAAAAAATCTGCTTATTTTTAAAAAACTCAAGAATAAAAATTAGGTTTTGCATGTTTAAAGACTAAAATATACTATTTTTATGATAAAATAAAGCCACAAAATGTAAAAGAAATTCATATAATATGTGCTTATAATAAAAAATTACTTACTTACTGATTCACCGAAATAACAAATTTTTAAATATTTTGTAGTATTATAGCGTATTTTTTTTTCATCTCAAATACAAATTTTTCATACAAACAATGAACTATGTTCAGTGATTCTAACTTAAGTAAAACTTAAAACCTTTGTACGTGGCTATAAATAGTTTAGTAAAGACTCTGCTACTCTAGTTAAACTAGAGGGAATTGTTAAGTTTTAAGTATTAAATTTAATGAAAGACGAATTCAATTATTTTATACCTATACTCTGAAATATTTTCTTCAAGCAACAGTGTTTGAAAGTACAAAAACGAAAACTAAGAAATTCAGAAATAAACTTTTTTGCAGAATGTTTGTCGTTTACCTCTGCCAGTATGGGTCAGACGATCGATAGTAATAGAAGAAATATTTTAACAAAATTAATTAATTAAAAAAAATCAAATAAATAACACATTACTATAATGGCATAATGAAAAATTTTATATGTTTAGAAAAATCCAGTAAAAAGACCAAGCAAATAGATGAGCTGTTTTATGGATTACTTTCGATTTCCTCCACATCTACGATAAGTTAAAGGATTTTTCCAAGTCAAGTTTTATCAAAACTAATTCGCTTAAATTCTAAACCTAAACCAAATTATTTTTCCGAAAAATTGTGTTAGAAGATCTCTTTAAACTATTGAAGTACTAATAATATATGTACATATTTATAATTTATTTGCTTGATTTAGTTTAAGAATTCTTAGGTGTGTTTTTTGTTTGTTTTACTAATAAATAGTAATGCCAGAATGCTTTCACCAACAATGGCTAAATGTAGACGAAAAAATGGCTAAGCGAGATCGAATGGAAAAATCATAAGTATTAAACAAAAATAATAAGGTAATTCATATTATATTTTTTGATGCAAATTGGGGAAAAAATTTTAAACTAAATAAATGTAAAAATAATAAATTAAATAATAAATAAATAATTTTTCTTCAAATCCTCAAGAAGCAAATAAAAAACTGAACAATTTCTATTATGTTTTTACCTTGAGTCCAACGATATGTATGTGTAATTTTTAATTAAAAAATTAGATCGTCATCATTAACATCATTGTTGGTTTTGTCATAGTTGTCGTTTCTGCCAATAAATTTTAAGAAACTGAGAAATTTCATAGCCGTTACAAAAACTGCATGATATTTTCAATCCATTTTGTTCATTTTCTATTTTTTAACCCACGACCAATAAAGGGGTGTTATAAGTTTGTAGTGTGTATCTGTTTATCTGTGTATACACAAGTCCATGTCAGACCAAACCGCTGGACCGATTTTAATTTAGTTTTTTTTTTTTTGCAAGATGACTTGGTCGATAGTGTACTTAGCTTTGTTTGAAGAAAATCGGTCCAGCCGCTTAGAAGATGTCACATCTTTTTCAGATGTATTCTGGTGAATATGTGTATCTTTAACGCCCTAGCTCCCAAATGGATTGAGCGATTTTAGTTTGATTTTTTCGTTTTAGAGATGAGTTGATCTAATATCTTCTCGCTTACATTTGAAGAAAATTGGCTCAGTCGTTTTTTCTGTACGTCTGGGGTTCTTAAAATTTTTAATTTATTTTATTGAACTTTTATTTCAACTTTATCACTTGGATAAAACAAACATGACACTTGTTTTACTGATATCATAAGGCAACAAATAGTCCTGACAACTTACAAAGACATTACCACGATTATAAGAAAAGGGTACTGTTTGTTCGTAAATACAGACAACTAATGATAAGCGTAAAAATAAGAGTGAAATGTTCGTAGATACAGACAACTAATGATAAGTCTAAAGATAAGAATTAAATGTGTTTCTACTAATCACTTAGGGCTAACAGCTTATGTTGAATTTTTTATTAACATGAACCAATAAACTAAGATAAACATAGATCCTAAATAAACACACAACGAAGTCTAGACAGTAGATATAATATGTTTCACATTTGTTAAATATGCTTGTTTGAACATTGTCCGTGTTTACAAACAAACACTGTTAATTGTAATTACTTTAAGATTTCTTGTATATAAGTGAGAAAAATTATTGAAATAAATCAGTACTAAAAAAGTATTCAAACCGTAATTATTACAGGTAGCAAATCGTATTGTTACCAATTTTGCATCTTAAAATGCATAACAAATGATTACACACTATTTTAAAAGTCATTTTTGTTTATTCTGTTACTGATAATAATTCCAAAAAATACAACATATTACTCTGTTGTATTTTTTTGGTAGTTCCTTAAAATTTGTTATAAAAATCGTAAAAATTTCATGTATGGAGAAATTGCTCAAAATATCTAAATATAAAATAAAAATGACTAATAGCTAAATTGACTTTTCTTCTGGCTAAATGGGATGAAAATGGCTAAATTTAGCCAGAAAATGGCTAAATTGCCAGCACTGCTAATAAACTCAAATTAATAAATAATTTATGCACTTTTATTTGTTCAAATTACTTGATTTATGAAAAAACTTTATTAATCGGTTAACCGTTTAATACCGAAATTAACCGATTAAGCCAGAACCTCGATTAATTAATTGAGCGATTAGTTAGTGTCTCAATTGATTTAATAAATACCGGATCTAAATAAATACTTTAATACAATCAGTATTTTATCGCTTCTATTAATTCTTGACTAAAACAATTTTCTGAAGTATGTATATATAAACTGTAATAGGAAATTTTTTTTAATATATGTATGTACACTGCACATACATACATAAATATGCATGTATTCATATTTACATATCCCTACAGACAAAGGTATAGGAATATAAGCATGCGAGGGCGTATTAATTATTCGAAAGATATGCATAAGCTGACCACGCATGACAAAAAAAAAGATTTCGTATAAGCTTGCTTACATAGTAATTTATTAAAACATCACAACTTTTATATTAATAAAACCGAAAGTACAAAAAAGTATATCTTCATTCAGTAAAAAGTATCAAAAAGTGGCAAAAATTATAAAAAGTATAAAATTTGGGTGCATTTTGTAAAGGTAGCACAATAGTATCCAAGCAGTCGAAAAAGTGGCAAATTGCTACTTTAGTAGCACCAACGGTAACGCTGTCTGCAATCAATATCATTAGTACATATTGATGTCAAAGCCCAAAGCAAAAGCATTGTAAAAGTGAGTAGAGAGCGAAAGTGAATCAACTCATACAGATCTCTGATACAAACCACACCACCTTAATTAAGCAAAAGTTCTTTTTACTAAATTTATTGAAAAAAAAAACAAAAACCACATGAATGAAAGAAAATAGCAACAACAAACACTCACACAGCCTCAAACAATCAATATTGTCCACCTTAAAATATTTATAAGAAATCCATGATCTTTAGCAAGGGCGTACTTATTTATTTTAACTTACATATAGATACATACATAATATGTACATACATTAGCAAACAACAAACAAATTTATAGTTACTTGTGCATACTCGTATTTATATACATATATGTATGTATCAACATGTCTTTAAAAAAATCCATAAGTTCTCAACACAACGACAAGCGTTCAAGTGTGGATATATATATGTATTTATAATGGTATGCATGTACAATGTGTACTCCAACCACTCCTTTGATACAAAGCGAGCACGTTACTACCCAGCGGGAAAACTCAGAAGACCTTCTTACTTCAGGCCTTATTAAAAGCATTCTTAGGAATTTGTTTGATTCAATTACTATTTTTATCTAACTGCTAAAGAATGCTTTATAGAAGTTCGCGTCTCTTTTGCACAAAAGATAAGATACACATTCCACACTCTAACACTGACACTAAAAATACAAACAAAATAGGAGAAGAGTTCTTGCAATTTCATTGCAAATAATCCACTTAAATGTTTTATTATTCTACAATTTTAAGTATAATGATTCACACCGAAGTCAATATTACGCTAATATCTATACATAAATAATTGCAAGGCTTAATTTTTAAAACAATAATTGCTCTATTTATAAAAAATAGTTTATATTTTTAAGGGCGCAATTTTCACCACATGTAGTATTTATTATGTTCATGCAAAAATATATGAAAATTAATCAGACTTTGGAGGTTTGTGTGATCCATCCGACTCATTTTTTGTTGTTTGTGAGGCGCAGTTTACATCTGGCATTTCTTGTGTGCCATGCGCCCAAAAAAAGCGTAACCAATAATTACGAATGAAAAACTGTTTGGCTCAGACATGTATTAGTAGTAGGGAATTGGGGGTCCTGCCGCAATTAAAATTATGAAATTTTCAAATTTTAATTACCCAAATTTTAAAATTCGTGGAAATTTGTGAAATTTGATACCTACGAGGGTGGTTCAATAAGTCCGTCCAATTTTTTGTTTACATAAGGAGTTTTTTGTTTACATAAGGAGTTTTTTGTTTACATAAGGAGTTTTTTTTGTTACTACATAAGAGGGTGGTTCAATAAGTCTTGTTTTTTTATGACCGTGGGAATTTATATGTATGTATGTTTGTGGGGTGAATTGAGGGGTTTAATAAGTATACATATATTCCGACGGGAAAAATCATGAAAATTATTGGAAAATTGATCTGAAAACCAGACCAGGTCCTGATAAGCTGATCTGAAAACCAGACCAGGTCCTGATGTGCTGATCTGAAAACCAGACCAGGTCCTGATAAGCTAATACCTGATCTAATAGCTGATACCTATTATTTATTATTATTAAACATGGATGAGAAAATTTTAAAACAGTTGGTTTCCATAAGAAATGTCTGGAAGAAAAAGCTTCGTAGTATAAAAACTGGTGAAATAGATACACGTGAACAACTAAGAGATACATTTAAACCTATAACAGAACCACTCAAAGAATTCATAAATAGTTTTAAAATATTGAAAGAATTCCAATAAAAGAAGAAAGTAAAATGAAGACAGAACATGAAAATAATACAAGTTTAAAGCCTCACAAGCCATCAGTCAAGATAGAGACAAGTACACCAAAGAAACTAGCAGAAGGAACAATATTCGATAATACCATCTTATTTAATGATGCTAATACTGTGAATGATGATGACGATGATGATGATGATTTTTACTCACAGACTTCCAATACAGAAGATACTTATACTGACTTATCAGTCTTGGAAGGAAGAAATGAATTAGATACAAACTATGGTCCACATAAAGATTTCAATAATGAATGGAAATTTGGTGATAGTAACCTCAAACTTAATGAAGATAAAATACAAGTTGGTGGTCAAAAATGGGCTCTATTTGGACTATTTCTCTAATGTTTCATAAAATACCAAAAAATTATGATAAATTTAAACGAATCAACAGCATCTAAGCCAAAAGGTAGCTATTTAGGTGATGGAATGATGGAATTTAACGTCCATAAGCCAAACAATATATACTGGAACGATCCAAATGAGTTAGTAGATCGTCTTCGACTACTGCTTGCATCACAAGCTGCAGGTCATACTAATCACAATAACAAGATCAATATCAATTATTGAAGAACTACGTGAAGCAAATATAATACATTAACTTTAATAAATATATACATATGTATATAAAGTATGTCTGTTGATAAATTTGGACATTATTTATTTAAACGATACTAGCAGCATAATTTCTTTGAAAAATGCACCTAAGCTGCTGGGGTTTTTTATGGATACGAACAACAACATTGATGTCCAAAACAAAAGAATCAAAAATGTTGCAAAAGCTCTGGAGGAAAACGATGTTATCAATAAATTGTTTCTGCAAACTCAAATCGAAAAACTAGAAGAGAAATTACTAACATACTTTAAGGAAGACAATAATATAATTCGAGAAGATATTCAAATGCAAATCGAGGAGCTACAACGCGAAATAAAATTAGAGATAGAAGACAGTTATAAAATTCAAAAAGACATTCTAAAAATATTTTTGAATTAGGACGAGTATCAAAAAACTTACAAACAGATGATGGTAAAGAATTTTTCAACAAACACTTTGGAAAATTAATGTTGTATTTAACATTAATCACTAATCAACATATAGCAGTATGAAAGCATCAATAGTAGAACGATTTAACAGAACATTGAAAGGAATGATGTGGAAAGAATTTAGCTTTAATGGTTCATATAAGTGGATTGATATATACAAAGATTTAATTAATGCATACAATAGAAAAGTTCATCGCACCATTAAAATGTCTCCGATTAAAGTTAACTCAACAAATGAGCAAAAGCTACTAAATACAGTATACAGTCATTTGAAAATGTATAAAATGTCGAAATTTAATGTAGGAGATCATGTACGCATAAGCAAATATAAGCATACATTTGAAAAAGGTTATACTCCAAATTGGACCACAGAAATTTTCACAATTACAAGAGTTCAAAATACAAATCCTACAACATTCATATTAGAAGATTATCTTGGTAATCCTATTAAAGGTGGATTCTATACTGAAGAACTTTCGAAAACTAGATATCCAAATACATATCTAGTTGAAAAGGTTCTTAAAACTAAAGGAAAGGAGGTATACGTTAAATGGGGGGGATTTCTAATCAACACAATTCTTGGATAAGTAAGAATGAAATATTATAGCTGAACACCACCACCATCAACAACAATAGCAGTAATATTAAGAAACTAATGTTAATTTTAAAATAAGAAAATGAAATAAATATGTAAATTATGCTTATAAACCATACTGTGTACTAACCTTTATTTAATTGTAATCAGTCTGTTATAATGTCAATAACACTTACTCTGAGCTCTAACTCATCAGAATTATCTGCTAGTTACTTTCCTCCTATTGAATTACATGGTGCATATGAGTGTGCTCTAACTGATTTTCATTCATACAACAGCATTCCAAATGTAGACACCTACAACAATATGTTTCATATAGGGGAACATACAATTGAAATACCAATTGGATCTTACGACTTGAATGATATTGTAGATTTTATACAAGAGCAATACAGAAGACTCTGTCCAGAAAATAAGATTTTTATTGAAGCCAATAACAATACAATGGAAGTTAAAGTTAATAGTTCCAAAGATCCTGTATATTTTAATAAAGACAGCACAATTGGAAAACTTTTAGGATTCAATAGCAAAATCCTAACACCAAACAAATATTATTACTCAGATCTTCCAGTTAATATTTTTAAAGTGAATCTCTTGCGAATTGAAAGTAGTATCGCTATTAACACATATATGAATAACTCCAAGTCCCACACACTTCATGAATTTCCGATTAATGTGCCTCCAGGCTATAAAATAGATGAGGTTCCAAGAAATCTCATCTATTTACCTGTGAACACCAGAGAGATAAGTTCACTAGCGCTGCGCGTAGTTGATCAACAGGGTGATTTAATTAATTTTCGAGGAGAGGAAAATACAATACGAATACATTTGAGGTCAACTAAATAATGCTAATATACAACACAAATACATTGAAAAATAAAGCAGTAACAACAACAAGAACATTAAAGCGACCACTTCAACAGAAAGCACTAACAACATCAAATACAAATTTTCTAAAGTCCTTGAATTTTAAATTGAAGACAAAGTGAGTTCAATAATAGATGTCTTAGATAAACCTTTCTCTGATGAGAATATAATCAAAAATCATACATATGTACCATACTTACAATCTTACAACAATAATAATGAAATCCGAATTTCAATACAAAATCAAGATTTATACGTGCTACCCAGTGAGAGCTACATTTATGTAGAGGGGTCTGTTGCCGATGATAATACCCCTAAATCTTCTTCTTCAGAGAACTTTAAATTAAAAAACAACTTTGTAGCATATCTATTTGATGAAATTCGCTATGAGCTCAATGGAATGGAAATTGATCATACAAGATATTTAGGAGCCACGAGCACCATAAAAAACTTGGTTTCTCTATCACCAAACGAAAGCAATGTGATGCAAAATGCTGGATGGAACAAAATTGACGATGTCACTCTTGCAAATGGATTTTTCAATTTCTATGTACCTCTAAAAATGCTTCTAGGATTCGCTGAAGACTACAACAAAGTTATATTAAATGGAAAACATGAACTGATACTCTTGCGCAATAAAAACGATGAAGATCTTGTCCGCTCGAGTGTTTCTACTGAAAAAGCTAAACTTACAATTTCACTCATCTCATGGAGAATACCTCATGTTCAATTATCTGACCTTAGCAAATTGAATATGATTAAAATAATTAATAATGGTGCTTCTATACCCATGGCATTTCGCAGTTGGGATTGTCATATTAATCCACAATTAAACACAGGAACTAGCAATATTTGGAATGTTAAATTGGCTGCAAATAGAGAACGCCCCCGTTTTGTGTTGATTGCTTTTCAACAAGAAAATAAGTTTGTTCATTGTGATTTGACTAATTTAAAAGTACATTTAAATTCAGTCTCATATCCATTCGATAATCTTAACATAAAGTTCAAAGATTAACGTTATGCAATTCTATATGATATGTATCTAAGATTCCAACAAAGCTACTATATGAAAGAATCTCAACCGCTTCTAACTGCATCAGAGTTTAAGACCGAAGCTCCTATTATTGTAGTAGATGTCAGTCATCAGAATGAATCACTCAATAATGGACCGATTGATATAAAAATAGAATTTTAAACAGCAACTATTTCAGCAAAGACATCAGCTTACTGCATTCTTATTCATGATCGTATAATAGAATATATACCCATCAAAGGACAAGTTCGAAAAGTGTTATAAATTGAATAATATGGAAAATAACATAATTTTTATAGACGTACAAGGTTTCAAAACTAGTTCAAACGATTTCATCGCAAAAGAAGTAGCGATTGTTTTCAACAATTATGAATGTATCAATTTCATTATAAAACCACCATTTAATTTTAAATGGTTATCAATAAAAAAGCGAAGAGAAGCAAAGTGGATAACAAAAACTATCATCACCTAAGCTGGAGTGCTGGATCAGTTTCATTTCATAGCGTTTGCAATTTTTTAAAAGCCAACGCAAGATGTTCTAAAATTTACGTAAAAGGTGAAGAAAAAAGACGATGGTTGGAAACAATGTTACACCGAAAAATTTCTAACGTTGAGGATATAGGCTGCATCAACTTTAAACAAATGGAAATCAAGTATCCAGAATATTTTTATTGTAATTATCATAAATTTGGTGTATGCGCATTAAAAAATGATATTTTACTAACAAAAGAAATGTCTTGCTTTAAATGACCTTTTTACTTTTTAAAATTATAATGTATGTAGGTATTATTACAAAATTTAAAAAAATTTTAAACAATAAATGTATACAAAATAATAGAATGTACAAGTGTTTTCTTATTTCAAATACAAACTACATAAAGTAAAGAGAAGGAAGTGGGAAGGAGAAGTTAACTTTTTTGCTTACTTGCAAATTTCTACTTTTTGTTTCTCTGCTGATGACTGTACTTAGTTGAAACTTTGCTGCTTTAAAATAATCGTAGACAGAGAAAATGATTACATAGTTTGCAAAATATAAATGTATTCAATAAAATATTCCAGGCACAAGTTCCCACGTTCGCACATTTATACATTCATACATTCATTTATACATTCATACATGCATACATTCATTTATACATTCATACATGCATACATAAATTTATACATTCATACATTCATACATACAAATATATTTCTTAAAACAAATAAACAAAAGATATGCTTACCAGCGACAATCAAGCTGGACCCCCCCCCCCCACACACATGCATTAGGAGTGTTCACATACATGAGAACATTTTATAAATAAATAAATAAAATAATTAAATAAATTAAATTAATTAATTTAATTATTTTATTTAAATTAATTTAATTTATTTAATTATTTTATTTATAAACAATTTATTTTATTTATAAACAATTTATAGCGTTAGGAAATCATACAAACACATTCCCACGATTCATATGAGAATCGCCTAGTAGTCATCAAATCTATTTTCTCTGATATTACTGATATAGTATTACGATAACAAATTTATACAGTCTGGCAACACTGGCAATTTTCCCTTTGGAAAAATCATTTTCCCGTCGACATTAAGAAATATAGTAATCATGTTTTGCCGTCGGCACTTGAAAATAATATTCATGTTTTGCCGTAGGCATTAGGAAAAAATAATCATGTTTTGCCGTCGGCATTTGAAAATAATATTCATGTTTTGCCGTAGGCATTATGCAAAACATGATTATTTTTCCTAATGCCTACGGCAAAACATAAATATTATTTTCACTCCAGCTTAGGTGATGATAGGTTTTTGTTAGCCACTTTGCTTCTCTGTGCTTTTTTATTGATAAGAATTTAAAATCAAATGGTGGTTTTATAATGAAATTGATACATTCACACAAAAAATAATATGAATGAGTTTGTAATATTAATTAAAATATTTGTAATATTAATTAAAAAATTAATTAAATTTTCACCTATAAACAATTAAACCAATTAAGTTTTTCCACTCAAATTAATTAATACAATTAAAAATTTAATTGAATCAATTAAATTATTAATTGAAAATATAATTGGTGAATACTTTTTTCTGTGTTCATAATTGTTGAAAACAATCGCTACTTCTTTTGCTATGAAATCGTTTGAATTAGTTTTGAAACCTTGTGCGTCTATAAAAATTATGTTGTTTTTCATATTATTCAATTTATAAGACTTTTCGAGCTTGTCCTTTGATGGGTATATATTCTATTATACGATCATGAATAAGAATGCAGTAAGCTGATGTCTTTGCTGAAATAGTTGCTGTTTCAAATTCTATTTTTATATCAATCGGTCCATTATTGAGTGATTCATTCTGATGACTGACATCTACTACAATAATAAGAGCTTCTGTCTTAAACTCTGATGCAGTTAGAAGCGGTTGAGATTCTTTCATATAGCAGCTTTGTTGGAATCTTAGATACATATCATATAGAATTGCATAACGTTAATTTTTGAACTTTATGTTAAGATCATCGAATGGATATGAGACTGAATTTAAATGTACTTTTAAATTAGTCAAATCACAATGAACAAACTTATTTTCTTGTTGAAAAGCAATCAACACAAAACGGGGGCGTTCTCTAATTGCAGCCAATTTAACATTCCAAATATTGCTAGTTCCTGTGTTTAATTGTGGATTAATATGACAATCCCAACTGCGAAATGCCATAGGTATAGAAGCACCATTATTAATTATTTTAATCATATTCAATTTGCTAAGGTCAGATAATTGAACATGAGGTATTCTCCATGAGATGAGTGAAATTGTAAGTTTAGCTTTTTCAGTAGAAACACTCGAGCGGACAAGATCTTCATCGTTTTTATTGCGCAAGAGTATCAGTTCATGTTTTCCATTTAATATAACTTTGTTGTAGTCTTCAGCGAATCCTAGAAGCATTTTTAGAGGTACATAGAAATTGAAAAATCCATTTGCAAGAGTGACATCGTCAATTTTGTTCCATCCAGCATTTTGCATCACATTGCTTTCGTTTGGTAATAGAGAAACCAAGTTTTTTATGGTGCTCGTGGCTCCTAAATATCTTGTATGATCAATTTCAATTCCATTGAGCTCATAGCGAATTTCATCAAATAGATATGCATGCTACAAATTTTTTTTTTAATTAAAGTTCTCTGAAGAAGAAGATTTAGGGGTACTATCATCGACAACAAACCCCTCTACATAAATGTAGCTCTCACTGGGTAGCTCGTATAAATTTTGATTTTGTATTGAAATTCTGATTTCATCATTATTGTTGTAAGATTGTAAATAAGTATGGTACATATGTATGATAGTCCTTTTTGATTATATTCTCATCAGAGAAAGGTTTATCTAAGACATCTATTATTGAACTCATTTTGTCTTCAATTTAAAATTCAAGGACTTTAGAAAATTTTTATTTGATGTTGTTAGTGCTTTCTGTTGAAGTGGTCGCTTTAATGTTCTTGTTGTTGCTACTGCTTTATTTTTCAATGTATTTGTGTTGTATATTAGCATTATTTAGTTGACCTCAAATGTATTCGTATTGTAATTTCCTCTCCTCGAAAATTAATTAAATCACCGTGTTGATCAACTACGCGCAGCACTAGTGAACTTATCTCTCCGGTGTTCATAGGTAAATAGATGAGATTTCTTGGAACCTCATCTATTTTATAGCCTGGAGGCACATTAATCGGAAATTCATGAAGTGTGTGCGACTTGGAGTTATTCATATATGTGTTAATAGCGATACTACTTTCAATTCGCAAGAGATTCACTTTAAAAATATTAACTGGAAGATCTAAGTAATAATATATGTTTGGTGTTAGGATTTTGCTATTGAATCCTAAAAGTTATCCAATTGTGCTGTCTTTATTAAAATATACAGGATCGTTGGAACTATTAACTTTAACTTCCATTTTATTTTTATTGGCTTCAATAAAAATCTTATTTTCTGGACAGAGTCTTCTGTATTGCTCTTATATAAAATCTACAATATCATTCAAGTCGTAAGATCCAATTGGTATTTCAATTGTATGTTCCCCTATATGAAACATATTGTTGTAGGTGTCTACGTTTGGAATGCTGTTGCATGAATGAAAATCAGTTAGAGCACACTCATATGCACCATGTAATTCAATAGGAGGAAAGTAACTAGCAGATAATTCTGATGAGTTAGAGCTCAGAGTAAGTGTTATTGACATTATAACAGACTGATTACAATTAAATAAAGTTTAGTACACAGTATGGTTTATAAGCATAATTTACATATTTATTTCATTTTCTTATTTTAAAATTAACATTAGTTTCTTAATATTACTGCTATTGTTGTTGATGGTGGTGGTGTTCAGCTATAATATTTCATTCTTACTTATCCAAGAATTGTGTTGATTAGAAAATCCCAGCCATTTAACGTATACCTCCTTTGCTTTAGTTTTAAGAACCTTTTCAACTAGATATGTATTTGGATATCTAGTTTTCGAAAGTTCTTCAGTATAGAATCCACCTTTAATAGGATTACCAAGATAATCTTCTAATATGAATGTTGTAGGATTTGTATTTTGAACTCTTGTAATTGTGAAAATTTCTGTGGTCCAATTTGGAGTATAACCTTTTTCAAATGTATGCTTATATTTGCTTATGCGTACATGATCTCCTACATTAAATTTCGACATTTTATACATTTTCAAATGACTGTATACTGTATTTAGTAGCTTTTGCTCATTTGTTGAGTTAACTTTAATCGGAGACATTTTAATGGTGCGATGAACTTTTCTATTGTATGCATTAATTAAATCTTTGTATATATCAATCCACTTATATGAACCATTAAAGCTAAATTCTTTCCACATCATTCCTTTCAATGTTCTGTTAAATCGTTCTACTATTGATGCTTTCATACTGCTATATGTGGAGTAGTGATTAATGTTAAATACAACATTAATTTTCCAAAGTGTTTGTTGAAAAATTCTTTACCATCATCTGTTTGTAAGTTTTTTGATACTCGTCCTAATTCAAAAATATTTTTAGAATGTCTTTTTGAATTTTATAACTGTCTTCTATCTCTAATTTTATTTCGCGTTGTAGCTCCTCGATTTGCATTTGAATATCTTCTCGAATTATATTATTGTCTTCCTTAAAGTATGTTAGTAATTTCTCTTCTAGTTTTTCGATTTGAGTTTGCAGAAACAATTTATTGATAACATCGTTTTCCTCCAGAGCTTTTGCAACATTTTTGATTCTTTTGTTTTGGACATCAATGTTGTTGTTCGTATCCATAAAGAACCCCAGCAGTTTAGGTGCATTTTTCAAAGAAATTATGCTGCTAGTATCGTTTAAATAATGTCCAAATATATCAACAGACATACTTTATATTCATATGTATATATTTATTAAAGTTAATGTATTATATTTGCTTATCTTGATCTTGTTATTGTGATTAGTATGACCTGCAGCTTGTGATGCAACCAGTAGTCGAAGACGATCTACTAACTCATTTGGATCGTTCCAGTATATATTGTTTGGCTTATGGACGTTAAATTCCATCATTCCATAACCTAAATAGCTACCTTTTGGCTTAGATGCTGTTGATTCGTTTAAATTTATCATAATTTTTTGGTATTTTATGAAACATTAGAGAAATAGTCCAAATAGAGCCCATTTTTGACCACCAACTTGTATTTTATCTTCATTAAGTTTGAGGTTACTATCACCAAATTTCCATTCATTATTGAAATCTTTATGTGGACCATAGTTTGTATCTAATTCATTTCTTCCTTCCAAGACTGATAAGTCAGTATAAGTATCTTCTGTATTGGAAGTCTGTGAGTAAAAATCATCATCATCATCGTCATCATCATTCACAGTATTAGCATCATTAAATAAGATGGTATTATCGAATATTGTTCCTTCTGCTAGTTTCTTTGGTGTACTTGTCTCTATCTTGACTGATGGCTTGTGACGCTTTAAACTTGTATTATTTTCATTTTCTGTCTTCATTTTACTTTCTTCTTTTATTGGAATTCTTTCAATATTTTTAAAACTATTTATGAATTCTTTGAGTGGTTCTGTTATAGGTTTAAATGTATCTCTTAGTTGTTCACGTGTATCTATTTCACCAGTTTTTATACTACGAAGCATTTTCTTCCAGACATTTCTTGTGGAAACCAACTGTTTTAAAATTTTCTCATCCATGTTTAATAATAATAAATAACAGGTATCAGCTATTAGATCAGGTATTAGCTTATCAGGACCTGGTCTGGTTTTCAGATCAGCATATCAGGACCTGGTCTGGTTTTCAGATCAGCTTATCAGGATCTGGTCTGGTTTTCAGATTAGCTTATCAGGACCTGGTCTGGTTTTCAGATCAGCTTATCAGGACCTGGTCTAGTTTTCAGATCAGCTTACCAGGACCTGATCTGGTTTTCAGATCAGCTTATCAGGACCTCGTCTGGTTTTCAGATCAGATGAGGTTATAGCAAATAGATGTATCAAGTTTAAAGTTAGATTAATAACTAAAGGTAATTTTTTATGAGTAGTTGCTTATATAGTGATGAAATAGTCAAATTGCTTTCTGTAGCGACCATCGTTTAATGCATTATCTTTTTCATCAAAAATCCATATTTATCCATCCACCATTCTCGACAAATTTCTTGAAACTTTTCATTGCTCATATCGCTGGCAACATTATCCTTATAAACATGCTTCATATTTGTCTCATCTTGCTTAAACATTATAATAACATTTGCATTATCTCTTATTAAATGCTTGGGAATTCTGGTATAAGTTTGACACAGGTAGAATGAATCAACATCCCTATGTCGCCCCATACAAAAATATGTAAGTATATTATTCTGCTTTTCACATGAAACATCATCAAATATCATAATTGAATTAGTTTTAGCTTCGTCAGGTAGAATAAGTGATTCATTATCGGTGAACGTATAGTACCCAATACCTTTAATTGGTGAAACTAATTTCCTTAGGTATTCATATTTAGGTTGATAAAGAGATTTTGAGTATAAATAGATGTTTTCAAACTTGAGTCCATTAGCACTTTCTAGCAAGCCAATCATAACATTAGTCTTTCCACAATTTGATGGTCCCACTATTAGAGCACGAATAGAATTTGGTAAGAGAGGGCTATGCTTTATTTTTGAACTGATGTTTAACTGACAAATGTTGAACTGAAAATGATCTTAAAAGTAGCGATGATGACTTCAGGAAGGCTAATCGAAAATAATTATGGTGAAATAGTGAATAAGTGGGGGATAGTGATAAAGAGAAAGAGATAGTTATAGAGAGAAAAGGGTTAGAGAGAGATAGAGTGCTGAAAAGAAATATGGAATAGAGATGATAGTATAGATATTTTAAAAATTTAAAGAAAAAATTAGCCTTAAAACACCTTCCAAAATTCATCATCATTCATTTATCAGCATATAAAATGAGCCAAATTAGACGTACTCTAAACCAATTTATAAGAGCTTTTGAAAGCTTCAGGCTTTTTAATCATTGGGAGATGATAAAATTTTTCCAAAATATGCTGGATGAGAACGAAGAATATGGCATAATAGAAGATGAAGACAACACAGAAGGGCATTTTGGAAACTGCCCATAGTTAATTAATTATAAGAACTTCTTTTTTTTTCAAATATATGAATCTTTATTATTTTTTTTTATATATGTATGTATATTTTTAAAAGAATAAAAAATGATCTTTTTAATATCAAATATATTTATATAATAATGAAAATTTTTGAAAGTTTTTTTAAAATGAGGTTTTTGTTTTATGAATATTTGATTTTCTATATAGTTATCATGTTCATTAAAGTGTAAAACAATTGGAATCATAATAATAGTAATAATTAATAAATAACATTATGATTGGTATTAATAGGAGTAGTAATAAATATATTGGTAAAAATATTAATATATATAATAGCATTATGTATATAATATATAAGTTCCCACCCTTTGTTCATATATTACTCCTGGAATGTCGGGTTATATAAGTTAATAAGTTTGAAATAGTCAAGAGAATTATTTTCTTTACATGTAATTTTTTTAAAGTTATTTTTAATTATTACACACATACATATACATATATTAATATACAAATGAATGCAAAGTGTTCAATGGTTTAGTCAAATTTATTTAATTACTTATTTTCATTTCGATAATTTCTTCCAGTGATTTTTCTTTCAAATTTTATATCAGGCAATTCCTTTTGATATTTATATTTTCTTTTAACTATTTGTCTATCACCTTTAAAATTATGTTCATCTATAAAATGAGATTTATTTTTTTTACTCTTTTTGAAATATATTTAGGTTTTTGTTTAAGGTTATAAAACCCAAAATTTTTTACTAATTCTCTTTCCCTAAAATCATGACAATTTTCCCTATTTTGATTAGTTTTATCAATTCGTTTAATTTTGGTGTTATGAACCATATCATGTAAGTCTTTCCAAACAGATTTATCTACCTTATTATGTAATAAATCATTTGGTTTGTATCCGGTTGTACTATGTATAGTATCATTATAAATTTGGACTGATTTGAAAACTATAATTTTATCATGTGTATCTTAATTTTTTTTTAAGTTTAAATAGTCGTATATGTTCATTCAGTGTGAGATGAAACCGTTCTATATCTGCATTTCCTGTGTGAGTATTTGGGGAAGTGAAATGGAATACTACATTCTCAGAATTCAAAAAGTCTTTTATATATGCTTTCGTTGTCAGCTATAATTTTATATGGTTTACCCAGAATAGCAAATCTCTCCGTTAGCATTTCTACTATAGTTAATGAGTTTTTATCTCTTAAATAGTGAATTGAGACATGTTTTGTAAGTTTATCAATGCATGTTAAAAATGTTGTTTATTTATTAAAGAACCAGATATCAATATGAATTATTTCATTTGATTTAATCGGAGTTTCTGTTAAACATAATTTGGCCTTTATTGGTTGTCTTTCGTATTTACACATATTACAAATTATGCAATTGTTTATAAATTTATGAGTTTCTGTTTTCAAGTTTGGGTAATAAATTATTTTTTTTAATTCTATGGAAGTTTCATGAATACCTCTATGGTTCTTATCAGTATGATATTTTTCTATTTGTTCCAAAAGTATTTCTTTACTAAAAATATCCTTTAGAAATTTTGAACAACTCAAAAATTTAACATTTTGAGAGTTTGAAAAATATTGTACTAAAGTTCTTTGAAAATTTTTTAAAATGTCAAAATTTTCGCAAAAAATTGCTACAGTTCCTCTTAAAGGGAAAATTTGTTTTAAAAATTTTAAAATCTGTTCTTCAAAATATTCATTTATTGTTATAGTATGTTTAATTTTGTTTTTATATAAAATTTGCTTCTTGTATTTGTAACCATTTCCTTGAATTATTATAATTTGATTCTTATAAATGTTTATAGGCGTTTCAGATATTAATATGTGGTCATTTACATTTTTTTTTGTGATGTGAATTGTGGATAAATTCGATTGAATATTTTCCTTTTCTTCTGTTAATACATTAACATTAAGACGACTCTGATAATCTGCTACTTTGTTAGTCTTTCCTTTAATATATTCTATTTCGAAATCATATTCATTTAGTTGTATCTTCCATCTCTGTAATTTCATGTTCGGTTCTTTAATTGAGTTCAGCCATACTAGTGGGCTATGGTCCGTTTGTATTTTGAATTTTCTCCCGAATAAGTATGGTCTAAAATATTTTACTGACCAAACTATTGCTAGTAATTCTTTTTCAATAGCACTATAATTCAACTCATGCTTGTTTAATGTTCGTGATGAAAAGGCTATTGGGTGATCATTTTGGGATAATACTGCACCTAAGGCCTCATTGCTGGCGTCTGTTGTTAATACAAATAATTTATCGAATTGGGGATAAGCTAAAACTGGTGGGTTACATAAGACCGTTTTTAATTTGTTAAAAGAATCAATATATTCTTGATTTTTAATATTGATCGTTGAACCTTTTTTAAGTTTTAATATCATCGGCAAGGCTATTTGACTATAGTCCCTAATGAATTTTCTATAAAATCGAGTTAATCCTAAAAATGATCTAATTTCTTTTATAGTTTTTGGAAGTGAAATTTTTTTAATGATATTTATTTTTCCTGGATTTGGTTGTATTCCGTGAGGAGTTATAATATGTCCAAGATACTCAGATTCATGTCTGAAAAAATTGCATTTATCTATTTGAACTTTAAGATTATATTCAGATAATGTTTTCAAAAGAGAGATAAAACATGTTCTTCAAGGGATGTCGAAAATATTAGAATGTCATCTAAATATACTACACATTTATTGTTTATATAACCCTGAAGTATCTCATTCATCATACGTTGAAATGATACCGGAGAATTTTTTAAACCAAATGGCATTCTATTAAATTCATTATGTCCGGTCGGTGTTGAAAATGCACTCTTATGTCTATCTTCTGGTGAAATTAAAATTTGATGAAATCCTTTTGTTAAATCAATTGTACTAAAATTTTGTGAATTTCCTAATTTTGAAAATAAATTTTCCATATTAGGTATTGGAAATTTGTCTTCAATCGTAACATTATTTAATTTTCTATAATCAATAACTACCCTCCATTTTTGTTGTCCAGAATTATCAATTTTTTTAGGAACAACCCATACTGGAGCATTATACGGACTATTAGATTTGGTTATTATTCCTGACTCTAACATTTCCTTAATTTGTTTATCTACTTCTAATTTATGTACTTCTGGGTAGCGATATGCTTTTGAATAAAAGGTATGTCGTTTGTAGTTGGAATTTTGTGTCTATATTTGCAAGCTGCAGATAGATTATCTCCATCAATGTAAAAAATAGTTTTGAAATCTTTAATTATTTTAATTAGAAGATTAATTTCTTCTTCGTTCAAATTTTCATTTGTTAACTTTTGCATTAAAATATCTATTTTTGGTTCACTAAAGTTTATTTCAATTATGGAGTCTAGTATGGAATCATGTTTTAAAGTTTCTTCAGAAGAATTTTCCAATTTAACATTCCAAATATTGCTAGTTCCTGTGTTTAATTGTGGATTAATATGACAATCCCAACTGCGAAATGCCATGGGTATAGAAGCACCTTTATTAATTATTTTAATTATATTCAATTTGCTAAGGTCAGATAATTGAACATGAGGTATTCTCCATGAGATGAGTGAAATTGTAAGTTTAGCTTTTTCAGTAGAAACACTCGAGCGGACAAGATCTTCATCGTTTTTATTGCGCAAGAGTATCAGTTCATGTTTTCCATTTAATATAACTTTGTTGTAGTCTTCAGCGAATCCTAGAAGCATTTTTAGAGGTACATAGAAATTGAAAAATCCATTTGCAAGAGTGACATCGTCAGTTTTGTTCCATCCAGCATTTTGCATCACATTGCTTTCGTTTGGTGATAGAGAAACCAAGTTTTTTATGGTGCTCGTGGCTCCTAAATATCTTGTATGATCAATTTCAATTCCATTGAGCTCATAGCGAATTTCATCAAATAGATATGCTACAAAGTTGTTTTTTAATTTAAAGTTCTCTGAAGAAGAAGATTTAGGGGTATTATCATCGGCAACAGACCCCTCTACATAAATGTAGCTTTCACTGGGTAGCACGTATAAATCTTGATTTTGTATTGAAATTCTGATTTCATCATTATTGTTGTAAGATTGTAAGTATGGTACATATGTATGATAGTCCTTTTTGATTATATTCTCATCAGAGAAAGGTTTATCTAAGACATCTATTATTGAACTCACTTTGTCTTCAATTTAAAATTCAAGGACTTCAGAAAATTTTTATTTGATGTTGTTAGTGCTTTCTGTTGAAGTGGTCGCTTTAATGTTCTTGTTGTTGTTACTGCTTTATTTTTCAATGTATTTGTGTTGTATATTAGCATTATTTAGTTGACCTCAAATGTATTCGTATTGTAATTTCCTCTCCTCGAAAATTAATTAAATCACGGTGTTGATCAACTACGCGCAGCGTTAGTGAACTTATCTCTCTGGTGTTCACAGGTAAATAGATGAGATTTCTTGGAACCTCATCTATTTTATAGCCTGGAGGCACATTAATCGGAAATTCATGAAGTGTGTGCGACTTGGAGTTATTCATATATGTGTTAATAGCGATACTACTTTCAATTCGCAAGAGATTCACTTTAAAAATATTAACTGGAAGATCTGAGTAAAAATATTTGTTTGGTGTTAGGATTTTGCTATTGAATCCTAAAAGTTTTCCAATTGTGCTGTCTTTATTAAACTATACAGGATCTTTGGAACTATTAACTTTAACTTCCATTGTATTTTTATTGGCTTCAATAAAAATCTTATTTTCTGGACAGAGTCTTCTGTATTGCTCTTGTATAAAATCTACAATATCATTCAAGTCGTAAGATCCAATGGTATTTCAATTGTATGTTGTTCCCCTATATGAAACATATTGTTGTAAGTGTCTACATTTGGAATGCTGTTGTATGAATGAAAATCAGTTAGAGCACACTCATATGCACCATGTAATTCAATAGGAGGAAAGTAACTAGCAGATAATTCTGATGAGTTAGAGCTCAGAGTAAGTGTTATTGACATTATAACAGACTGATTATAATTAAATAAAAATTAGTACACAGTATGGTTTATAAGCATAATTTACATATTTATTTCATTTTCTTATTTTAAAATTAACATTAGTTTCTTAATATTACTGCTATTGTTGTTGATGGTGGTGGTGATCAGCTATAATATTTCATTCTTACTTATCCAAGAATTGTGTTGATTAGAAAATCCCAGCCATTTAACGTATACCTCCTTTGCTTTAGTTTTAAGAACCTTTTCAACTAGATATGTATTTGGATATCTAGTTTTCGAAAGTTCTTCAGTATAGAATCCACCTTTATAGGATTACCAAGATAATCTTCTAATATGAATGTTGTAGGATTTGTATTTTGAACTCTTGTAATTGTGAAAATTTCTGTGGTCCAATTTGGAGTATAACCTTTTTTAAATGTATGCTTATATTTGCTTATGCGTACATGATCTCCTACATTAAATTTCGACATTTTATACATTTTCAAATGACTGTATACTGTATTTAGTAGCTTTTGCTCATTTGTTGAGTTAACTTTAATCGGAGACATTTTAATGGTGCGATGAACTTTTCTATTGTATGCATTAATTAAATCTTTGTATATATCAATCCACTTATATGAACCATTAAAGCTAAATTCTTTCCACATCATTCCTTTCAATGTTCTGTTAAATCGTTCTACTATTGATGCTTTCATACTGCTATATGTGGAGTAGTGATTAATGTTAAATACAACATTAATTTTCCAAAGTGTTTGTTGAAAAATTCTTTACCATCATCTGTTTGTAAGTTTTTTGATACTCGTCCTAATTCAAAAATATTTTTAGAATGTCTTTTTGAATTTTATAACTGTCTTCTATCTCTAATTTTATTTCGCGTTGTAGCTCCTCGATTTGCATTTGAATATCTTCTCGAATTATATTATTGTCTTCCTTAAAGTATGTTAGTAATTTCTCTTCTAGTTTTTCGATTTGAGTTTGCAGAAACAATTTATTGATAACATCGTTTTCCTCCAGAGCTTTTGCAACATTTTTGATTCTTTTGTTTTGGACATCAATGTTGTTGTTCGTATCCATAAAGAACCCCAGCAGTTTAGGTGCATTTTTCAAAGAAATTATGCTGCTAGTATCGTTTAAATAATGTCCAAATATATCAACAGACATACTTTATATTCATATGTATATATTTATTAAAGTTAATGTATTATATTTGCTTATCTTGATCTTGTTATTGTGATTAGTATGACCTGCAGCTTGTGATGCAACCAGTAGTCGAAGACGATCTACTAACTCATTTGGATCGTTCCAGTATATATTGTTTGGCTTATGGACGTTAAATTCCATCATTCCATAACCTAAATAGCTACCTTTTGGCTTAGATGCTGTTGATTCGTTTAAATTTATCATAATTTTTTGGTATTTTATGAAACATTAGAGAAATAGTCCAAATAGAGCCCATTTTTGACCACCAACTTGTATTTTATCTTCATTAAGTTTGAGGTTACTATCACCAAATTTCCATTCATTATTGAAATCTTTATGTGGACCATAGTTTGTATCTAATTCATTTCTTCCTTCCAAGACTGATAAGTCAGTATAAGTATCTTCTGTATTGGAAGTCTGTGAGTAAAAATCATCATCATCATCGTCATCATCATTCACAGTATTAGCATCATTAAATAAGATGGTATTATCGAATATTGTTCCTTCTGCTAGTTTCTTTGGTGTACTTGTCTCTATCTTGACTGATGGCTTGTGAGGCTTTAAACTTTTATTATTTTCATTTTCTGTCTTCATTTTACTTTCTTGTTTTATTGGAATTCTTTCAATATTTTTAAAACTATTTATGAATTCTTTGAGTGGTTCTGTTATAGGTTTAAATGTATCTCTTAGTTGTTCACGTGTATCTATTTCACCAGTTTTTATACTACGAAGCTTTTTCTTCCAGACATTTCTTGTGGAAACCAACTGTTTTAAAATTTTCTCATCCATGTTTAATAATAATAAATAACAGGTATCAGCTATTAGATCAGGTATTAGCTTATCAGGACCTGGTCTGGTTTTCAGATCAGCATATCAGGACCTGGTCTGGTTTTCAGATCAGCTTATCAGGACCTGGTCTGGTTTTCAGATCAGCTTATCAGGACCTGGTCTGGTTTTCAGATCAGCTTATCAGGACCTGGTCTGGTTTTCCGATCAGCTTATCAGGACCTGATCTGGTTTTCAGATCAGCTTATCAGGACCTGGTCTGGTTTTCAGATCAGCTTATCAGGACCTCGTCTGGTTTTCAGATCAGATGAGGTTATAGCAAATAGATGTATTAAGTTTAAAGTTAGATTAATAACTAAAGGTAATTTTTTATGAGTAGTTGCTTATATAGTGATGAAATAACTGAAAAATGTTTAACTGAAAATGATCTTAAAAGTAGCGATGATGACTTCAGGAAGGCTAATCGAAAATAATTATGGTGAAATAGTGAATAAGTGGGGGACAGTGACAAAGAGAAAGAGATAGTTATAGAGAGAAAAGGGTTAGAGAGAGATAGAGTGGTAAAAAGAAATATGGAATAGAGATGATAGTATAGATATTTTAAAAATTTAAAGAACAAATTAGCCTTAAAACACCTTCCAAAATTCATCATCATTCATTTATCAGCAAATAAAATGAGCCAAATTAGACGTACTCTAAACCAATTTATAAGAGCTTCTGAAAGCTTCAGGCTTTTTAATCATTGGGAGATGATCAAATTTTTCCAAAATATGCTGGATGAGAACGAAGAATATGGCATAATAGAAGATGAAGACAACACAGAAGGGCATTTTGGAAACTGCCCATAGTTAATTAATTATAAGAACTTCTTTTTTTTTCAAATATATGAATCTTTATTATTTTTTTTTATATATGTATGTATATTTTTAAAAGAATAAAAAATTATCTTTTTAATATCAAATATATTTATATAATAATGAAAATTTTTGAAAGTTTTTTTAAAATATAGTTATCATGTTCATTAAAGTGTAAAACAATTGGAATCATAATAATAGTAATAATTAATAAATAACATTATGATTGGTATTAATAGGAGTAGTAATAAATATATTGGTAAAAATATTAATATATATAATAGCATTATGTATATAATATATAAGTTCCCACCCTTTGTTCATATATTACTCCTGGAATGTCGGGTTATATAAGTTAATAAGTTTGAAATAGTCAAGAGAATTATTTTCTTTACATGTAATTTTTTTAAAGTTATTTTTAATTATTACACACATACATATACATATATTAATATACAAATGAATGCAAAGTGTTCAATGGTTTAGTCAAATTTATTTAATTACTTATTTTCATTTCGATAATTTCTTCCAGTGATTTTTCTTTCAAATTTTATATCAGGCAATTCCTTTTGATATTTATATTTTCTTTTAACTATTTGTCTATCACGTTTACAATTATGTTCATCTATAAAATGAGATTTATTTTTTTTTTACTCTTTTTGAAATATATTTAGGTTTTTGTTTAAGGTTATAAAACCCAAAATTTTTTACTAATTCTCTTTCCCTAAAATCATGACAATTTTCCCTATTTTGATTAGTTTTATCAATTCGTTTAATTTTGGTGTTATGAACCATATCATGTAAGTCTTTCCAAACAGATTTATCTACCTTATTATGTAATAAATCATTTGGTTTGTATCCGGTTGTACTATGTATAGTATCATTATAAATTTGGACTGATTTGAAAACTATAATTTTATCATGTGTATCTTCATTTTTTTTTAAGTTTAAATAGTCGTATATGTTCATTCAGTGTGAGATGAAACCGTTCTATATCTGCATTTCCTGTGTGAGTATTTGGGGAAGTGAAAAGGAATACTACATTCTCAGAATTCAAAAAGTCTTTTATATATGCTTTCGTTGTCAGCTATAATTTTATATGGTTTACCCAGAATAGCAAATCTCTCCGTTAGCATTTCTACTATAGTTAATGAGTTTTTATCTCTTAAATAGTGAATTGAGACATGTTTTGTAAGTTTATCAATGCATGTTAAAAATGTTGTTTATTTATTAAAGAACCAGATATCAATATGAATTATTTCATTTGATTTAATCGGAGTTTCTGTTAAACATAATTTGGCCTTTATTGGTTGTCTTTCGTATTTACACATATTACAAATTATGCAATTGTTTATAAATTTATGAATTTCTGTTTTCAAGTTTAGGTAATAAATTATTTTTTTTAATTCTATGAAAGTTTCATGAATACCTCTATGGTTCTTATCAGTATGATATTTTTCTATTTGTTCCAAAAATATCCTTTAGAAATGTTGAACAACTCAAAAATTTAACATTTTGAGAGTTTGAAAAATATTGTACTAAAGTTCTTTGAAATTTTTTTAAAATGTCAAAATTTTCGCAAAAAATTGCTACAGTTCCTCTTAAAGGGAAAATTTGTTTTAAAAATTTTAAAATCTGTTCTTCAAAATATTCATTTATTGTTATAGTATGTCTAATTTTGTTTTTATATAAAATTTGCTTCTTGTATTTGTAACCATTTCCTTGAATTATTATAATTTGATTCTTATAAATGTTTATAGGCGTTTCAGATATTAATATGTGGTCATTTACATTTTTTTTGTGATGTGAATTGTGGATAAATTCGATTGAATATTTTCCTTTTCTTCTGTTAATACATTAACATTAGGACGACTCTGATAATCTGCTACTTTGTTAGTCTTTCCTTTAATATATTCTATTTCGAAATCATATTCATTTAGTTGTATCTTCCATCTCTGTAATTTCATGTTCGGTTCTTTAATTGAGTTCAGCCATACTAGTGGGCTATGGTCCGTTTGTATTTTGAATTTTCTCCCGAATAAGTATGGTCTAAAATATTTTACTGACCAAACTATTGCTAGTAATTCTTTTTCAATAGCACTATAATTCAACTCATGCTTGTTTAATGTTCGTGATGAAAAGGCTATTGGGTGATCATTTTGGGATAATACTGCACCTAAGGCCTCATTGCTGGCGTCTGTTGTTAATACAAATAATTTATCGAATTGGGGATAAGCTAAAACTGGTGGGTTACATAAGACCGTTTTTAATTTGTTAAAAGAATCAATATATTCTTGATTTTTAATATTGATCGTTGAACCTTTTTTAAGTTTTAATATCATCGGCAAGGCTATTTGACTATAGTCCCTAATGAATTTTCTATAAAATCGAGTTAATCCTAAAAATGATCTAATTTCTTTTATAGTTTTTGGAAGTGAAATTTTTTTAATGATATTTATTTTTCCTGGATTTGGTTGTATTCCGTGAGGAGTTATAATATGTCCAAGATACTCAGATTCATGTCTGAAAAAATTGCATTTATCTATTTGAACTTTAAGATTATATTCAGATAATGTTTTCAAAATTTGTCTTAGAGATAAAACATGTTCTTCAAGGGATGTCGAAAATATTAGAATGTCATCTAAATATACTACACATTTATTGTTTCTATAACCCTGAAGTATCTCATTCATCATACGTTGAAATGATGCCGGAGAATTTTTTAAACCAAATGGCATTCTATTAAATTCATAATGTCCGGCCGGTGTTGAAAATGCACTCTTATGTCTATCTTCTGGTGAAATTAAAATTTGATGAAATCCTTTTGTTAAATCAATTGTACTAAAATATTGTGAATTTCCTAATTTTGAAAATAAATGTTCCATATTAGGTATTGGAAATTTGTCTTCAATCGTAACATTATTTAATTTTCTATAATTAATAAGTACCCTGCATTTTTGTTGTCCAGAATTATCAATGTTTTTAGGAACAACCCATACTTGAGCATTATACGGACTATTAGATTTGGTTATTATTCTTGACTCTAACATTTCCTTAATTTGTTTATCTACTTCTAATTTATGTACTTCTGGGTAGCGATATGCTTTTGAATAAAAGGTATGTCGTTTGTAGTTGGAATTTTGTGTCTATATTTGCAAGCTGCAGATAGATTATCTCCATCAATGTAAAAAATAGTTTTGAAATCTTTAATTATTTTAATTAGAAGATTAATTTCTTCTTCGTTCAAATTTTCATTTGTTAACTTTTGCATTAAAATATCTATTTTTGGTTCACTAAAGTTTATTTCAATTATGGAGTCTAGTATGGAATCATGTTTTAAAGTTTCTTCAGAAGAATTTTCCAATTTAACTTTCCAAATATTGCTAGTTCCTGTGTTTAATTGTGGATTAATATGACAATCCCAACTGCGAAATGCCATGGGTATAGAAGCACCTTTATTAATTATTTTAATCATATTCAATTTGCTAAGGTCAGATAATTGAACATGAGGTATTCTCCATGAGATGAGTGAAATTGTAAGTTTAGCTTTTTCAGTAGAAACACTCGAGCGGACAAGATCTTCATCGTTTTTATTGCGCAAGAGTATCAGTTCATGTTTTCCATTTAATATAACTTTGTTGTAGTCTTCAGAGAATCCTAGAAGCATTTTTAGAGGTACATAGAAATTGAAAAATCCATTTGCAAGAGTGACATCGTCAGTTTTGTTCCATCCAGCATTTTGCATCACATTGCTTTCGTTTGGTGATAGAGAAACCAAGTTTTTTATGGTGCTCGTGGCTCCTAAATATCTTGTATGATCAATTCCAATTCCATTGAGCTCATAGCGAATTTCATCAAAGTTGTTTTTTAATTTAAAGTTCTCTGAAGAAGAAGATTTAAGGGTATTATCATCGGCAACAGACCCCTCTACATAGATGTAGCTCTCACTGGGTAGCATGTATAAATCTTGATTTTGTATTGAAATTCTGATTTCATCATTATTGTTGTAAAATTGTAAGTATGGTACATATGTATGATAGTCCTTTTTGATTATATTCTCATCAGAGAAAGGTTTATCTAAGACATCTATTATTGAACTCATTTTGTCTTCAATTTAAAATTCAAAGACTTTAGAAAATTTTTATTTGATGTTGTTAGTGCTTTCTGTTGAAGTGGTCGCTTTAATGTTCTTGTTGTTGTTACTGCTTTATTTTTCAATGTATTTGTGTTGTATATTAGCATTATTTAGTTGACCTCAAATGTATTCGTATTGTAATTTCCTCTCCTCGAAAATTAATTAAATCACGGTGTTGATCAACTACGCGCAGCGCTAGTGAACTTATCTCTCTGGTGTTCACAGGTAAATAGATGAGATTTCTTGGAACCTCATCTATTTTATAGCCTGGAGGCACATTAATCGGAAATTCATAAAGTGTGTGGGACTTGGAGTTATTCATATATGTGTTAATAGCGATACTACTTTCAATTCGCAAGAGATTCACTTTAAAAACATTGTGCTGTCTTTATTAAAATATACAGGATCTTTGGAACTATTAAATTTAACTTCCATTGTATTGTTATTGGCTTCAATAAAAATCTTATTTTCTGGACAGAGTCTTCTGTATTGCTCTTGTATAAAATCTACAATATCATTCAAGTCGTAAGAACCAATGGTATTTCAATTGTATGTTGTTCCCCTATATAAAACATATTGTTGTAAGTGTCTGCATTTGGAATGCTGTTGTATGAATGAAAATCAGTTAGAGCACACTCATATGCACCATGTAATTCAATAGGAGGAAAGTAACTAGCAGATAATTCTGATGAGTTAGAGCTCAGAGTAAGTGTTATTGACATTATAACAGACTGATTATAATTAAATAAAAATTAGTACACAGTATGGTTTATAAGCATAATTTACATATTTATTTCATTTTCTTATTTTAAAATTAACATTAGTTTCTTAATATTACTGCTATTGTTGTTGATGGTGGTGGTGTTCAGCTATAATATTTCATTCTTACTTATCCAAGAATTGTGTTGATTAGAAAATCCCAGCCATTTAGCGTATACCTCCTTTAGTTTTAAGAACCTTTTCAACTAGATATGTATTTGGATATCTAGTTTTCGAAAGTTCTTCCGTATAGAATCCACCTTTAATAGGATTACCAAGATAATCTTCTAATATGAATGTTGTAGGATTTGTATTTTGAACTCTTGTAATTGTGAAAATTTCTGTGGTCCAATTTGGAGTATAACCTTTTTCAAATGTATGCCTATATTTGCTTATGCGTACATGATCTCCTACATTAAATTTCGACATTTTATACATTTTCAAATGACTGTATACTGTATTTAGTAGCTTTTGCTCATTTGTTGAGTTAACTTTAATCGGAGACATTTTAATGGTGCGATGAACTTTTCTATTGTATGCATTAATTAAATCTTTGTATATATCAATCCACTTATATGAACCATTAAAGCTAAATTCTTTCCACATCATTCCTTTCAATGTTCTGTTAAATCGTTCTACTATTGATGCTTTCATACTGCTATATGTGGAGTAGTGATTAATGTTAAATACAACATTAATTTTCCAAAGTGTTTGTTGAAAAATTCTTTACCATCATCTGTTTGTAAGTTTTTTGATACTCGTCCTAATTCAAAAATATTTTTAGAATGTCTTTTTGAATTTTATAACTGTCTTCTATCTCTAATTTTATTTCGCGTTGTAGCTCCTCGATTTGCATTTGAATATCTTCTCGAATTATATTATTGTCTTCCTTAAAGTATGTTAGTAATTTCTCTTCTAGTTTTTCGATTTGAGTTTGCAGAAACAATTTATTGATAACATCGTTTTCCTCCAGAGCTTTTGCAACATTTTTGATTCTTTTGTTTTGGACATCAATGTTGTTGTTCGTATCCATAAAAAACCCCAGCAGCTTAGGTGCATTTTTCAAAGAAATTATGCTGCTAGTATCGTTTAAATAAATAATGTCCAAATTTATCAACAGACATACTTTATATACATATGTATATATTTATTAAAGTTAATGTATTATATTTGCTTCACGTAGTTCTTCAATAATTGATATTGATCTTGTTATTGTGATTAGTATGACCTGCAGCTTGTGATGCAAGCAGTAGTCGAAGACGATCTACTAACTCATTTGGATCGTTCCAGTATATATTGTTTGGCTTATGGACGTTAAATTCCATCATTCCATCACCTAAATAGCTACCTTTTGGCTTAGATGCTGTTGATTCGTTTAAATTTATCATAATTTTTTGGTATTTTATGAAACATTAGAGAAATAGTCCTGGTGTTAGAGCCCATTTTTGACCACCAACTTGTATTTTATCTTCATTAAGTTTGAGGTTACTATCACCAAATTTCCATTCATTATTGAAATCTTTATGTGGACCATAGTTTGTATCTAATTCATTTCTTCCTTCCAAGACTGATAAGTCAGTATAAGTATCGTCTGTATTGGAAGTCTGTGAGTAAAAATCATCATCATCATCGTCATAATCATTCACAGTATTAGCATCATTAAATAAGATGGTATTATCGAATATTGTTCCTTCTGCTAGTTTCTTTGGTGTACTTGTCTCTATCTTGACTGATGGCTTCTGAGACTTTAAACTTGTATTATTTTCAACTTCTGTCTTCATTTTACTTTCTTCTTTTATTGGAATTCTTTCAATATTTTTAAAACTATTTATGAATTCTTTGAGTGGTTCTGTTATAGGTTTAAATGTATCTCTTAGTTGTTCACGTGTATATATTTCACCAGTTTTTATACTACGAAGCTTTTTCTTCCAGACATTTCTTGTGGAAACCAACTGTTTTAAAATTTTCTCATCCATGTTTAATAATAATAAATAACAGGTATCAGCTATTAGATCAGGTATTAGCTTATCAGGACCTGGTCTGGTTTTTAGATCAGCATATCAGGACCTGGTCTGGTTTTCAGATCAGCTTATCAGGACCTGGGCTGGTTTTCAGATCAGCTTATCAGGACCTGGTCTAGTTTTCAGATCAGCTTATCAGGACCTGGTCTGGTTTTCAGATCAGCTTATCAGGACCTGATCTGGTTTTCAGATCAGCTTATCAGGACCTGGTCTGGTTTTCAGATCAGCTTATCAGGACCTCGTCTGGTTTTCAGATCAGATGAGGTTATAGCAAATAGATGTATCAAGTTTAAAGTTAGATTAATAACTAAAGGTAATTTTTTATGAGTAGTTGCTTATATAGTGATGAAATAGTCAAATTGCTTTCTGTAGCGACCATCGTTTAATGCATTATCTTTTTCATCAAAAATCCATATTTATCCATCCACCATTCTCGACAAATTTCTTGAAACTTTTCATTGCTCATATCGCTGGCAACATTATCCTTATAAACATGCTTCATATTTGTCTCATCTTGCTTAAACATTATAATAACATTTGCGTTATATCTTTTTAAATGCTTGGGAATTCTGGTATAAGTTTGACACAGGTAGAATGAATCAACATCCCTATGTCGCCCCATACAAAAATATGTAAGTATATTATTCTGCTTTTCACATGAAACATCATCAAATATCATAATTGAATTAGTTTTAGCTTCGTCAGGTGAAATAAGTGATTCATTATCGGTGAACGTATAATACCCCATACCTTTAATTGGTGAAATTAATTTCCTTAGGTATTCATATTTAGGTTGATAGAGAGATTTTGAGTATAAATAGATGTTTTCAAACTTGAGTCCATTAGCACTTTCTAGCAAGCCAATCATAACATTAGTCTTTCCACAATTTGATGGTCCCACTATTAGAGCACGAATAGAATTTGGTAAGAGAGGACTATGCTTTATTTTTGAACTGATGTTTAACTGACAAATGTTGAACTGAAAATGATCTTAAAAGTAGCGATGATGACTTCAGGAAGGCTAATCGAAAATAATTATGGTGAAATAGTGAATAAGTGGGGGATAGTGATAAAGAGAAAGAGATAGTTATAGAGAGAAAAGGGTTAGAGAGAGATAGAGTGCTAAAAAAAAATATGGAATAGAGATGATAGTATAGATATTTTAAAAATTTAAAGAATAAATTAGCCTTAAAACACCTTCCAAAATTCATCATCATTCATTTATCAGCAAATAAAATGAGCCAAATTAGACGTACTCTAAACCAATTTATAAGAGCTTCTGAAAGCTTCAGGCTTTTTAATCATTGGGAGATGATAAAATTTTTCCAAAATATGCTGGATGAGAACGAAGAATATGGCATAATAGAAGATGAAGACAACACAGAAGGGCATTTTGGAAACTGCCCATAGTTAATTAATTATAAGAACTTCTTTTTTTTTCAAATATATGAATCTTTATTATTTTTTTTATATATGTATGTATATTTTTAAAAGAATAAAAAATGATCTTTTTAATATCAAATATATATATATAATAATGAAAATTTTTGAAAGTTTTTTAAAATGAAGTTTTTGTTTTATGAATATTTAATTTTCTATATAGTTATCATGTTCATTAAAGTGTAAAACAATTGAATCATAATAATAGTAATAATTAATAAATAACATTATGATTGGTATTAATAGGTGTAGTAATAAATATATTGGTAAAAATATTAATATATATAATAGCATTATGTATATAATATATAAGTTCCCACCCTTTGTTCATACATTACTCCTGGAATGTCGGGTTATATAAGTTAATAAGTTTGAAATAGTCAAGAAAATTATTTTCTTTACATGTAATTTTTTTTAAGTTATTTTTAATTATTACACACATACATATACATATATTAATATACAAATGAATGAAAAGTGTTCAATGGTTTAGTCAAATTTATTTAATTACTTATTTTCATTTCGATAATTTCTTCCAGTGATTTTTCTTTCAAATTTTATATCAGGCAATTCCTTTTGATATTTATATTTTCTTTTAACTATTTGTCTATCACGTTTACAATTATGTTCATCTATAAAATGAGATTGTCCAAACTAGTTGCACAATAATGAATAAAAGTTATAACCTTTCATCTCTTTATATTATTTTATATATATATATATTTAAAATGTTTATTTTATAATTTTGCCTCTACAAATTAATTATAAAGTGGCAACACTAAAATAACTTGCGCTACAAAAATATACATTGTAGTTTTCTCTCGAATCGGTTATTAAAACCCGAAGTTGAATATCTTAAAAATAACTTACCTTTGTTGATCCTTTTGAATTATTACTTACTTACCTTTTTGCCATCGAAGTGTAAACCTCAAATACTTATCCTTTTGCTATTAACGTGTAAACGAATTTTATATACATACATATTTACAAAATTGCAAAAAATAAACTTGCAAGAAGAACAACTTAAATACTTACCTTGTGTACTCATTCGCAAAAATAAAGGTGAGCATCCCATCTCCACCAACCCTTTTAAAAGGAAACAAAGTAACTAATTGTTGTTTCTTTTATTTTCCATAACCCCAATAATTATGATCACGACTGTCGGAGTGATTATAATTAAAATCTCCTTTTCAGTTTGGTCACTGAAAATATAAAATTATTTTCCCCCGCTAAACCCTACAAACTTTAAAGGGAGATTGCTAAGAAATAATTCCAGCATTATTCATGGTCCTCTCACCGTCAAGTAACCAAAGAACATAATCAACATCCTCTCAGCGTATAAAGGAATAGTTTCTCAATCAAGAAAATAACAAACAGAAGAACCATAAAAATGAGGTAATGCATGAACACACAAAGAATTTTATAAGCAGTATAGTAGAAGAAGTAACAGCAGTAAGTAAAAACTCAAACACAAAATTTAATTAAAAAGCTTGAATTTAAAGTGCATACATAAAAATAATAAAAACTAAAAGTTTTATCACAAATATAATTAAAACGTGTGGAAAGTGTTGTGTAGTTACATATGTATATAGTATATGTATTCTTATTTGATAAAAAAGAAATACACATAACTAGTTACTTACCTACTGGAAATTTCTATACATATGTATGTAAAAGTTTAACGGTGTTTTGCCAACAAGAGAAAAAAGGAAAAAAAAGAATAATTAAAAATTATTTTATTTATATACACACTTATATACATACAAACTTATCTATAAAAATAAAATAAAAATTAAATTTTTGTTCATAAATAAACGAAGTGATTAAAAAGTACCGCTGGAAACAAGCTTATGTACAACATCTAAGTATAGAAGCAGAAGAAGTTAAATACATAAAAGCCCGCAAAAAGCACCTATTGTATATAAAAAAAGCATATAGAGAGAGAATTCATAAAAAATAGAAAAAGAAGTTTTAAAAAATCTGCATATACACATATGCATAAACATTTAACAAAAAAAAAAAAGAGCAAAAGAAGAAGAAACATTATACGTAACATAATAAAAATAAATGAATGTTTCACTCGAAAAAAAAGTGTTACCAGCGTGTTTGGTATTTATCGGCAAAAAGTGCAACACCATAACATTTCATTGCGATTTGAAATAAATTTCATAAAAATTTAAATCCTATGAAAAATTTCAATTTATTACAAATATTACTTTGTAAAAATTTTAAAAAATTTTTTAGTTTGCTAGACATAACTAACTATTAAATATATTCTCATTACATCACACAAAAAATATATTCCTATAAATTTTAATCTCAACAACAACATTTGAAAGAACTCTCATACTTACCACTAAATTTCCGATGATTTACTAGTTGCTGCGCATTGCTCAAAACAGTTTAAAATTTTGAATTATATTATCTTTATATAACTAAATTGATCATATTTAGTGCTAACTCATTAGCTCCTTAAACACATAATATAGATAAAATAATTCCAATACCCAAAATAAAAATTCCAAGGCAGTATAAATTCTCTGTTTTTAATCAGATTACAATTATCTGGCGCTAACTCATTAGCCCCTTACAACAAAGAATATAACACACTAGTCAAACCATACTCAGAGAAGCAGGTAAAAGTGAATCAGAAATTTGGTTATAACATATAACCAACGTAAGCGAATCTACTTTTTTCTTGTGAGCACGTGTTCAAATAACTTGAAACATATCTAAAATAAAAATGCCTTCCACATCTCGAAACACAAGCTCGTCTGCCAAAGAACACTTGACTTTGATTGCGATCAATTAATGGCATTGTGCGAAAGGTTTGACGCTACTCCAACGGATGAGCATACTGATACCATTCTTGAAGTCATGTTGAGAGACTTGGACTCGAGATGGGATAAGCTAAATTGTTCTCACGAGGAAGTTATGTTCTCTAGGGATACAAGAATAAGAATTACTCAGGAAATTAAGCAAGAAGTAAAAGAAAAATTTGAAGAATGTAGAACCAGGTACTACGAATTTTCCTCTCGAATACTCGACCTTGCAAGAATACTCCAACATGAAAATCCAGGAATTCCGAGGTTTCAGTCCACGTCTCGTCACTCAAGTTTCCGTAACACTAACGCCGAAACATATGTGCAAAACAATTCAAATGACTGCATTAAGCTACCCCCCTGCGATACCGAAGTATTCAATGGCAGCTATGAACAATGGCCCTCATTTCGTGACATGTTCACAGCTGTCTATATTAATCACTCAAAGCTCAATCCCGTCACGAAACTCTACCATCTGCGTAACAAAACAAGAGGTGAAGCAGGTGCGATAGTCAAAAGATACCCCCTCACACACGATAATTTTGAAACAGCTTGGAATGCTCTAAAATCCCGCTTTGAAAACAAGCGCGTTTTAGTCGACAATCAAATCAAGATCGTTTTTGATATCCCAGCAGCGAAAAATGAAGATAGCGATTCGATTAGAAGAATACAGTCTTCTGTCAACGATTCGCTAGCAACCCTTAAATCTCTTGATGTTCAAGTAGAAAGCTGGGATCCGATTCTCATTCGGTTGATTTCAACAAAACTCCCAGATTTAACATTAGCCTTGTAGGAACAATCCCTTACATCTCCCCGAGATTTACCAAAGTGGTCCCAAATGTCTCAGTTTCTAGTAGACAGATACGAAGCAGTGGAGCGCGTAAAAAGTATAAAAAACTACAAAGATAGTTTTAGTCTGAAGAAGCCCAATCCGCCTAAGATACAAACATACGTCTCGCAAGAAAACGTAAATTCAATGTGCAAACTATGCAACGAAGATCATCCTCTCAGAACTTGTCCCAAATTCAGGTCATTCACAATACAACAGAGAGTTGATTAAGTTTTTCAAAACAAGTTTTGCAATAACTGCTTGGGATCTTCTCATATCAAAGCAAATTGCAAAAGCAAACACACCTGTTTGTATTGCAAAAAAAACCCACCACACGCTTTTACACATGACAAACAAGTCTCAAACTGTTGATCAGAATTTTGAAAACAGCCAAAAACGCCAAGTCTCAAATAAAAATAACAACTCGAAAAGTGCTTCCTCAAATGTAACCCAAATGGAGAAAAATAATGTTTATGAGGAGCTTCCCTCAGTTTCAAGCAAGATTCACGCTAATTGCTCGACAAGCAGTGAAAATATTCTATTGCGCACGGCTCTAATGCAAATAGAATTCAGAGGTGAGCGTTTCACTATAAGAGCGTTAATAGACCCAGGCTCTCAGCGTACCTTTTTAGCTGAAAGGATTAGAAACCGCCTCCAGCTCCCCTACCAAAGATCTCATTTTGAGATTGTTGGAATTGGTGGTCAAAAGCAAACAGCTACCAAAGAATGTGAGTTCACTCTCTATGCCAGTAGAACAAACACGCGTATCCCCATTAAGGCCATAGTCTTACCAAAAGTCACGAAAAAACTCCCAGCCTGTAGCTTTGAAGTTCCTTTCTCAAAGGAGCTTAAAAAATTAGACCTGGCTGACCCAACTTTTAATAAATCTGCACAAATCGATCTTATACTTGGTAATGACTATGAGCAAAACATTAACATTGAAGGCATAAAGAAAAATATTTGCGGCAACACATCAGCCTATAACACAATCTTTGGGTGGGTACTTAGCGGTCCAATAAAAACGCAAACAATACATTCATTCACCACCTCTGTTATCCCCTCTGAAACTAAAGATCTCCACATGCTGCTAAAAAAGTTTTGGGAGGAGGAAGAAATTCCCTCTAATCGCCCTATCTCAATGGAAGATGAATTCTGCGAAACAATTTATGTTAAAACGACTACACGCCACAAGAATGGGAGATATATAGTAAGTCTACCATTCAAAACAGAACATCCTGAAAAGGTCTTTCTAGGATCGTCACGTTTTATAGCTTTAGCTCAATACTCCAGGATGGAAAAGACATTGGGAAAGGACCCAGAGCTTCAAGCCCAATATAGAGCAGTTCTCAATGAATATTTTACTCTTGACCATATGGAAGAAACTTCCTCCCAAGAAATAATATCAGAAGGTAAATATTTCTCCTTTTATTTACCGCATCATGCAGTAGTGCGCCCAGAGCACAAGACCACAAAAGTCAGAGTCGTATTCAACGCCTCGAGAAAAACAAAATCCCAATTTGCTCTTAACGATATACTTTATACTGGCCCTATTTTGCAAAATGACTTAATAACTATTATACTCAACTGGAGAAAATACAAATACGTGTTTAGTGTTGATATACAAAAAATGTATCGGCAAATTCTCGTGCACCCAGAAGATAGACAGTTTCAAAGAATTGTGTTCCAGCCTGCAATCGATGGCCCAATCAAAGACTTTGAGTTGAAGACAGTAACGTTCGGGGTTAACTGTGCCCCATATCTCGCAATACGCACCCTGCTTCAACTTGCAACAGATTGCGAAGCTGAATCCCCGAAGGCAGCCTCAATTTTACGTTCGCAAACGTATGTAGATGATATTCTGTCAGGAGGTTTTTCCATTGACGAAACCTTATCCGCTCAAACGCAACTCATTAACGCGTTGAAATCAGCTGGCTTACCTTTAAAAAAGATAACAGCAAATAACTCCCAATTACTCAACCATTTGCCAAAAGAAGATCTATATGATTTAGATTTTCTTCGATTTCAAGAATCAAGTTCAACTAAAACCCTTGGGATTAGGTGGAATGCAGTCTCAGATGCATTCACTTATAATTTCTTTCTAGTTAATCAATGTACAAAAATTACGAAAAGACAAATTCTGTCGTCAGTCGCAAAGCTTTTCGACCCTGCAGGATGGTTGGCACCCATAGTCATCAGGGCCAAGATACTAATGCAGCAGCTGTGGCTCGAAGGTTTACAATGGGATGAAGACATCTCAACTGAATCTCTAAGAAATTGGAATGATTTGGTTTCAGACCTATCAAAGATAGAAACTGTTACCATACCTCGTTGGCTCCAATACACTCCCTCAGATGAAGTACAAATTCATGGGTTTTGTGACGCTTCCAAAGCAGCGTATTGCGCTACTATTTACATTCGGTGCAAAACTAAATCGCATGCAACTTTCTCGAATTTATTGCTGGCAAAATGTAAAGTAGCTCCTATACAAACAGTCTGTTTACCCCGTTTAGAACTCAATGGAGCGGTACTCTTGGCAAACCTCATCAAGTACGTACAGTCGTCATTGAGTTTCCAAGACACGGAAGTGTATTTATGGACAGACTCTTCGATAGTACTGGGTTGGCTCTCAAAACCCCCCTCATCATGGGAGACTTACGTCGCAAATAGAATTGCCCAAATTCATCGCCTTGTTCCGACGGTAACGTGGAAACATGTCCCAACGCACGATAACCCTGCAGATCTCGGAACTCGGGGCTGTAAGTCCCAAGAACTTGCCAGCAATACTCAATGGTGGTTTGGGCCACCATGGCTAACTAAACCTGAGTCCGAGTGGCCAAAAAGAAATCCTCTGAAAATATTAAAGGCCCCGACAGAAGTCCATAATTTTCACTCAAGTACTCAAGAGGAAGATATTCTGGTCAGATTTTCAACATATAACAAAGCGCTGCGAGTTTTAGGATATGTGTTCCGTTTCTTTAATAGAAGTATTAAGAAAGTCAGACCTGATACTCATTGTGAATTCCAAAATGAATTAGCACAATCAGAAGTTCAATATGTAAAGTCTAGGCTTCTCATTTTAGCTCAAAAAAGGTTTTATTCAGAAGAGTATCAATGTTTACTCAGGGATAAAGAGATATCAAAGAAAAGTTCTCTCATCACGTTAAACCCATTTTTAGATAAAAACTTGATTCTGCGGGTAAATGGTAGATTGTCTGAATCATCTCTTCCCTACGGCGAGCGTTACCCAATTATTCTACCTGGAAATTCTCATTTTTCCTACCTTTATCTCAATCATCTGCACAATTCCTCTTACATGCTGAATGCAGTCAAATGTGCCGAATGGTACAAACTAAATTTTACATATTCAGACTTAAACCGCGTGTAAAAAACATAATACGTAATTGTAAAACTTGCACTATATACAAGCAGAAGCCATGCACACAAATAATGGCTCCCTTACCACCAGAAAGGTGCAGTTTATCTCTTCCGTTTCAAGTCACGGGCATTGACTTTGCGGGCCCCTTTGAATTGAAAACGTCTATCCTACGAAAATCCCCGTCAGTTAAAGGATATGTAAGTGTATTTGTATGCTTCAGTACCCGAGCAATACATTTAGAAGCGTGCTCAGACTTATCCTCTGCAGCGTTCCAGGCAGCATTTTCTCGCTTCGTTGGGAGGCGGGGGCTCCCCCAAAGGGTAGTTACTGATAATGGCAGAAACTTCTTGGGTGCCAGTAAAATACTAGAGCGGGAATTTGCAACATTCGTGCGAACTGCGTCACAAGACATATCTCAGAAATACGTCACCCACGGCTTCGAATGGAAATTCATACCTCCACACGCTCCTCACATGGGCGGATTGTGGGAAGCCGCAGTGAAAAGCTTCAAGTTCCATTTGAAACGAATAGCGAGCTCTCAGAAATTTACCTTCGAAGAGTTCGCTACCATATTGGCTAGAATCGAAGGGACACTCAACTCCAGGCCAATATCGGCATTTTCTGAAGACCCTACAGACTTGACAGCATTAACCCCAGGACATTTTCTAAGGGGTGCCCCCTTGATGGCTTTTCCAGATCAGAATTATCAAAGCATGTCCCTTATTAATAGGTGGGAAAAGTTAAAAGCCCTGCAACATCAGTTCGCCATTCGCTGGAAAGATGACTATCTCAAAGCATTGCACAAGCGTTATAAATGGAAAGATTCTACCCCAAATTTAAAGGTAGGAGATCTTGTAGTGGTAATGGACGATCTACAACCTCCCTATGAGTGGCGACTGGGAAGAATAGACACCACTTATCCTGGGTCTGACAACAATGTACGCATAGCTGAAGTGCGAATAGCTTCGGGAACTATTACTAGGCCAATAGCCAAGTTATGCTACCTTCCCATACTCAATAATGAAAATTTTAATAAAAACTGTTCCGAACTCTAAATTTATTTATTCCCATATTATAGTATATTATTACAACATTTTACACTTTATACATTTCTCTAAGCATACTAATAATACTTCTAAACTTCCAGATAAATAAACATACATATATTTACGCATACATCAAATTCACCAAAATGCTTCAGTCTATAATAACATGTATTTGCTTTTTTTTTCACTAGGACTAACCGCAGATTTGAAATTACACGCCGGGAAAACCATCGTGCTAAACACTCGAGAATTCGTGTTGATCCTGAACTTTACAAATGCGTTTTGTGCAAAACGCGTCACGCCTTGCGATTCTGTAGGAAATTCCTAAAAATGTCAGTGAAAAAGAGAGAGGAAGTAGTTGAGAACAATCGGTGCTGCACTAACTGCTTAGCAAATAGCCATGACTTACGAGCATGTGCGTCCCTAAGTACCTGTCTAAAATGCGATGGGTTCCACCATACTCTTCTGCATCCTGAATCTCGAGGTTCTAAGAAGTTCATTGAAACAAAAAATAAGAATATGCAAAATCGACTAAGTCCAAAGGCAAAATCATCAACTAAACGACAACCAGCAGCCTTAAAAGCAGATAGACAACGACGCATGGGTCAATCAACACTCACAACAAACCCAGATACTAAGATTATTGTTGAGGCCATCAGATCTTTGGCTAATGTCCTTTGTACCTCTAAGCAGACATCATTTATTGCCTGAAGGCAAGGCCGGCGGCATGTCCAAACTAGTTGCACAATAATGAATAAAAGTTATAACCTTTCATCTCTTTATATTATTTTATATATATATATTTAAAATGTTTATTTTATAATTTTGCCTCTACAAATTAATTATAAAGTGGCAACACTAAAATAACTTGCGCTACAAAAATATACATTGTAGTTTTCTCTCGAATCGGTTATTAAAACCCGAAGTTGAATATCTTAAAAATAACTTACCTTTGTTGATCCTTTTGAATTATTACTTACTTACCTTTTTGCCATCGAAGTGTAAACCTCAAATACTTATCCTTTTGCTATTAACGTGTAAACGAATTTTATATACATACATATTTACAAAATTGCAAAAAATAAACTTGCAAGAAGAACAACTTAAATACTTACCTTGTTTACTCATTCGCATAGAGGCCTAATTTTAAAATTGAAGACATATCTACCAATAAACATTGTTAATCTTCTGCAAAGTTATATTCTTGCTCGAAAGTTCACTGTTGTGGAAGGAGACTTCATGAGTGCGTCCGAATCAATCTCATCCGGTGTGCCACAGGGGAGCATACTGGGCCCAGTCTTGTATTTGATTTATACTTGTGATATGCCTTTGAGCAGCAATATCCATACATCTACATTTGCTGATGATACAGCCTGCCTTAGTATGCACGAAAACCCTCACGAGGCTTAACGATACCTACAAAAACATATTACACAGCTGGAATTATGGTTAAACTTATGGAGAATTAAGGTAAACGAACAAAAGTGTGTTCAGGTAACATTTACTCTGCGAAAAGATACCTGTTCACCCATTCGAATTAATAATCAAGTTGTTCCTCAACATTCACATGTAAAATACCTTGGTATACACCTTGACCGACGGATAACATGGAAACACCATATTGACTCTAAGCTAACACAAATGAAACTAAAATTAACTCAGTTACATTGGCTGATTGGTAGAAATTCAACCCTGAGTCTAGATTGCAAACTTTTGATATACAAGTCGCTTTTGAAACCTATATGGTGCTACGGAATTCAGCTATGGGGCACTGCTTCAGCTTCAAATGTAGAGAAAATCCAACGAAGACAAAACAAAATTTTACGGTTGATAACATCGGCTCCATGGTACATAAGAAACTCAAATTTACATCGTGATCTAAATATGCCACAAGTGACTGAAGAAATTGCAAAATACTCAGGCAAATATTTAACTAAACTCGAGTCACACCCTAATCCGCTTGCTCGAAATATCTTGAACTTTACCGGACACATCCGCTTAAAAAAGAGGGACTCAAGGGCTCTAATACTTACCACACCAGATGAAACTGTTTGAAATTATTTTTTTATTTTTATTTTTTGCTTTGCACAACTCTTATGTATTATGAATTACTATCACTAAGTTTATGTCCGACACTGGTCGGGCCTAATAATTATATTTAGATTTGAATACTTATTGTTAGTTCATTTTTGAAGATACAATAAATAAATATATGTATGCATAAAAAAAAAAAAAAAAAAAAAAAAAAAAAAAAAAATTCGCAAAAATAAAGGTGAGCATCCCATCTCCACCAACCCTTTTAAAAGGAAACAAAGTAACTAATTGTTGTTTCTTTTATTTTCCATAACCCCAATAATTATGATTACGACTCTCGGAGTGATTATAATTAAAATCTCCTTTTCAGTTTGGTCACTGAAAATATAAAATTATTTTCCCCCGCTAAACCCTACAAACTTTAAAGGGAGATTGCTAAGAAATAATTCCAGCATTATTCAGAGATTTATTTTTTTTTTACTCTTTTTGAAATATATTTAGGTTTTTGTTAAGGTTATAAAACCCAAAATTTTTTACTAATTCTCTTTCCCTAAAATCATGACAATTTTCCCTATTTTGATTAGTTTTATCAATTCGTTTAATTTTGGTGTTATGAACCATATCATGTAAGTCTTTCCAAACAGATTTATCTACCTTATTATGTAATAAATCATTTGGTTTGTATCCGGTTGTACTATGTATAGTATCATTATAAATTTGGACTGATTTGAAAACTATAATTTTATCATGTGTATCTTCATTTTTTTTTTAAGTTTAAATAGTCGTATATGTTCATTCAGTGTGAGATGAAACCGTTCTATATCTGCATTTCCAGTGTGAGTATTTGGGGAAGTGAAATGGAATACTACATTCTCAGAATTCAAAAAGTCTTTTATATATGCTTTCGTTGTCAGCTATAATTTTATATGGTTTACCCAGAATAGCAAATCTCTCCATTAGCATTTCTACTATAGTTAATGGGTTTTTATCTCTTAAATAGTGAATTGAGACATGTTTTGTAAGTTTATCAATGCATGTTAAAAATGTTGTTTGTTTATTAAAGAACCAGATATCAATATGAATTATTTCATTTGATTTAATCGGAGTTTCTGTTAAACATAATTTGGCCTTTATTGGTTGTCTGTCGTATTAACACATATTACAAATTATGCAATTGTTTATAAATTTATGAATTTCTGTTTTCAAGTTTGGGTAATAAATTATTTTTTTTTAATTCTATGAAAGTTTCATGAATACCTCTGTGGTTCTTATCAGTATGATATTTTTCTATTTGTTCCAAAAGTATTTCTTTACTAAAAATATCCTTTAGAAATGTTGAACAACTCAAAAATTTAACATTTTGAGAGTTTGAAAAATATTGTACTAAAGTTCTTTGAAAATTTTTTAAAATGTCAAAATTTTCGCAAAAAATTGCTACAGTTCCTTTTAAAGGGAAAATTTGTTTTAAAAATTTTAAAATCTGTTCTTCAAAATATTCATTTATTGTTATAGTATGTCTAATTTTGTTTTTATATAAAATTTGCTTCTTGTATTTGTAACCATTTCCTTGAATTATTATAATTTGATTCTTATAAATGTTTATAGGCGTTTCAGATATTAATATGTGGTCATTTACATTTTTTTTTGTGATGTGAATTGTGGATAAATTCGATTGAATATTTTCCTTTTCTTCTGTTAATACATTAACATTAAGACGACTCTGATAATCTGCTACTTTGTTAGTCTTTCCTTTAATATATTCTATTTCGAAATCATATTCATTTAGTTGTATCTTCCATCTCTGTAATTTCATGTTCGGTTCTTTAATTGAGTTCAGCCATACTAGTGGGCTATGGTCCGTTTGTATTTTGAATTTTCTCCCGAATAAGTATGGTCTAAAATATTTTACTGACCAAACTATTGCTAGTAATTCTTTTTCAATAGCACTATAATTCAACTCATGCTTGTTTAATGTTCGTGATGAAAAGGCTATTGGGTGATCATTTTGGGATAATACTGCACCTAAGGCCTCATTGCTGGCGTCTGTTGTTAATACAAATAATTTATCGAATTGGGGATAAGCTAAAACTGGTGGGTTACATAAGACCGTTTTTAATTTGTTAAAAGAATCAATATATTCTTGATTTTTAATATTGATCGTTGAACCTTTTTTAAGTTTTAATATCATCGGCAAGGCTATTTGACTATAGTCCCTAATGAATTTTCTATAAAATCGAGTTAATCCTAAAAATGATCTAATTTCTTTTATAGTTTTTGGAAGTGAAATTTTTTTAATGATATTTATTTTTCCTGGATTTGGTTGTATTCCGTGAGGAGTTATAATATGTCCAAGATACTCAGATTCATGTCTGAAAAAGTTGCATTTATCTATTTGAACTTTAAGATTATATTCAGATAATGTTTTCAAAATTTGTCTTAGAGATAAAACATGTTCTTCAAGGGATGTCGAAAATATTAGAATGTCATCTAAATATACTACACATTTATTGTTTATATAACCCTGAAGTATCTCATTCATCATACGTTGAAATGATACCGGAGAATTTTTTAAACCAAATGGCATTCTATTAAATTCATAATGTCCGGTCGGTGTTGAAAATGCAGTCATATGTCTATCTTCTGGTGAAATTAAAATTTGATGAAATCCTTTTGCTAAATCAATTGTACTAAAATATTGTGAATTTCCTAATTTTGAAAATAAATCTTCCATATTAGGTATTGGAAATTTGTCTTCAATCGTAACATTATGTAATTTTCTATAATCAATAACTACCATTTTTGTTGTCCAGAATTATAAATTTTTTTAGGAACAACCCATACTGGAGCATTATACGGACTATTAGATTTGGTTATTATTCCTGACTCTAACATTTCCTTAATTTGTTTATCTACTTCTAATTTATGTACTTCTGGGTAGCGATATGCTTTTGAATAAAAGGTATGTCGTTTGTAGTTGGAATTTTGTGTCTATATTTGCAAGCTGCAGATAGATTATCTCCATCAATGTAAAAAATATTTTTGAAATCTTTAATTATTTTAATTAGAAGATTAATTTCTTCTTCGTTCAAATTTTCATTTGTTAACTTTTGCATTAAAAAAAATCTATTTTTGGTTCACTAAAGTTTATTTCAATTATGGAGTCTAGTATGGAATCATCTTTTAAAGTTTCTTCAGAAGAATTTTCAAATATAATGGGAATTTTCGCATCATTTGTTGTTAATATATTATTTTTGAAATCAATCTTAGCTCCTAATGGTTTCAATAAGTTGCAACCTATAATCCCATCAAATTCACTATATATTTCTGTTTCTAACATTTCTATTTTAGAATTTGGACGATTAAATTCTTTAAAAAGTGGTATTGTAACTTTTGAAACAGTAATAGTCTTTGAGCAGATTGTATTTAATGTAATGGGATGTTCAAGTTCACTTCTAAAAGAATTATGGAATAAACCCCTTTTGATTAAAGTTGTCCCTGATCCTGTATCAATTAATAGTTTTATTGGAGTAGATTTTGTTCAAACATTTATGAAGGGAAGAGCTCTTCGGCCACTAACTGAAAATTCGAAGTTTCAATTTTATCTACTTCCATTGGTGTTGAATTATTAAAATTATCTTGTTGGGAATTACTCGTAAAATTTTTGTTTATAAAATGTCTAGATTGGTTTTGTGCATTTAATCTAGTATTCGAAGAAACGTTTTGTGGGTAAGAAAAGCCTCTTGATTTGTATTATCCATATTGATCTACATCAGTTAAACTGTTTTGATTATTTTGAAAATTTTTTGAATTATAATTATTAAAATAATGATTGTAGTTACTTCTTTCATCAGTAAATTATTTATGGTTATTTTGTGTTTGTGAATTATTATTGTATCTATTTGAATTAGTAAAAGATTGGGAATATGGCAAATTATTTCCATTGTAATTTGAAAAATTTTTTTTTGTATATTACCATTAAAATTTTTGGATGAATAAGATTGTAGTTGATGACATTTTTGATAAAAATATTCAGTTTCAATTAAAATTTCTTTTGCCTTCAATAAAGTGTGTGGATTTCTAGAATTAAGTACTAGTTCTAGTTCACTGGGTAATTTACTAATGAAAATTTTTGAAACCATTGTCTCGTTATTCTTACTATTGAACCATTGAACATCTATATCAACACTTGATTTCAAATTTAGTTTTGTAGGGAGTTTTATCATGTATTCATACAAATCATTAATGCTAGTTCTTATCTCTGCGGCTTTTATTATATTAACAATACTTTCTATGCTTTCAGCTACATTAAAATTAATTCTTAAAATTATTTTTATTTCGTTCCAATTTATAGGGTTATTGTTATTAATTAGTGTTATGTTAGCGTGTAATATAATTTTATTTCTTACTCTCAAATCGAACAATGGTAGTAGTTTAACATCAACGTATTTTCGAATTTCCTCGATGTGTAAAATAAACATTTGGAGTTCTTCGGTTTTACCATCAAAATTTGGTAGACTTTCCAGTAATTGAAATGCATTTAATTCCATGTTTACCTTTTTATTTTAGTTGCGATTCTTGAAATTGTTGTTTGTTTTCAATGTTTTTTTGCTTTGAATGCTATTACGTATTTTTAATGTAATGATCTCTCTTTGCTTAGTTATGTTCCAGTTTTTCTTTTTCTCGTTTATTATTTTATTTGGTTCGAGAATACCGACTGCGCCAGTTAATTAATTATAAGAACTTCTTTTTTTTTCAAATATATGAATCTTTATTATTTTTTTTTTATATATGTATGTATATTTTTAAAAAAAATGATCTTTTTAATATCAAATATATTTATATAATAATGAAAATTTTTGAAAGTTTTTTTAAAATGAAGTTTTTTTTTTATGAATATTTGATTTTCTATATAGTTATCATGTTCATTAAAGTGTAAAACAATTGGAATCATAATAATAGTAATAATTAATAAATAACATTATGATTGTGTATTAATAGGAGTAGTAATAAATATATTGGTAAAAATATTAATATATATAATAGCATTATGTATATAATATATAACTCCATGGTACGATCCGAACTGTGAGGAAGGACCTGATACTTGTAGATGTACAATATATTTTTTACGGAAAAGTATATTAGAACATCTAATATTGCATACTATGAAATGTTTCCATCATTATAAATAAAATATTTAAGAAATTAAATTAAATGGTATTATTAACAGAAATAAAATAAAATAAAATAAAATAAAATTGTATTATTAAAATATTCCTTGTTTTGTATGATTTTTCCTAAAGGAAAATTAGGAATCATCGGTTCGAATAGAAAATAACAGAAACTTGTATGTAGTGAAAAATCTAAGGGCTTATCCGATTATCTAAATTTTTGGTCTTTACGAAAATATCTAATGAAATTTAATGGAATTTCATAATATTGTGAAATTCAATTTTTCTTGTGCAGAACCTCTCAAAGAAAACAAGACTGTGCATGTTTAAGCGATATGAAAACAAGAATTTGCAAATAATCAAAAATAAAAATTTTTTTGATCCAACGAAGTAAAGCCAATAAAGAAATAAACACCATTCACATTTTCATTATTTTTTCAATATTTTATTTAAAATTTTTTCTTATAAATTCATTTACATATGTAAAATAGTTTTTCTTAATAAATAAATAGGATTTTATTTACAATAATTTACAATTTAAAAATTAACTAATTAACTAAAAATTAATTAATTTTAACCATTTTCTTGCATTCTAGCAATCTCATCTAGCAACATGTCAAGTTCGTATTCAGGGTTAGTTTCCTTAATACGAAAATGATACCATGCATATGTGTTAATGTTATTTGAAGTAATTTTTCTCTTATCGTCTCCATAACTTAAGACTACCTTACTTAATTCACTAGTATATATTTGATGCAGCTTAGATTTAAATGTTAACATATCATATACATACATACATACATATAAACAATTTTTATAAGTAGCTAAACTATATTTATCTAATATGGCTCTCTTTACCCCTTCGATTTTTTAGTGTCATTTTGGTTCTGTACACTAAATGAGTACATTTTTGATCGCAGCTCAACAAACTCTGTCATTATCTTACCGCAATTCTCATCTTTCATCACACCAATAACTTTTTTATTTACTAGTGGAAAATTATAAATATTGTCTATAGGATAGTCCGATGTATCAAATTGTTCTTGTATGTCATTTTTTATGTCAGCGCAAAAGTCGTCCATCTTTATTGAATATATAAAAGAGTCCGTGTCCATATAATTTAATGAGAGTTTTGTCTTAAACTTAGGTTGCATGTACCCGTAATGAAAATTATACATTTTCCATTTGGAAAGCTCCAGTACACAAAATCCTAAGTAAATTGGTTTATTGTAGCAGGTTTTGAATCTATTTATTTCGATAGCTACCAGATCTTCAGAAAATATACATAAACTATGAAAATTTGGTTTTGATATCCAATCTTTTGCCCCCAAATAGTTCCGTTTTGTTCTGGCCTAACTATTGACAATTTTAACATCTCTCCTTTTATCCACATTTTCCATTGTTTTACCATACACTGCATTATTGAGTAGTCTGAAAAAGTTTTTTTCAAAAGCATTTTTACCAGTGGCCCTATGTCTGGTATTTAGATCAATATAGCCTTTTAACCATGGAGATTGTTTAAATGCTAGAATACGATGAGTTTTCTTTAAAACTAAGCCATATTCTAAGCACTGTTTCAGAACTCTAAAGTGTATCACGTATGATTGCTTTGTAGAGAAATCGGTTATCAACTTGTTATACTTCGCTTGCATAGGTTTCTTATTTTCAGCGCAAAAAGGAAGATCATTATGCAAGTCGTGTAAATGAGAGGGATAATCCAACGTGACTTCATATACATAACCATCTGTTCCATTATCAGCTATGCTGTGTGGATCCAGATTCAGCTCGTCTTGCGATAACCATCTGAACCCACCATGAGGAGGATATTCCGACATCGCCCAACCATACAAATTGTTAGCGTCCGTCTAAATAGACGAGAAATTCTGAGGGCTTCTCTTTATCGAAATCTTCCAAGTATTTGTTATTCGCTTTCGAATATCTTTGGCTATACTGTACGATTCCCCCACGTATACCTTTTTTTCATAAAATTGTACATGTCTATGTCTGTCAATAATTCTAATTCAATTTTTGTGTATTTGAGCATTGCATCCCAGGAAAGACCAGGTGCTGTATAATATTGACATGGATCCAGCTCATAAATACCTTTGCAAACTTTTCTAAAGTTCTCGAAAATATCTGTCAGTAAGAGGACATCTGTTTTTAAGTAAAGTTCCATGTAATCTTTCATAGTTTTGCAACCAAAAGTATTCCATACCTCTACAGCATGTGAGTATTCCTCTAAAGAACACTCTTTATTGTTCAACTTATTAAAGAAATTACTGCGTGAAGACAGCTGACATTCATCTAATTTTTGGAATGAATTTAGGTACTCATACGGGAAAATACCTTTTTTCTTAATAAGCGGAAATTCTTTTTCTGACTGAAATAAGGATCTTATAGTGAAATCATTATCTGACAAATTGCAAGCCAATGATTCCAAACTCTCAGCTATAAACCGTATTGTATCAAGAAATCTTTTTCAAGCTTATGGCCGTCGCTCATTTCTGTAAATTGGGAGAGGGAGTACTTTCAGTTGCATTGAAATTTCACCAAGTTTTTTAATAAAAAGATGTGAGTCATAATTTGAGTAATTGTGAAAGTAAACTGGTATAAACTTGGGGATTTGGTAATTTAAATTACAGTTATTGTGGGGTGCACCTCTAAATTTACCACTAATATGACAATGATCTCTAACGCGATCTTTACCTCGAAATTTTTGACAAATGTGACAATTCACCGCACTATAAAAGTTATAAATATCAGAAGGGGATAAAGTATCCATTTGCCTATTATTTACTAAATAATTATTATAAATATCCTCACAATCTTTAACTACATATGTCACGAATTTTTTTGAGGCATCTTTCCCTGTATAAATCCTTAACTTATCTAACTTACTGCTATGGAGACACTTAACATAATAGCTAAATGCACAAGGAGTGTGTTTTTTGATAAGACTGGTTTTACTACTTACACTATCACTAATGTCTTCTAATATGCACTCGAAGTCCGCATATACTACGAAGGGCACATCCATTTTTCTCTGATGCCCCTTAAACTGTAGGATAGCATCCGCACCTGTTGGCATAGTGGTTACTATCTTGCCACATTCTGCTTTATGATCAGATATGACGTTCTCCCCATGCATATACTGCAGGCAGCTATTGCAGAAATGTAACTTACTTTTGTGTTTTGTAGTTTGGTTGACTAAAAGTCTGTGAATAATAAGAAATAAAAATAGAAAACGTATATATTTTATAAAATATATAGCAAGTATATGTATCCTTAAAATAAAGAGTTGTATAATTTTTTAACTTGCCTTGATATGTCCTTTATCAATATGTAGTGATGACATTCACCATTTTCTAAAAGCAGTAAGTTCACATGATTAATTTTCTCCTCCTTGGTCACATAATAAGGACCAATGATCTGATTTGCTCCCTCATCATACTCAAATACGTTAACACTTATTGTAGGATTGTTCACCTCGAATTCTTTGATTTTGTTTAGTGCTAATGGGTACGTTAAATTATTGAAATTTAACGCTACACCATTTCGCGTAACAATCGTCTCTGCAGCAATGTCAGGGATGTTCTAAGAACTACAACGTTCTGTATGTTTGTATTTCGTCGTATCATTGCAGCAATCAGACACCACTTGAAGCAATATGCATCGGTGTTTTCTATGTTGATGCAAGCTTTTCTTCCTTCTAATTTTTGAGGTGTGGATATCCAATTCGATCCTTTGACGAGCGACGATTTGTTGATGTTGATTTCTGCTCAGACTATGCGTGACAAGGCCCAACCAGAATCTCGCTCTTCAAATTCGGACATTTTGGTTGAAATCTCCTCAACCTGTTTACGGAAAACTCTTCTATGTTATCTGCCTTCGTCAGCAAACTCATTTTGGCTACATGTGATATTATGCACAACTCCAATTCTTCTTCAACAATTTCGAAGCCTCTCAATAGAAATATTTTTGTTTTCCTTAATAAATTTTTCCAAGAGAAGTTGATCTTTTTTATTTAGAATTGCGTATGTGGCGATATGATTTTTGAAGGCTTTCGATATTTTGTAATATCTCACATTCTCTTCGACTTCTTCTGTCCTAGCATGTGAAGTACTCATTGGAGTTGGCAGAGTTTCTTCTCTTCTTTCTTCTACTTCTCTATCACTTTCCGGTAAACTTATATCCATAGCATCGTTGTATAAAGTACCTCCAAGGATATCCACACCTTGTTGTTGAGCTTGTTATTGTTGCTGCTATTCTTGTTGATGATAATTAAGAGGTTGCCATTGCATCAAATTGGGATTCTAATTGTAATTTGAATGCTCATATTGCATTGGCACTCCTGATCCCAAATACTGATTATTCCATGACATTGGTGTAGGGTAACAGTTAGGCATAACGTATTGCTGATAACTCATTGGTAGTTGATATTGAGGGTATTGTAGAGATGGTTGTTGCTGATGATGAAAAGTGTTTAGCTGCCGCTGCTGATTTTGAAGAGATGTGCCCCCGCTTATCACCCCTTGATTCAGCACACTATGGGTCTTAAGATGATCCAAAAAGGATTTTTGATATTTGTAAACTTTGTTACATCTATTACACATATAACATGAAGAACTCATTTTTAATTATATTATTATTATTATTTCACTTTAACACAACTGATGATGCTGCTAAATACAATAAAGTACTGATGTGTTGATTACAAAAGTAGCGTATTTATACGAAAATTAGTAGCAGTATCTCTGCTTACTTGCAAATTTATACTTTTTGTTTCTCTGCTGATGACTGTACTTAAATAATCTTAAATCTGCTTTAAAATAATCGTAGACAAAGAAAATGATTACTTTGCAAAATATAAATGTATTCAATAAAATATTCCATGCACAAGTTCCCACGATCGCACATTTATACATTCATATATTTATACATTCATTTATACATTCATACATGCATACATTCATTTATACATTCATACATGCATACACACATTTATACATACATACATACAAATATATTTCTTAAACAAATTTTTTTTTTTGTTTTTCTTCATATATTTATTTATCGTATCCTCAAAAATGAACTAACAACAAGTAATCAAATCTTAAATCTAAATATAATTATTAGGCCCGACCAGTTTCAGACATAAACTTAGTGATAGTTATAAATAGTACATAAGTAGTGATAATCAAAAAGGAAAAAAAAAATTAACGTATTTTCCAGAAGTCCCATCTGGAGTGTTAGAATAAGAGCCCTTGTGTCCCCCTTTTTTAAGCGGATATGTCCAGCAAAGTTCAAGATATTACGAACGAGCGGATTAGGATGTGACTCGAGTTTTGTTAAATATTTGCCTGCGTATGCAATTTCTTCAGTCACTAGTGGCATATTTAAATCGCGATGTATATTTGATTTTTTGATGTACCATGGAGCCGATGTTATCAAACGTAAAAATTTGTTTTGCCTTCGTTGGATTTTCTCAACACTTAAAGCTGAAGCAGTGCCCCATAGCTGAATTCCATAGCACCATATTGGCTTCAAAAGTGACTTGTATATCAAAAGTTTGCAGTCTAGGCTGAGTGCTGAATTTCTGCCAATTAACCAATATATTGGAGTTAATTTAAGTTTCATTTGAGTTAACTTAGAGTCAATGTGATATTTCCATGTAAGCCTTCGATCAAGGTGTATGCCAAGGTATTTCACTTGAGAATGTTGAGGAATACTTTGATTGTTGATTCGAATGGGAGAGCAAGTATCTCTTCTTAGGCTAAAAGTTATGTGGACACACTTTTGTTCATTTACTTTAATTCTCCATAAGTTCAACCATATTTCAAGCTTGGTAATGTGTTCTTGGAGATTGCGGGATGCCTCATCTAGGTTTTTGTGTATACTCATTCACGCTGTATCATCGGCAAATGTGGAAGTTAGGATGTTATTGCTCACAGGCATATCACAATAACAATAAAACAATAAAAAATCTGATGATAGTCTTTTTCTAACGGCAAAGCCACTTTTTCGTCAGCGATCTACTTCGCTTTGTCCAATGCTTTGTACTTTTTCATTCAAGTAAGCGATATCATCCGCTCCGGGCTCGTGTTCATCACTAAACCAAGTTATCACTACAGATAACAGTAACTCAAAACCAAAGGTACAAGTAGGAATAGACAGATATATAACCGTGGTAAAGCGTGGGCGAAGCCCAAATTCTTCTAAAATTTCATCAGCTCCAAAGATGTTTAGGGATAACAGTGCATCTTCTACCAATCGTCAAAATCGTTTTTCATTATTGCAAGACAAAAACGACAAGCCCGCTACATCATCGCAAAAGTCTTTTAAGCCACCACCTATCTATCTGAGAGAAAAAAACTCTAACACGCTTTTAAAAAACTATTGTCGGCCATTGGTGAAAATACTTTTCACATCATTCCAATTAAACGAGGTAATATTGATGAAACTAAGATCCAAATATATGATGAAAAAGATTTCCGGAAAATTATTAGTGAATTTGAAAAAAACAAAACAAATTTTTACACCTATCAACTTAAAAGTGCTAATGGCCTACAAATAGTATTAAAGGGCATAGATTCATATGTTGACCCCGAAGAAGTAAAATGTGCTCTTATCGACAAAGGATTTAAGGTTAAAAATGTTACTAATATAATTAACAGAGAAAAGGTCCCCCAAACCCCTATTTCGGGTCGAACTGGAGCCGAATGACACACAATTGAAAAAAAAATGAAACCCATCCAATTTATAGCGTAAAGTTTCTCTTGCACTGAAAAATCACAGTTGAAGAGCCACGTAAGCGTTCAGGTCCCGTACAGTGCCACAATTGCCAAGAATATGGCCATACTAAAACTTACTGCAAATTACCTACAGTTTGTGTTATCTGCGGTGAATTGCACGGTTCTGCTAGCTGTACGAAGGCAAAAGATCAAGCTGAAAAAAATGTAGTAATTGTGGAGGTAATCACACTGCTAACTACAGAGGATGTCCTGTATATTCTTTCGTTAAAAAGACCATGGGACAAAAACCTAAATTAGCTCCAGTTCAATCAGCAAATGCTTTCTCCGAAAATTTTCCTCCAATGAGCCAACCAAGTACTTCACGTATATCATATGCCGATGCTGTTAAGACAAATTCTTTTCCCACGCAGAAAGTGTCCCCACCAAGTAATTCAACAAATGCTAACACAAGCTTTAATTTCAGTCGCCTTGAAGCCACTATTGATAATCTGGTGCAAACTATAAACAACTTTACTACAAATATGACTAATATGATGAAAGAAATGCTGCGAATGCAGAATACACTGCTTCAAGCATTAGTTAACAAACCATAAACACGTTAAAAATATGTTTCGGGAACGCAAACGGCATTCGCCATCATAAAAATGAACTTGAGCATTTCCTCATGGAAAAAAATATTGATATAATGTTGGTTTCTGAGACCCTTTTGACCTCAAGAAGCTTATTTAAAATAAATGGTTACACTTTATATGATACAAAGGACCCTAGAGGGAGAGCATGCGGTGGATCAGCAATTCTAATTAAGTCAAGACTCAAGCACTATGTCCTTGACAACGTTACTGAAGAATATATGCACGCTACGAATATTTTCGTAGACAATTTTTGTGCGAATTTCGTGATATCATAAATTTACTCACCTCCCAGATTTTCAGTTACCGAAGATCAGTATGAGAAGTTCTATAAATCGCTTGGATCTTGTTTCCTGGCAGCTGGTGACTACAATGCAAAACATACGTACTGGGGCTCGCGTCTTGTTACACCTAGAGGTCGAGCGTTGTTTAATACAATTTCAAAAATGGGCTTAGATGTCATTTCGAGCGGAGAGCCTACTTACTGGCCTACTGACGTAAGAAAAATTCCAGATGTTATAGATTTTGGCGTTACAAAAAATATTCATAGAGACTTAATTCACGTAGAGGCCTCTCTAGATCTGTCCTCCGATCACTCTCCCACAATAGTTACAATTTTCAACCCACTAAGGAGTGATTTAAATTTAAGATTTAAATAGCCAGTTGACCCTATTAATCATTTTATATGTGAAAATGATTAATAGGGTCAACTGGCTAGGATTCAAAAAATATCTTAGTAGTCACTGCGTAGAAAACATTCAGCTAAGATCATCTGATGATATTGAATTTAACATTGCCAATCTTAACGAAAATATTAAACAGATTGCTGAACATGCCACTACCTCCTATCCGCAGACTGGCTTTAATAGAATTTATTCTACGGAAATTTAACGTCTTGTATGTGAAGAAAGGAGAGCTAGAAGAGAATGGCAACAACACAGATCACCCTTAAATAAAATCAGACTTAAAGAATGTACTAAACGGCTCAAAGAGCTGCTATCGTCGGAAAAAACTGCATTACTGGAAAAGTATTTAGAAGATCTTGATGTAACGTCAGCATCTAATTACTCTTTATGGCGCGCTACTAGAAATCTTAAAAGACCCGTTGACCTTAACTCACCACTGCGTACTTCGACCGGAGGCTGGGCGAGAAGCGATAGTGAGAAAGGTAACTTATTTTCTGAGCATTTAAAATCTGTATTTACTTCCAATTCATGTACGAGTGCTGCCGATTTACCGAGTGTAGTTTCTCTACCCCCTCGTCCCTTAAGGTTTAAGTTGCGTGAACTACAAAAAATAATTGCTGAACTCGACACGAAGAAAGCTCCAGGTATTGATGGCATTAGTAACAAGATGCTGATGAACTTGCCTCATATTGCAATAAGAATCTTGCTATTTATTTTTAATGCTATTTTACTAATGCAGTATTTTCCAAATAACTGGAAACTTGTCAAAATAAAAATGATTCCAAAGCCGGGCAAAGATCTTACCAAGGCTGAGTCATATAGGCCTATAAGCTTACTATCAACAATCTCAAAGCTTTTCGAAAAGCTGCTCATGACTAAATTTTCCAAAATTTTAGCTGATAATGGGTGCATCAATTTGGTTTTAGAAGTCAGCATAGCGCCATTGAACAAACGCATAGATTGGTCCAAGTTGTAAGAAGAACATTTGAAGAAAAGAAGTATTGTTCTGCTCTCTTTATTGATGTTTCTCAGGCATTTAATAAAGTATGGCTCGAAGGCCTAGTTTTATAATTGAAGACATACCTACCAATAAACATACAAAAGCTTTTGAAAAGTTATATTATTGATATGAAGTTCACTGTTGTGGAAGGAGTGTTCACGAGTGTGCCCGAATCTATATCTTCCGGTGTGCCACAGGGCAGTAATCTGGAGCCAGTCTTGTATCTTAAACAAATAAACAAAAGATATGCTTACCAGCGACAATCAAGCTGGACCCCCCACACATAAGGATTAGGAGTGTTCACATACATGAGAACATTTTAAAAATAAATAAATAAAATAATTAAATAAATTAAATTAATTTATTTAATTATTTTATTTATAAACAATTTATTTGATTTATAAACAATTTATAGCGTTAGGAAATCACACAAACATATTCCCACGATTCATATGAGAATCGCTTAGTAGTCATCAAATCTATTTTCTCTGATATTACTCATATAGTATTACGATAACAAATTTATACAGTCTGGCAACACTGGCAATTTTCCCTTTGGAAAAAATCATTTTCCCGTCGACATTAAGAAATATAGTAATCATGTTTTGCCGTCGGCATTTGAAAATAATATTCATGTTTTGCCATAGGCATTAGGAAAAATAATTATGTTTTGCCGTCGGCATTTGAAAAAAATAATCATGCATTGCCGTCGGCATTAGGAAAAATTATCATGCATTGCCGTCGGCATTAGGAAAAATTAATTTTCACTATTTTACCATTGGTATTAGGAAAAATCATCTCATGATTTTCCCGCTGCTATTTCCAGTCGGTATATATGTATACTTATGAAATCTTAATCTTATGAAACCCCTTAATCCACCCCACAAACATACATACATATAAATTCCCACGGTCATAAAAAACCAGACTTATTGAACCGCCCTCGTATGTAGTAATAAAAAAAACTCCTTATGTAAACAAAAAACTCCTTGTGTAAACAAAAAATTGGACAGACTTATTGAACCACCATTGACCGCCAATTCCCTACTACTTGTATTTATTGATTTAAACTGTTTCCAATCACGTTGGATTCTATAAAATTGTCTATTAGTTATTTAATTAACTGTATAACTTAATAAATACGTGTTTAAACTAAATAGTTTTTCATTAGAAATTAGTGGTCAAGCCTTTTTTACACATGTGTGGCACATGGCACACAGATGTAAACCCGGCCTAAGATTCGTGAATATAAATAATAAATAGTGAATATAATTAATAAATAGTTATAAGTTAGCAAGCATAAGCTTTCGTTTCATTACATCTTTGTTTCATAAATATATACCTACATTATAAAAACAATTTCACTCTAATTCAGTGCGGGTCGATATAGCTTAATTTTTACAAGAATAAAACACATGATTTTACCCTACAATAAAATAACTCAATCAATTATGTATTTTTAATAATTTTACAACCAAAAATTTATGCCTTGCCAGAGCTATATATGTGCCATTTCAACTTTCAAAAAACTTATATTAGGTATTTATGTACCCAAAATAAAAAGTACCTAAGTACATCGCCCATACATAGTAATTTTAAACGTAAATGCAAAATGTCCCTGTGATTAAAGCATTTGTGTTCAAACTGTTTTCGTACATACATATTAAAACATATTATGTTTATATAATCTATAGGAGTTTCACTGGAAAGTTGAACTGAGATTACAAAGCCAGCCAGTTGGATTGCTTTCCTATCCAACCGCTAATGTATTCACCCAGAAAAAGAACAGATTAAAATACAGCCATTCAAGCTTATCTTCTTGGGAGTATTTATAAGAAATGCAAGTGTTGAAATAATTGTTTAATTGTATGGCTGTGTCTACAAAGTACCGAAATTTTTTAAATATGTATGTACACATTTTCAAATTTTTTAATTAAATTGGGTGAACCTGGAATATATGTATGCGGCCAAAATATATATAAGTAGGTAATAAGGGTTAAAAATGTGTGTGTTTTTACTAACCAACGCCAAAAATCAGTAAATGCGTTAAAATTTTCAGCATGATTGCACAATGATTTTTCCATTGGAAAATCATTTTCATTTGATAGCCATATCATAAAAGTGATACAAATAGCGATTCGCCACTTTGGGGTGGCTACCACATTTTTTGGCTACGGAATCTCCACACGTTGATCCTGTCGTAGTAGTTATATCCTATGTATAAGTACATAGTATGTAAATATGTACATATGTATTTTTTTGCCACAATTTAACTAACTTTAATTTCTGTTCCAAAAAGTAGAATTCACAAATTGATTTTTATTTCTTCTCGAAAAAATATAAATAAATATACAATAAATTATGTTATCGATGTATGAGTCATAAAATAGATAAAAAATGTGGAAATAACACCGAAAACTGTAAAAAGTGTGGAAAATATCATCACACTCTTCTCCATATTGAAGAATTTAAAAAAGAAACTAAAAGTCCAGAAACAAGTATAAATATGCTGACCGAACAAGAGAAAAAATCAACAAAAAAAGAGTAAAAGCAGCAGATGGTAACTTAATCACATTAAGGGCACTAATAGACCAAGGATCATAAAGAAACAGCAATTTCTGAAGAAGCAGCTCAAATATTACAACTACCAAGATTAAAAAAAAGACGCAGCTGCAAGGTCTTGGAGATACGATTGTCGGTATATCAAAAACAAACATATATTTGGAAGTACCACCCAGATTTCTTAGTAATGATAAATTTATGATTGAAGCAGTAGTCTTCAACAAACTATCAGCAGCCATTCCAGATGAATCTTTTAAATATAATAATGATCACTGGAAAAATTTTACACTTGCAGATTCGAGTTTCAACAAATCGGATAGAATTTATGGTACTAGGCAGTGATATTTATTCAATTATTATGGAAGAAGGAATCCATAAAAATTATAAAATTTTAGCTCAGGCTACAAAATTGGGATGGATACTATCAGGCATATTAAAATCAGGACCACGCAAAAGTAAAATTGTCACAGCTATGACAACAAATCTAGAAAGGTTTTGGGAGCTTGAAGAGCTTTTGAATACAGAAGAATGTCATGATGATAAGTATTGCTTAGAACATGTTATGTATGAATTTATTCTTGTAATAAATAACTTTGATAAAAACTACTTGGTAGTTTTTATTAATTAACATTTGTTTTATAATTACTCGAAATATATGTATGTCAGTTTGAATTGTATAATTTTATTCATTACTATTTGTAACTTTTGTAAATAAATTGTTTTATTTTAAATATAAAAAATAAAAAATTGGTGTCAGAAGTGGGATGCAACATGAGTATCTCACAGGAGCAATTGACTTCAGTTATGGAAATGCTTGCAAGAGCAATTCGTTCTGCTGTAACAGATGCCACACAATCGGCGGCATCTATGAGGCCTTCAACATCTAACACTTCTTCAGAACATTCTTCAAGATCGCCACAGTTTTCGGTATGTCCATACAAACAAGGTGATGAAATGACTGTTGCAGATTATTTTACAAGATTGGATTGGGCGTTGCAACTCTCAAATATCGCTTGTAATGAGCATGCAAGTTATGCTCGCGTACATATGGGCGCAGAACTTAACACAGCTTTAAAGATTCTAATCAGCCCGAAGCTAATTATGAATTAAATTACGATGAAATAAAAGATGTTCTGATTCAACATTTTGACGGTAAGAGGAATATATACGCAGAGAGTGTCAAGTTCAGGCAGATAAATCAAGAATCAGGCGAGTCAATAGCAAATTTTAGTTTGCGTCTTAAAAATGGTGGAGTTTTTTGTGAGTATGGCCAATTTTTAGACAAAATGTTAATCGAGCAGTTATTGATGGGCATAGAATGCAGCAATATCTGTAACGAATTGATTGCTAAACAGCCAAAAAATTTTAATGAAGCTTATGAAATTGCGCATGGTAGAGAACTGACGCATTATGCGACGAAAGAAGTAAATGCTCGGGAAACATCACATACAGAGCAAACATTTAAGTTAGGCTTTGCACCCCTTAGAACCAAAAATAAAAGCTTTTTCAGTGACAGTGACTTTTCAAATAAGTTAAAATGTTTTGGTTGCAACGGTAATCACATGAGAAAGGATTGCAACTTTAAGAATGCTAAATGTTTCACTTGCGGCAAATTGGGACACATTTCTAAGGTGTGTAAATCAAAAACAGCGCAAGTTAATATGGGCCCATGATGATGATAATGAAACAGTTGTGAAACTAAGTTCCATCAATAACGTCAAATTTTCTAAGCCATATGATAAGAAAATTATTGTGGTAGATATCGATGGAAAGTGTTTAGAAATGGAACTTGATACGGGTGCTCCCTGTAGTATCATAAGTAAGAAGGAGTTGCGTAATATTAAGCCCAGTTACAAGTTATACAAATCGAAAAGAAAATTTGCCAGCTATACTGGTTATTCAATTAATTGTATTGGTAGAGTTGTGGTAAATATAACGGTGGAAAAAACGTCGCGATTGTTAAACTTATATGTTGTAGAGAATGATTTAGATACCCTGTTTGGTCGTGAATGGATAGCTCACTTTGCTCATGATATAAATTTTTCCGATCTTTTTTCATCTTCAATTCAAACAAATAATTCATTAAACGACAGAATGAGTTTAAATGCTCTTCAATGTATTTCTTCGAAACTACCTATATTAAACTCAATGCAGAAGGCTCAGCTAGAGCAAACTTTAGCTCAATTTGCCGACGTGTTTGGGAAATCAGAAGGAAAGCTTATTGGTCCACCTATTAAAGTACATATGAATGCGAATGCAAGGCCGATTTTCGCTCGACCAAGGGAAGTTCCTCTGGCTTTAAAGGAGGCATATGCAAAGGAGATTGATGCGAAAATTGCGGCTGGTTATTACAAAAAAGTAGAATATTCAGAATGGGCATCAACAACTCATATTGTGACTAAAAAAATTGGAGCGCTACGTATTACTGGCAACTATGTATAACCCAACAGTTAACCCGCAGATGATTATAGATGAGCATCCCATTCCAAAACCAGAAGATTTGTTCAACAAAATTAAGGGTGCTACAATTTTTGCTCATTTAGATGTCACCGATGCTTATACACATTTAGCTTTAGATGAGGAGTTTGCTCACATTCTTACCCTTAATACTACAACTCATGGATTAATTCAACCTACCCGTGCAGTGGTGCTGCAAATATAGCAGCAGTTTGGCAGCGAAAAGTGGAAGAAATTTTGCAGGGTCTGCCTAATGTTATTAATTTTTTTGATGATATACTAGTGTTTGCAAGAGATTTTAATGAACTACAGAGAAATTTAGAGCTTACATTAATGCGAATGAGAAAAGTTGGTCTTAAGTTGAACAGATCGAAGTGTGTTTTTGGCGCGAGTTCCGTTGAATCTAACAAACATATTGAAGCTATTTTGAATGCCCCAAAACCAACCTCTTTAGAAGAATTACAGCTGTTTTTAGGTAAGGCATCTAACTACAGCTCTTTTATTCCAGATCTGGCTACTCGTGAAAGACCTCTACGAGACATACTAAAACGTAAAATATTTTCTTGGGATGCAAGAGCAGAAGCTGCTTTTAGGGACATTAAGCAGTTGTTGTTATCGCCTCAAGTCCTTTTGCCGTACAATTCAGATCTTCCACTGTTGTTGGCAACAGATGCCAGTAAAACAGGCTTGGGTGCGGTGTTATCTCATCGTGTGGCAAATGGTAAGGAACGACCAATAGCTTACGCCAGTAGAACAATGAGCAAAACTGAACAACGTTATTCGCAAATTGACAAGGAAGCGTTGGCTATCGTTTGGGCCGTACAAAAATTTTTTAAGTACTTATATGCTCGCCATTGGACCTTGATAACAGATCATAAACCTCTGACTCAGATTTTGCATCCGTGCAAATCGCTTCCAACACTTTGCATTTTTCGCATGGCCAATTACGCAGATTTTTTAAGTAATTCTGATTTCGAAATTATATACAAAACTTCCAAGGCAAATAGTAATGCAGATTATTTGTCACGAATAATACCGAAAGAAAGGCAAAATTCCCAATGCAATGGAAATGTGCTAATTTCTGAATATGACGAGTTTGATACTTTCATCTTTCGACAAATTAACCAATTACCAGTTACTGCTGAGAAAATCGCTATAGAAACTAGAAAAGATCCCGAACTAGGGAAAATTATCAAAATATTAGAAAAAGGACACAGTTTATCTAAGAATGCTTACAAATCGCCTGAATCTAGTTATACTCTATCAGGTGATTGTCTGATTTTTGAGCACAGAGTGGTAATACCTGCAAAATTTCGTAGAGATGTGCTTCAAAATTTGCATGCGGCTCATTTAGGTGTGGTAAAAATGAAGGGCATTGCACGCTCTTTTGTATATTGGCCGAAAATAGATGTCGACATCGAAAATATAGCAAAAGATTGTAGTGATTGTGCAAGAGTAGTAAATAAACCAAAGAAGTACACTGAACACCACTGGGAGTATCCAAATGGACCTTGGGATCATGTGCATATTGATTATGCTGGCCCCTTTGAGGGAATGATGCTTTTAATAATTACAGATGCTTATAGCAAATGGTTAGACGTTAAAGTAACTGCGTCAACAACGGCGGCTGCAACAATTGATTGATTGATGAAGTTTTTGCTAATTATGGTGTACCACTCATGATAGTTTCTGACAATGGTATAAATTTTGCATCAAAAGAGTTCAATAATTATCTAACGACAGTAGGAGTGAAATATCACAAATTTACTGCCCCTTATCATCCTTCTACTAACGGACAAGCTGAGCGAAGCGTTCAGACGGTAAAAAATGCGTTGAAATCCATGTGTACTTCGAAGAAAAATTTGCAACAAAATCTTAATGAATTTTTAAGACAGTATAAAAATGCGCCTCACTCAACAACTGGTGTATAACCTGCACAACTTTTTCTGGGTCGTCAACTGCGCACGCGACTTAATTTAGTTCAGCCAGAACATGTCTCATCCAAAGTTAAAAATTAACATTTTCTTCGATATGATGGGTGTTTTAGAAAATTTGAAACAGGTGATAACATATACTTTTTATCCGAAAATCCAAGAACAAATAAATGGCTACAAGGTGTAATAAGTAAACGCTTAGGAGATATTCATTATGAGATTATTTACCAAAATAAATATGTAAAACGACACGTTAATCAAATTCGTGGTCCTTGTAAAGAGAGGGTAGAAAACCAAGGTACACAAGAAATGAATTGCACTGAAGCAAAAAATAGTTCTAGTGTTACATGTAGTCGATATAATGTAAACTTGGATCTTCCAAGAAAACCTCACAATGATTATTTCTTGAATCCTATTCACCCTACTGACACAACACCTCCTACAGATAATTCGAGTCCTAGCAACATAAATGAACAAAATCGCAGTGATAATATATTAAACGATAATATATTAAACAGCCCTAGTCGAGAAAAAGAAACTGACGAAGAATTCGAAACACCGCAAGCTCTTCAATTTAAAACATTTCCTGAAGCTCAACAATTTGAAACACCGCAACTACCAGCTGAAGATCCGTTTGAGAATTTAATCCAAGGAATTCCAAACTCACAATCCGAGCAGATACTAGTAGTAGGGAACTGCCAATTCGGGGGCAATTAAAATTGTTAAATTGTGGCTGAAATTTTTAAATTGTGGGCTGAAATTGTTAAATTGTGGCTGAAATTTTAAAATTCTTGGAAATTTGTGAAATTTGATACCTACGTGTGTGTATGTGTGTGTGTGTTTTCGGCGGCGCTTTGATGTTTTTGTTTACATATGGAGTTTTTTGTTTACATTAACCCTTGTGTGAACGGGTGATTTTTTTGTGGTGACATTAATTGTGTGGACGGGTGATTTTTTTGTGGGGGGTGGATTAAGGGGTTTCATAAGATTAAGATTTCATAAGTATACATATATGCCGACTGGAAAATCATGAAAATGATTTTTCCTAATACCAACTGGAAAATCATGAAAATGATTTTTCCTAATACCAACGGGAAAATCATGAGATGATTTTTCCTAATTAATTAATTTTTCCTAATGCCGACGGCAATGCATGATTATTTTTTTCAAATGCCGACGGCAATGCATGATTACTATATTTCTTAATGCCGACGGGAAAACATGTTTATTTTTTTCAAATGCCGACGGGAAGACATGTTTATTTTTTTCAAATGCCGACGGGAAGACATGTTTATTTTTTTCAAATGCCGGCGGGAAAATCATGGAAATGATTTTTCCTAATGCCGACGGAAAATTTGTGGGTGTGTCTAGCTGTAGGAATTGAAGTCTGGCTGTGATTGGTGGAGGGCGGGGTGTGTCTAGCTGTAGGAATTGAAGTCTGGCTGTGATTGGTGGAGGACGGGGTTTGTCTAGATTGTGAGACCTTAAGGCTGACCGTGATTTGGGTAGGTGAGGGTGTTTTGTAATATGTAACCGCGGGAATTCGGTGAAGTTTATGCTTGTTGGAATTTAAACCAAGCTGTGCTTGTGGAGGGGCGGGATGTATTTGCGGTAGATCGACTGGTGTAGGGTGGGGAGTTGTTGTAATATGTATCCGTGGGAATCTGTGTACATATATGTATGTATGTCTGTAAGAGTTTAAGGCAGTCTGTGATTTATCAAAGGTGAGGTGAGAGTGTTCATGTAATACGTATCCGTGGGAATCTGTGTATATGTATGTTCGTAGGAGTTTAAGGCTGATTGTGATTTGTGGTGGGGGAGGGTGTTGTTGTGATAGATAGATAGAATGTGCCTATGTGTGTGTGTGTGTATGTATGTATATGTAGGAGTTTAAGGCTGTCCTTGATTTGAGGTAGGCGGGCGGTGTAATTGTAATATGTATCTATAAGAATTTGGGTGTTTATATGTCTGTAGGAATTTTTGTAAATGTATGTCTGTAGGAGTTTAAGGCTGATCGTAATTTGAATTGTTGAGATTGATCGATTGTATGTGACTTCGAGAATTAGTGTATGTATATCTGTAGGAAACTTAAGGCTTATCGTGATTTATGAGGGGCGAAGTATTCATGTAATATAACCGCGCAATTTGTGTATATATCTGTAGGAGTTTAAGGCTGATCATGATTAATGAGAGGTGAGGTGAAGGTGTTCATGTATATGTATCCGTATTTGTGTGCATGTATGTCTATATGAGTTTAAGGCTGATCGTGATTTAAGTTGTTGAGATTGATAGATTATATATTACCTTGTGATTTTGTGTATGTATATCTATAAGAACTTTAGGCTGAGTGTGATTTGTGAGGGGAGGGGCGTTGTTGAAATAGGTTTAATTTTTCGTAGATGAATTTTAGTATGTGTGTGTGTGTATGTGATTTTCTCACCCTAGTATTTATATGTACGTTGAAATAAATTATTTCTCATATGAACATTTTTTTGCTAGAAAATATTATGATATATCTGAACTTCCCTAATCCTAGTATGTTGTTATTGGAGAATGAGATTGCTTTATATTTTATCAAGCTTAAATTTGTCCAGTGTTAAAGTCTGTCGGTCAGAAATTTGTTTATATTTGTATAAATATTAATTTCAGATTTTGCAAAATTCTTGTGTACGATCGTGATGATTTTGTTTGTGTGTGTATGTGTGTATGCGCGATAGAGTTTGACTGGTCTGTGATAAGTTTGTTTATTTAAGTACATTTGTCTTCTTCGACTTTCGTCTTCAAGCGTCAATAGCTTGGAGAACGGTTTGTATGTTTTCATGATGTAGATATGTAAGTGTGATTGTTAAAATCCAATAAATACTTGAGCATGGGTAAGAAATTTGATAATATGTGTACATACATATGTACATATGGATCTACAAATTGATTTTATGTATGTATGTATGTACATACAAATAAGTCTGGGGCTCCCTGTTTAAATACATTTTTTTTGTCATGTGCGGTCTTTTGTTGTTGCTGTTGTAAATATTCGCCAGGTCTTTTGTGTATAGATGTGAAATATCTCCATAGTTTTTTTATTTGAAATTAAAAAAACGTTCTTTTAATTTTTAGATGTATTTTCTTAAAAGTTTGTTAGGAGTTTCTGTTTTAAGTAAAATTGAATTCCTCTCTAGTTGTAGTAACTATAGTATAAATATTTAATATATTTTATTTCCATTTGTTTAAAGTTGATGTAGCCTAATGCGTTAACTCTTCGTCAACATTAGAAATTTTTCGGTGTAAAATTTTTTCCAACTATCATCTTTTTTCTTCACCTTTTTCATATATTTTAGAACATCTTGCATTGGCTTTAAAAAAATTATAAACGCTTTGAAATGAAACTGATCCAGCAGTCCATCTTTTTTTAACCACTTTGCTTCTCTTTCCTTTTTTATTGATAAACATTTAAAATCAAATGGTGGTTTTATAATGAAATTGTTATACTCATTATTGTTAAAAACATCCGCTACTTCTTTTTGTAATGAAAATCGTTCGAAACCTTACTCGTCTATTAAAACCATTTTTTTTCATTCATATTACTTAATTTATAAGACTTTCAGGACTTTCTATTATTCGATCATTAATAAAACTGCAGTAGCTGAGGTCCTTGCTTACTGTTTCATATTAAATTTCTATATCAATTGGGCCGCTATTGAATAAAAGGAACTTTTATCTTAAACTTTAGTGCATTTGGAAGTGCTGGAGATTCTTTCATATAATTGCTTTGTTGGAATCTTAGATACGAGTACATATAATATAGAATTCCATAACGTTTATTTTTAATTTTTATGTTAAGATCATCATCATTTGGATATGAGACTGAATTTAAATGTAGTTTTAAATTAGTTAAATCATAATGAGGAAACTTGTTTTCTTCTTGAATAGCGATCAACAGAAAACGAAATCGTTTTCTTACAATTTAGGTGTGGCCTCTCAACGGTTCCTCTAGTATACAAGATGACTTCCTATGTCAACATATCTGCCTACTCTTTGTCAGCGTTAAGGGACAATTAAATGTTAAAATTTTAATTCCTCAAATTGTGTTACTTCATACTGATAATATGTTTTCATTAATAAGGTATATGTTTATCTTATGAAGGTTACTCGCCTATGGCTTTTATTTGATGTTCTAGATGATTTTTTTTCTCATTTTATTAAATTTCAACGTATTGTGTATATATTTCTGATATTTTTAAGTGCGCTTTATTTACCTGTCAGACAAAGTGTACGTATCAGTTGATCACTGAGTCTCTCTTTTTAATATTTTTTTTTCTTTTAATGTATCACTACTATTTCTTCAGATTTTACTACTTGAAAAAGAGAATATTTGTATAATTTTTAAATGTATTCATATATACATATAGGTAAATATATGTATGTATGTATAGAGAAATTACCTTATCTACAAAGAAATACATGTTTAATAATCAACTATTTTAGAAAATCTATCTCAAATAATTCAGTTACCTCCAACATAAATTCACCGTCTGTGTTTTTATAGTATCAGAATCATTAGAATATCTATGTTTGAGAGAATTTTTACATCGAGTTTTTCTACATGAGGTTTGCTGGTTGACCCCCTTGAAGTTATTGTTGACGCAGGCTGGGTTGTATCACATTCAGATGTAATCATTTCTTACTTAAAAAAGATCCTCATCACCATTAACCATATCTGTATACATTTCATTCATGAGTTGGTTTGATCCAGATACAATTGCTGTCTACAGATTAATAATTAGAAACAAGTTTCTCATCACCTAACAGATTTATATATTTTGCTAGCATGCATGCCTTAGCATGCTTCTATTGATAGTGAAGTGAGAGTCCGACATGTAGTGGTGTTTCAGTTAAAAATCTATACTATTAGAATTTAAGAATTCACTCTTCTAAATTTTTTACAGAGTAGATACATATGTATTTCATTTAACATACAAGCATATTTCTTTACTTACAAAATTATATGACGTGAGGAATTCTTTTAAATTTGCATGCTTCGGCATGCTTTCAATATTTTTTCTGTAAATTTATTTAATACTCATACAGATACAGATATAAAGTAAGATCTGCTTATAATGCATTTTACAATTTATGTATGCTTCAGCATGATTCCAGTTGATGTCCATATTTATTCTTCTATTCTATATATATATTGCTTCTATTGATAGTGAAGTGAGAGTCCGACATGTAGTGGTGTTTCAGTTAAAAATCTATACTATTAGAATTTAAGAATTCACTCTTCTAAATTTTTTACAGAGTAGATACATATGTATTTCATTTAACATACAAGCATATTTCTTTACTTACAAAATTATATGACGTGAGGAATTCTTTTAAATTTGCATGCTTCGGCATGCTTTCAATATTTTTTCTGTAAATTTATTTAATACTCATACAGATACAGATATAAAGTAAGATCTGCTTATAATGCATTTTACAATTTATGTATGCTTCAGCATGATTCCAGTTGATGTCCATATTTATTCAGTAAGTTTGTTTGATACTATTTCATACACATATACATTCTTAAAGATTGGAAATCTAAGTCCAATTTATGTAGTTTGTCTATATTTTCTAAAGATTTGATAGCTATAGAAATTAATAGAATAGAAGAACAATTATTGTAATAGCCCATGAGCATATTTTAAAATTTCGCTTGCTAGAGCTTTCGAAATGGAAAATATACAATTTTCACTATAAAAAGTGATAATATTATGTGTTACTGAATTTTACACTGTGTTGTAATTTATTTTGAACGCTTAAGTTTTAACAATATTTCATACAGGCCAACAAGTTTAGAGAATTTCCTGTATATTAAGTTAATTATCTTTCTTAAGACCTATCATTCCTAATCATTCCTTCAAAAATACAAACCAAACTAGATTTTTCCTGTTTAATTTTATTTTTTACTTTCATTAAATTTCAACATTTTGTTCATCTTCAAATTATTATATTTAGCAGCTTTTTCTCATTTGTTGAGTTAACTTTAATCGGAAACATTTAAATAGTGAGATGAACTTTTATATTGTATGCGAGTAGATTAAGTAATTCTTTGTATATTTCAATACACTTATATGAACCATCATCACATAATTCCTTTGGATCATCTATTAAATCATTCTACTATTGATGCTTTCATATTAAGTAATATTTAATATTCTACTTATGCATGAATTTTCCAGTGTCTATTAAAAAATTTTTTACAATCATCCATTTGTAAGTTTTTTTTTTGGTACTCGTATCATTTCAAAAACATTTTCCATAGCGTAGGTTTTTTCGAGTGCAACTTTTATTTTCAACGGTATTGACCATAGAAACTTTGTGAATGAATCATTTACAGTCTACAATAATCATTAATTTCTATTTTCTGTAGAATAGTTTCCCATTTCACCTAAATCAGCTCCATAAAAGATCAACTATTCCTTTCATTACATATCTGCAATGCACAAACAATTTTCGAGATTTATTATAGAGTTCGTTTACTAAATTTCTTTTTAAAGACATTGAGTTGTTTTAAAGATTTTTTGGAGAGTGTTGTGATCTACTTGATGCACTTTCAGCTATTTATACTATCATGTAGTTAATTTTCCAATCTATAAATTTTATTGTTCAGCTGTTCAATTTGTTTTTTCAAAAGATGATTTAATTTTTAGTACGTGTTTTTTCAATTTTATAACTATCTTCTATCTCTAATTGTATTTCACGTTGTACTCCATCAATTTGCATTTTAATATATTCTTGAATTATATTAATTCCTTAAGCTGTATTATTAATTTGTCCTATAGTTTATCGTTTTGAGTTTCCAGAAACAATTTACTGATAACATCATTCTCCGTCAGTGAATGATGATGATTCTCCACCCATGTATTAGTAGAAATTATATATTTTATATAGTTTTCAAAATAAAATTTCTCATAGTATTTCCATATTTTATTATCAATCATTAAAGAAAATAAAGCTACTATTAGAGCCTACATTTGACCATCAACTTGTATTTTATCTGCATTTAGTTTTAGGTTACTATCACCAAACTTCCATTCATTATTCAAATCTTAATGTGGGCCATAGTTTGTATCTAATTCAATTCTTCCTTCCAAGACTGATAAATGAGTATAAGTGTCTTCAGAATTGGAAGTCTATGAGCAAAAATCATCTTCATCATCCTCATCATTCTCAGTATTAGCATCATTAAATAAGATGATATCATCAAATATTGTTCCTTCTGAAAGTTTCTTCGGTGTACTTGTCTCTATATTGACTGATGGCTTTAAACTTATATTATTTTCAGCTTCTATCTTGATTTTACTTTCTTCTTTCTTGTGAATTCTTTCAATATTTCTAGAACTATTTATGAATTCTTTGAGAGGTTCTGTTATAGGTTTAAATGTATCTTTTCTAGCTTACATGTATCTATTTCACGAGTTTTTATACTACGAAGCTTTTTCTTCAAGACATTTCTTGTCAACACCAACTGTTTTAAAATCTTCTCATCCATGTTTAGCAAATAAGAGGTATCAGTTATTAGATCAGGTATCAGGACCTGATCTGGTTTTCAGATCAGCTTATCAGGACCTGGTCTGGTTTTCAGATCAGCTTATCAGGACCTGATCTGGTTTTCAGATCAGCTTATCAGGACCTGGTCTGGTTTTCAGATCAGCTTATCAGAACCTGGTCTGGTTTTCAGATCAGCTTATCAGGACCTGATCTGGTTTTCAGATCAGCTTATCAGGACATGATCTGGTTTTAAGATCAGCTTATCAGGACCTGGTCTGGTTTTCAGATCAGCTTATCAGGACCTGGTCTGGTTTTTAGATCAGCTTGTCTGATTCAGATTAGGTTATCAGTTTACAAGTAGCTGCCTATTTATAACATTTAGATTAATGCAGTTTAAGGTCAGATGAAAAACGAAAAAGTAAACTTTTATGTAGTCAAATTCTCTTTTTTTCTATAACGATCATCGTTTAATTCACTATCGTTGCTTATAATCAAAATTCATATTTATCCTTCCAACATGCATTTTATTTATCTCATCTTACTTAAACATTATAATTACATTATGATTATCTGGTATAAAATGTTTGGTGATTCTGGTATAAGTTTGACATCAGCAGAATGCATCAACATTCTTATCTCACTCCATACAAAAATATGTTTCTCACATCTAACATCGTTAAATATCATATCGGAATTACTTTTAGCTTTGTTAGGAGAAATAACAGATTCAGTATCTGTAAATGTGTATTATCCCATTCCTTTAATTAATGAAATTATGTAATTTCTTTAAGTATCCATATTTAGGTTGATGGAGAGATTTTGAGTATTAATATGTAGATGTTTTAAAATTTTAGTTCATTAAGACTTTTTAGCAAGCCAATCATAACATATTTTTTAATTTATTTTTTTACAATTTGACAGACCAACTATTTTTGCGCAAATAAAATTTGGTAGAAGGGAACTATGACTTGTTTTTGAACTAACGTTTGATGAATCATCAAAAATTTCTTACTATCCTATTTTTAGGCTGATAACCCAATCTGAATCAGATAAGCTGATCTGAAAACCATACCAGGTCCTGATAAGCTGATCTGAAAACCAGACCAGGTCCTGAAAAGCTGATCTGAAAACCAGACCAGGTCTTGATAAGCTGATCTGAAAACCAGACCAGGTCCTATTAAGCTGATCTGAAAACCAGACCAGGTCCTCATAAGCTGATCTAAAAACCAGATCAGGTCCTGATAAGCTGATCTCAAAACCAGACCAGGTCTTGATAAGCTGATCTGAAAGCCAGACCAGGTCCTGATAAGCTGATCTGATAGCTGATACCTGATCTAATAGCTGATACCTGTTATTTACTATTATTAAACATGGATGAGAAGATTTTAAAACAGTTGGTGTTGACAAGAAATGTCTTGAAGAAAAAGCTTCGTAGTATAAAAACTCGTGAAATAGATACATGTGAGCTAGAAAAGATACATTTAAACCTATAACAGAACCTCTCAAAGAATTCATAAATAGTTCTAGAAATATTGAAAGAATTCACAAGAAAGAAGAAAGTAAAATCAAGATAGAAGCTGAAAATAATATAAGTTTAAAGCCATCAGTCAATATAGAGACAAGTACACCGAAGAAACTTTCAGAAGGAACAATATTTGATGATATCATCTTATTTAATGATGCTAATACTGAGAATGATGAAGATGATGAAGATGATTTTTACTCATAGACTTCCAATTCTGAAGACACTTATACTCATTTATCAGTCTTGGAAGGAAGAATTGAATTAGATACAAACTATGGCCCACATTAAGATTTGAATAATGAATGGAAGTTTGGTGATAGTAACCTAAAACTAAATGGAGATAAAATACAAGTTGATGGTAAAATATAGGCTCTAATAGTAGCTTTATTTTCTTTAATGATTGATAATAAAATATGGAAATACTATGAGAAATTTTATTTTGAAAACTATATAAAATATATAATTTCTACTAATACATGGGTGGAGAATCATCATCATTCACTGACGGAGAATGATGTTATCAGTAAATTGTTTCTGGAAACTCAAAACGATAAACTATAGGACAAATTAATAATACAGCTTAAGGAATTAATATAATTCAAGAATATATTAAAATGCAAATTGATGGAGTACAACGTGAAATACAATTAGAGATAGAAGATAGTTATAAAATTGAAAAAACACGTACTAAAAATTAAATCATCTTTTGAAAAAACAAATTGAACAGCTGAACAATAAAATTTATAGATTGGAAAATTAACTACATGATAGTATAAATAGCTGAAAGTGCATCAAGTAGATCACAACACTCTCCAAAAAATCTTTAAAACAACTCAATGTCTTTAAAAAGAAATTTAGTAAACGAACTCTATAATAAATCTCGAAAATTGTTTGTGCATTGCAGATATGTAATGAAAGGAATAGTTGATCTTTTATGGAGCTGATTTAGGTGAAATGGGAAACTATTCTACAGAAAATAGAAATTAATGATTATTGTAGACTGTAAATGATTCATTCACAAAGTTTCTATGGTCAATACCGTTGAAAATAAAAGTTGCACTCGAAAAAACCTACTCTATGGAAAATGTTTTTGAAATGATACGAGTACCAAAAAAAAAACTTACAAATGGATGATTGTAAAAAATTTTTTAATAGACACTGGAAAATTCATGCATAAGTAGAATATTAAATATTACTTAATATGAAAGCATCAATAGTAGAATGATTTAATAGATGATCCAAAGGAATTATGTGATGATGGTTCATATAAGTGTATTGAAGTATACAAAGAATTACTTAATCTACTCGCATACAATATAAAAGTTCATCTCACTATTTAAATGTTTCCGATTAAAGTTAACTCAACAAATGAGAAAAAGCTGCTAAATATAATAATTTGAAGATGAACAAAATGTTGAAATTTAATGAAAGTAAAAAATAAAATTAAACAGGAAAAATCTAGTTTGGTTTGTATTTTTGAAGGAATGATTAGGAATGATAGGTCTTAAGAAAGATAATTAACTTAATATACAGGAAATTCTCTAAACTTGTTGGCCTGTATGAAATATTGTTAAAACTTAAGCGTTCAAAATAAATTACAACACAGTGTAAAATTCAGTAACACATAATATTATCACTTTTTATAGTGAAAATTGTATATTTTCCATTTCGAAAGCTCTAGCAAGCGAAATTTTAAAATATGCTCATGGGCTATTACAATAATTGTTCTTCTATTCTATTAATTTCTATAGCTATCAAATCTTTAGAAAATATAGACAAACTACATAAATTGGACTTAGATTTCCAATCTTTAAGAATGTATATGTGTATGAAATAGTATCAAACAAACTTACTGAATAAATATGGACATCAACTGGAATCATGCTGAAGCATACATAAATTGTAAAATGCATTATAAGCAGATCTTACTTTATATCTGTATCTGTATGAGTATTAAATAAATTTACAGAAAAAATATTGAAAGCATGCCGAAGCATGCAAATTTAAAAGAATTCCTCACGTCATATAATTTTGTAAGTAAAGAAATATGCTTGTATGTTAAATGAAATACATATGTATCTACTCTGTAAAAAATTTAGAAGAGTGAATTCTTAAATTCTAATAGTATAGATTTTTAACTGAAACACCACTACATGTCGGACTCTCACTTCACTATCAATAGAAGCATGCTAAGGCATGCATGCTAGCAAAATATATAAATCTGTTAGGTGATGAGAAACTTGTTTCTAATTATTAATCTGTAGACAGCAATTGTATCTGGATCAAACCAACTCATGAATGAAATGTATACAGATATGGTTAATGGTGATGAGGATCTTTTTTAAGTAAGAAATGATTACATCTGAATGTGATACAACCCAGCCTGCGTCAACAATAACTTCAAGGGGGTCAACCAGCAAACCTCATGTAGAAAAACTCGATGTAAAAATTCTCTCAAACATAGATATTCTAATGATTCTGATACTATGAAAACACAGACGGTGAATTGATGTTGGAGGTAACTGAATTATTTGAGATAGATTTTCTAAAATAGTTGATTATTAAACATGTATTTCTTTGTAGATAAGGTAATTTCTCTATACATACATACATATATTTACCTATATGTATATATGAATACATTTAAAAATTATACAAATATTCTCTTTTTCAAGTAGTAAAATCTGAAGAAATAGTAGTGATACATTAAAAGAAAAAAAAATATTAAAAAGAGAGACTCAGTGATCAACTGATACGTACACTTTGTCTGACAGGTAAATAAAGCGCACTTAAAAATATCAGAAATATATACACAATACGTTGAAATTTAATAAAATGAGAAAAAAAATCATCTAGAACATCAAATAAAAGCCATAGGCGAGTAACCTTCATAAGATAAACATATACCTTATTAATGAAAACATATTATCAGTATGAAGTAACACAATTTGAGGAATTAAAATTTTAACATTTAATTGTCCCTTAACGCTGACAAAGAGTAGGCAGATATGTTGACATAGGAAGTCATCTTGTATACTAGAGGAACCGTTGAGAGGCCACACCTAAATTGTAAGAAAACGATTTCGTTTTCTGTTGATCGCTATTCAAGAAGAAAACAAGTTTCCTCATTATGATTTAACTAATTTAAAACTACATTTAAATTCAGTCTCATATCCAAATGATGATGATCTTAACATAAAAATTAAAAATAAACGTTATGGAATTCTATATTATATGTACTCGTATCTAAGATTCCAACAAAGCAATTATATGAAAGAATCTCCAGCACTTCCAAATGCACTAAAGTTTAAGATAAAAGTTCCTTTTATTCAATAGCGGCCCAATTGATATAGAAATTTAATATGAAACAGTAAGCAAGGACCTCAGCTACTGCAGTTTTATTAATGATCGAATAATAGAAAGTCCTGAAAGTCTTATAAATTAAGTAATATGAATGAAAAAAAATGGTTTTAATAGACGAGTAAGGTTTCGAACGATTTTCATTACAAAAAGAAGTAGCGGATGTTTTTAACAATAATGAGTATAACAATTTCATTATAAAACCACCATTTGATTTTAAATGTTTATCAATAAAAAAGGAAAGAGAAGCAAAGTGGTTAAAAAAAGATGGACTGCTGGATCAGTTTCATTTCAAAGCGTTTATAATTTTTTTAAAGCCAATGCAAGATGTTCTAAAATATATGAAAAAGGTGAAGAAAAAAGATGATAGTTGGAAAAAATTTTACACCGAAAAATTTCTAATGTTGACGAAGAGTTAACGCATTAGGCTACATCAACTTTAAACAAATGGAAATAAAATATATTAAATATTTATACTATAGTTACTACAACTAGAGAGGAATTCAATTTTACTTAAAACAGAAACTCCTAACAAACTTTTAAGAAAATACATCTAAAAATTAAAAGAACGTTTTTTTAATATCAAATAAAAAAACTATGGAGATATTTCACATCTATACACAAAAGACCTGGCGAATATTTACAACAGCAACAACAAAAGACCGCACATGACAAAAAAAATGTATTTAAACAGGGAGCCCCAGACTTATTTGTATGTACATACATACATACATAAAATCAATTTGTAGATCCATATGTACATATGTATGTACACATGTTATCAAATTTCTTACCCATGCTCAAGTATTTATTGGATTTTAACAATCACACTTACATATCTACATCATGAAAACATACAAACCGTTCTCCAAGCTATTGACGCTTGAAGACGAAAGTCGAAGAAGACAAATGTACTTAAATAAACAAACTTATCACAGACCAGTCAAACTCTATCGCGCATACACACATACACACACACACAAAATCATCACGATCGTACACAAGAATTTTGCAAAATCTGAAATTAATATTTATACAAATATAAACAAATTTCTGACCGACAGACTTTAACACTGGACGAATTTAAGCTTGAGAAAATGTAAAGCAATCTCATCCTCCAATATGAAAAACATACTAGGATTAGGGAAGTTCAGATATATGATAATATTTTCTAGCAAAAAAATGTTCATATGAGAAATAATTTATTTCAACGTACATATAAATACTAGGGTGAGAAAATCACATACACACACACATACTAAAATTCATCTACGAAAAATTAAACCTATTTCAACAACGCCCCTCCCCTCACAAATCACACTCAGCCTAAAGTTCTTATAGATATACATACACAAAATCACAAGGTAATATACAATCTATCAATCTCAACAACTTAAATCACGATCAGCCTTAAACTCATATAGACATACATGCACACAAATACGGATACATATACATGAACACCTTCACCTCACCTCTCATTAATCATGATCAGCCATAAACTCCTACAGATATATACACAAATTGCGCGGTTATATTACATGAATACTTCGCCCCTCATAAATCACGATAAGCCTTAAGTTTCCTACAGATATACATACACTAATTCTCGAAGTCACATACAATCGATCAATCTCAACAATTCAAATTACGATCAGCCTTAAACTCGTACAGACATACATTTACAAAAATTCCTACAGACATATAAACACCCAAATTCTTATAGATACATATTACAATAACACCGCCCGCCTACATCAAATCAAGAACAGCCTTAAACTCCTAAATATACATACATACACACACACACACATAGGCACATTCTATCTATCTATCACAACAACACCCTCCCCCACCACAAATCACAATCAGCCTTAAACTCCTACGAACATACATATACACAGATTCCCACGGATACGTATTACATGAACACTCTCACCTCACCTTTGATAAATCACAGACTGCCTTAAACTCTTACAGACATACATACATGTATGTACACAGATTCCCACGGATACATATTACAACAACTCCCCACCCTACACCAGTCGATCTACCGCAAATACATCCCGCCCCTCCACAAGCACAGCTTGGTTTAAATTCCAACAAGCATAAACTTCACCGAATTCCCGCGGTTACATATTACAAAACACCCTCACCTACCCAAATCACGGTCAGCCTTAAGGTCTCACAATCTAGACAAACCCCGTCCTCCACCAATCACAGCCAGACTTCAATTCCTACAGCTAGACACACCCCGCCCTCCACCAATCACAGCCAGACTTCAATTCCTACAACTAGACACACCCACAAATTTTCCGTCGGCATTAGGAAAAATTATTTCCATGATTTTCCCGTCGGCATTTGAAAAAAATAAACATGTCTTCCCGTCGGCATTTGAAAAAAATAAACATGTTTTCCCGTCGGCATTAAGAAATATAGTAATCATGCATTGCCGTCGGCATTTGAAAAAAATAATCATGCATTGCCGTCGGCATTAGGAAAAATTAATTAATTAGGAAAAATCATCTCATGATTTTCCCGTTGGTATTAGGAAAAATCATTTTCATGATTTTCCAGTTGGTATTAGGAAAAATCATTTTCATGATTTTCCAGTCGGCATATATGTATACTTACGAAATCTTAATCTTATGAAACCCCTTAATCCACCCCCCACAAAAAAATCACCCGTCCACACAATTAATGTCACCACAAAAAAATCACCCGTTCACACAAGGGTTAATGTAAACAAAAAACTCCATATGTAAACAAAAACATCAAAGCGCCGCCGAAAACACACACACACACACACACATACACACACGTAGGTATCAAATTTCACAAATTTCCAAGAATTTTAAAATTTCAGCCACAATTTAACAATTTCAGCCCACAATTTAACAATTTCAGCCACAATTTAACAATTTTAATTGCCCCCGAATTGGCAGTTCCCTACTACTGATACTTCGCCGATCAAAAAGAACGCATAAGCCAAGAGTGTTATTTGAACAAGAGATTCCAAGAAGGTAGTTTTGGTAGTTTTTATTAATTAACATTTGTTTTATAATTACTCGAAATATATGTCAGTTTGAATTGTATAATTTTATTCATTACTATTTGTAACTTTTGTAAATAAATTGTTTTATTTTAAATATAAAAAATACAAAAGAACACTATGAGCAAACAACTAAAATAGATAAAAACGGTCGACTTGAAGTTAGATTACCACTTAAAGAAGACCATGAGTTGGGAAATTCCAGAAACCAAGCAATGGCAAGGTTTCTAGCGCTTGAGAAAAAATTAGATCAAGATCCGGTGCTTAAAGAAAACTACAAGAAATTTATGAATGAGTATCTAAATCTGGGCCATATGAACGAAGTACATTACATCTTTGTTTCATAAATATATACCTACACATAAATATGTATGTATGTTATATATACACAATTGAATTTTATGAAAACAATTTCACTCTAATTCAGTGCGGGTCGATATAGCTTAGTTTTTACAAGAATAAAACACATGATTTTACCCTACAATAACTCAATCGGTCACATAATTTTTAATAATTTTACAACCAAAAATTTATGCCTTGCCAGAGCCATTTCAACTTTCACAAAACTTATATTAGGTATTTATGTACCCAAAATAAAAAGTACCTAAGTTATCGAACACAGTTATTTTATGGCTCGATTATGGATGGCAACCGAACTTCAGTTGCCGTGTTAACTAGCAACGCAACTGAAATTAAAATTGGTATTACGTATGGCAACTGCCTCCAGTTGCCAAAAAGTTATCGAAAAAACGATTATGACAGATTAGAAACTGAATATAATGTAAACAAAAATTTTAAATATAAGAAATACAAGTGCTAAAAAGAAAACAATAAAGTAAAAGTGATTAAAAGATTAGTTATCATAAAAATGATTAGTTAAATAGAATTAATTTTTGATGAAGAGAAGGATGTACAAAATGTAATAATAAATAATTTGAATAAAAATTAAAATAAAAAATGATACAGAATAAGTAATAAATATGTTTAGAAGTCTTTTATTTTATCTCCCTCTTATTACTTCCATTTATACAACAATAAAGTAATTTTATTTGCCCTACACTAACGAAAATAATCATATTCGTTCCCGATTTATGTTGAACATCCATATAAGCTATATGCTGCGTACATGAATAAAGTAGATAGCGAAGCTAAATTCATATTTAATTTTAAAACAGAATTAAAAATGTGTTAAATTAAAAAAAAAATTAAATACCAAACAAAAACAATACACACACCCAAACACAAGTATTCATGGCAAGCATATACATGAATAAATTTGTGTTTCCGTTCTTGGTTTTGCTCAATGTAGACAGTATTTTCCATTTACCCTTTAAACTTTCTTCCTCGTCCATAGAAGCTTAAAATTTCTGTTTATGTAAAATGTTCGCAGTGCAACATCTTTATAAATCTATAGTCTTTGAATCAATGCTCTTTAACAAGCGCTTATTTACTTATTTACATAATACCGACATACATTAGCAACCAAATTTAAGCATATGTATATACATACATACATATTTACATTTATATATTTTATCAACACGTGCATTCATTAGCACAATACTTTATTTGTATACCAAAAAAATTCCCAGTTCTTACCACAAACAACTTAGTCCCGGTTCACACACTTCAACTTTTGTTGATCAACTCACAATTCAGCTGTAAGAAGAAAGAGATATTTTTATTTCCTTCTCCGTCTTTCTTATAGCTGAATTACGAGCTTAGCAACAAAAGTTGAAGTGTGTGAACCGGGACTTAATATTCTTCTTTCAATACGTTTGCTAGCATATTGTTGCTGATGTAGTAGAGTAGACTACCATACGTACAAACAATTGCATATTCTTCTTTGAATACTATTTGTAGCATATTGTTGTTATTGTAGTTGTTCATATGAACACTCCTATACATACCCTGCAGAAAATGCGAATAGTGAAAATGTAGTGATTTACTAGTGACATTGTCAGTAGCACTACTGACCAGGTGTACCCCAGCCAATGTAATCGCCTATTGACATTTAACATTAGCTTGTCATTGAAAATCTACCACTAGACTGTAGCACTACTGACTAAGTAGTTTTTTTGGGACCACATGGAGATATTGGCACCAAAGATTCACTAATAAATTTTAGGGGCTCTAGTCTACAATATCGATATTTCCTCGCTCGAAATAGTTTGTCATTTCTATTAAATACATATGTATATTAAAATTAAAAATTGTATGTTTCCCTGAATTGGTAAAGACAAACACTCTCGTATGGATCTGTCACCTTTCACTTAAAACTCTTCAATTTTCACATTTTATATTTTTATACAATATTGATTGTTATTTTATTTATTTTTTTATTTTTTTTTTGTGTATTATGTTTCTAATTATTGTTAAATACATTCATTCTACTTCTTAAGATAATTCTTATAAACGCTTAAATTTTGCTTGACGTCACGTTTATTTTCAACAAACCAATAAAACATTAAGAAGAAGCATAGTTGTGTATATCTGAAAAAATGTTTTCTACGCAATAAAACCATTATTAATAGCCGCTCTGTTGACAATGTGATCAAAATAGTCGACAAAAGTGTTGACTTGGGGACACTTAACCCCATGTTTTCAGCAGAGCACGTTTTATCTATGCCAAACGCGCTTTTTGTCGTCTTAGCGAAATAATATATAATATAATTATAAAGTCATCGTATGAGTTCAATTTTCCCCCCCTTTTTTTGCTTAAATTTTACAATTTTCTAGTATTCAAAACTCATAAAATTTTTTTAATTGGGTAGTGATTTAGCTGTCGCAAATAATATTCTTTTGACTGTGGTTAAAATTAAAAACGCATTTCAATACTGTAAATGGCAAATATTTTGAAATTTTACAACTAAAAATATGTACTGGTACTTGTGAACAAAAAACCTTATTTAACTTATTAAGCATCTATTCTAGCTGAAGTACAAAAAGCATTTGAATCGCAAAACTATTCGACAATTTATATAAGTTGTTAAAAGTTTGATAAATAAAATAAAAAATTAAGGATTTCGATTATTTGGATTATTTAATTTAGCGCGTAGGAAAATAGCGCGTTTTGGCTAAATAGTTGACAATGCTGTAACTTAGCGCGTTTTGCGAAGGGGAACAGCGCGTTTGGGTGGTAAATAGTTGGCATCGATGGTCATGAAAGCGTATATTTATACATACATCTATATGCATGTACGAATGTGTATACATATCTACATATGCATGTGTACGAAAAAACATGCGCCAAGCAAAAATACCATAAGGCAATGTCTATGTATTAGTGACAAAAAGGGGTTTAATACGAAACAATGCTTATTAAAGAAAATGTTTAAGTAAAGTAAATATTGACCAGATTTAAGCAAGCTTTAGCGCCATAGAGGCTAGTGAGGTTAATAAGAAATTTAAATATTCTTGGTTCTATGCACGGTAGTTTTTTCATGCAATTTTAAAAATGTATGATAAAACCATATACATATATAAAACTTCTGGAAACCTTAATCAGAGTTTCTAAAGAAGAGAAGAAAAATTAAATTAGACTATAAGCTGGGGGAAATACCGATATTTTTCTGTGCAGCAACGCACTTCATCAGCACCCAAGTATATCTACTGGGGTAGAGATTGTTATTAACATCAGCTATTTAACGCAAATTTTCAATGAAATGGAATATGAGAGTGCAAAAAGATTCGTAGCATTTTGTAACTACTATCGAAGATTTATTAAAAATTTTTCAGAATACTCCAGACATTTAACAAAATTATCTAAGAAAAATACACCCTTTGAATGGACAAAGGATTGTGATTTTGCATTTAAATACCTCAAAAAGGCATTAATGAATCCAACCATACTACAATATCCTGATTTTTCCAAGGAGTTTTGTATAACAACAGATGCAAGTAAGCATGCCTGTGGTGCTGTTTTAACACAAGAATACGAAAATATACATTTACCTATTGCTTATGCATCCAAAACTTTCACAAAGGGAGAAAGTAACAAATCAACCATTGAGCAAGAATTAACTGCAATTCATTGGGCAATTACCCACTTCAGACCATATATATATAGAAAACATTTTCTTGTCCGTACTGATCATAGACCACTTTCTTATTTGTTTTCAATGAAAAACCCAAGTTGCTGACGCTCTATCGCGAATTACAATTAATGACCTAAAAGACATGAATAACAAAATTTGTTCTATATTAAGAGTCACGACTAGATCGATGACCAATACGGAAAAAGAAAAGAATAATAATACATTAAATAATCAGCATAAAATTGATAAAAATACAAATGATAATAAGCCCAGTATATATGTACCTTTAACAAACACTGACGTCAGAAAATATTATAAACTAAAGATTTCCCCCGGAAAATGTTACATAAAACGTGGAAAATCTATAGTAGCATATATACAAATAAATGATTTGTTTACTAACGAGAATTTTGACTTAGGACAATTTTTCTCTAGGCTCGAAAAAGTGCCCGGTAAACACAATATATATAATTTACAAGTGGCACCTAGTGAGAAAATTTTCGAATTTATCTCTATTAATGAATTTAAAATAATGGGCAATAAAATATTAAATAAAATTAAAGTAGCGCTACTAAATGAGGTGACCCACATTGATAATAAGAATGCCAAGGCAATTCTTGAAATTATGCTGAAATATCACGATGATCCCATAGAAGGAGGACATTGTGGATTGTATAGAACAATACAGAAAATCAAAAGATTTTGTTATTGGAAAAATATGTCAAAAGACATATCTAAATATGTAAAAAATTGTCACAAATGCCAAACTGCTAAAACACTAAAGCATTCAAAAAGTCCAATGACTATCACACCAACACCTACAAAACCATTTGATACGGTGTATGTAGATACAATAGGACCATTTCCAAAATCAATAAACGGAAATGAATATGCAGTCACACTAATATGTGACATGACTAAATATTTAGTAACCATACCAATACCGGACAAGACAGCTAAAACAATTGCAAAAGCAATATTTGAAAGCTTTGTACTAACCTATGGTCCAATGAAAACGTTCATTTCGGACATGGGAACAGAGTATAAAAATTCGATATTAACAGAACTTTGCAGTTTACTCAAAATTGAAAAACTAACTTCAACAGCTCACCACCATCAAACACTAGGAACAGTAGAAAGAAGTCACAGAACTTTTAATGAATATGTACGTTCATACATATCTGTAGACAAATATGATTGGGATGAATGGTTAAAATATTTCACATATTGTTTTAATACAACACCTTCAACAATACACAATTACTGTCCTTTTGAGCTAATTTTTGCAAAAACACCCAATAGTTTTAAAGAATTCAATAATGTAGATAGAATAACACCTTTATATAATATAGATGACTATGTTAAGGAAACAAAATTTAGATTAGAAGTAGGATATAAGAGAGCAAAATTAATGTTAGATAGGAATAAACTTAGGCAAAAATTAAACTATGATAAGAAAATATTAGATCATAATTTTAAAATAGGAGATTTAGTTTTACTTAAAAATGAATCAGGTCATAAATTGGAAATCCAATATAAGGGACCTTACAAAATTAAAGAAATAGATTTAAGAAATAATGTAACCATAATAGATAAGAAAACAAATAAAAAACAAATAGTTCATAAGGATAGACTTAAACTATATAAAAATAAATAATTTAATATATATGTATATCCGGATAACATACAAATAAATAATTATATTTTAGATAACATACTCATTAACATATTCTATTATATACCTTAAATAAATAATTCTTTGCTACATAATTAATACATTCTTTTATATACTTTAAATAATATAATATTTACCTTAAATAACTAAATGTAATACACTTTAAATAAGAAATCATAAAAGAATGTCCATATAATTAACATGAATTATATGAACATTCTTGTAAAAGGTGGAGGTGTAGCGTGGTCATACTGTAACATTAATCAGTAGCGTGGTCCTACTGTAACATTAACCAGCAATGTATTAAGCAGTGCACACAACAGTGTCGAATTGCATTTACAAACCTCAACTAAAATATTTTGGGTGACGATCACTTGACACCCCTTGAGTTAGTTCAAAGGCAACGGCATAAAGCACTTAAATTATTATTTTCATAAATATAAACAAACCTAATTATTTGTTGGGCACATGTGTCATTTGTTGGGCACATGTGTTACTGAGTAGGGTTTAATAAAATTCTTATGATACACACGCCGCATGTCTACCTTGGGAAACTAAAAGGAATATTTTGCCTAATAAGCATATACCTTTTCTTTTCCCTCTTACATTAAGATAGGTTAAGAATTCTTCTCATTGTTAGTATATAAGACGATGAAAATTAGTTCTAAGACGATTGACTAAATAGACATTCTTATGAGCTCCTCAGCGAGCTCTAAGAAAAATAAAATAAATTAAATAAATACTAGGAGCTCCTTAGTGAACTCTAGTTTAAATAAATAATTTGTTTTAATTACACTACAATTATTGATTTACCTTTGGTAAACACATTTGTAAGTATCACTATTCATTTTCTGTTTATCCGTTTTTTTTTAATTTTTCTATTAAAGTTAGGGTTTCTTCTCTTCTTTAGAAACTCACATTAATTAATAAAAATATTTCATTCAATAAGAATTGAAATTACTGAACTTAAGTCCGACTAAGAAATTATTTCTGATTAAAATTCACTATAGTTCAACTAAACATTTAAAATTGTTTCACTTCTGGAAACCGATAATTTATTTTTGCTGATTTTCATAACCAATTGTGCTAAGACAAGTGCGGTTGTTTCAGTCTAACTCCGAGCTCTCTAACTTGTTTGGGAGCTTCAAAAAACGCATTTCAAGCCACCCATATAAAATGCGTACAGACAGATGGACAGACGGACATATCTTTTTGCATCTCCTATTCATAAGGATTCAAAATAACTAACTTTATGTGGCCGCAAATTAATATTGTAGAAGTTACAAAAATCTGGACAAACCTACATATATTTATATACCCAATACCATTTTTAGTGAAGGGTATAAAAACAAAACCTTGCTATTAACATATTACTAACATTTAGTACTTCCTTATATGTGTAGCGAATATTTGGATAAATGTGTGCTCTGGTTAGCGAATGGCAAGAAAAAATATTAAACAAAATCAACAGCAGCAACGTAAATGCAAAAAAAAGTATGGTACCGTGAGATTGTATTGTTTAGGTTATTTCAAAACAAATTGACATTCTTTTTATTGTATTGTGACATGTCTGCAATAATAATAACAAAAATAACACTTAAAAAACTTTGCAATATAACGAATTTTTGGGTATATCGAATGGGCCTGACATTACGATTATATCGTTCGTTATACCGGGATTTGCTGTACATAAGTAACACCTGCTATGAAAATGCTTAAAAAATCTTAGTTTTCATGGAATAACTCATTGCTGATGATACGAATATATATATATATATATATATATTAATATATATAAAATATATATATAGATATATATATATATATAGTTTTTTTTAAAATGTTGTCGGGAAAAAATACGAAAAGATGCAAAAAACTGCAAGATACCTCTTTTTGACACGGTCCAGCTTACGAACGGTCATCCCTAAACCCCTCAAATGTTTTGGGAGTCCCCATTAAAAAGGCTGATCTTTGATTCGAGAGGGGTTACAAAAACTTTTTCTTTTTAGTGAGTCGCTCTAAAGTACATATTTTGAAAATTTTATCTGCAGGATATATAAAATGTATATACATATTTATAAACACACATTTTTAACCCTTGTACATATGGATATTGCTGCCAATTGCTTATATTCCAGTTTTAAATTAAATACATATGTATTTATAAAAGTTTCCGGCTGAGCACACACAGTATTGACAAGGCAAGCGTAAGTTAAGATATCTTTTGTCTGCAAGATGTATTTAAAATGCAGTTGTGTGCTGCGCATTGCAATTTAATTAGTAATGGATACGATAGTTTTTTCATGAAATTACGCATGTCTATGAATGTACATTTTATGATTTGTGAAGGGTATTTGCTAAAAAATCATTTGAGCAAAACTTTTTTAAACTGTAAAACAACACTGTATATGGCAAAACTATGGAAAATGTCGATAAAAGAAAGGATATAAAAATAGTATGTGAATGGTAAGTTATTAGAAGCAAGAGCTCTTATTGCTAGACCTAATTTTCATAGTTCTCTCAAAATTCATGACGAAATGGGTGCCATTGAAATGAGTGTAGTACGAACTGAATATAATGAACCCATTTACATTGGGTTTGCTCTTTTAGAATTATCAAAATGGAAAATGTATAATTTTCATTACGATTATATGAAACCTAAATATTTTGAAAATATTAATTATATGGGTACTGATTCGTTTATATATGATATCAAAACAAATGACCTATGTATATGATGATATTAGAAATGATATTAAAATGCATTTTGATACATCTGCATATCCGGAAGATAATGTATTCAACTTTCCTCTGGTGAATAAAAAAGTATTAGGAATAATGAAGGACGATGGTAAGTTGGTTTACGAACCAAATGTATTCTGTAAAAATAGATAATCTACATAAGGAAATAAAAAAATAAAAGGTGTACAACTATGTGTTACAGAGTAAGGATTTATTAATGATTTTAGAAATTTTTAACTAATTTTTAATTATTATTGTTCGAACTTCATTTGTTTCTATATTTATGATTTGATCAGGCTAAAGTTCGTATCGCTTTGTAAGCCAAATTACATGTGATGATTATTAATGAACAAATAACACCAAAGTTAGTTGTAAATATTATGAGAAACACACAGTTAAACGGAACAACCGGCTATTTTCGAAGGCCACTAAACCTTCCTCATCAGCGTTCTTTTGTGTTTGGTCCACTGTGTGTGGTGTCAGTTGATGTAGATTTCTGTTTTATATTCGCAACTTTTTTGCAAAGACAAAATTTTTTGGTTTGATACTATAATTATATTTTTATTTTTAATTTTTGCCACTGGCCCATGACTATTAATTTTTAGCTAATTTTTAATTATTATTGTTCGAACTTCATTTGTTTCTATATTTATGATGTGATCAGGCTAAAGTTCGTATCGCTTTGTAAGCCAAATTACATGTGATAATTATTAATGAACAAATAACACCAAAGTTAGTTGTAAATTTTCTGACAAACACACAGTTGAACAGCCGGTTGTTCCGTTACTGATATAATATGTATGTTACACATGGCAAACACACTACACCTCTACCCCCAGTGTTTGTAATATTATATGGATGAAAATGTTAGTGAATTAATTATTTTTAAATAAATGTGTTAATAATTTAATATGAAAAGAAAAACAAATATAAAATTAATTAATTCTTCTAAAATAAATGTGTATATAGACTTTTAATTAATTTGTTTATAATTATTTTATGCAAATGATAATAAAATTTTTATTTTGTTTATATTTATTATAGTCTTATTATCTAGACTTATATAATTTAAGCATGTTGTTATGGTAAATTTTTTCTAAATTATCAACCTTTAATAATGAATTTACTCCTAATCTTTCTATTATTTCATAAGGTCCTCTGCATAGGCTCTGATTCTTTTTTCTAGATTCTAATTTTATTAATACTAAGGGCTAATAAATCAGTCAATGATGTATTTTATTTTTAAATCATGTTTAAACAGAAAATTTTGTTTTTCACCCTAAAATTAAATGAATCTTAAATAGCCAACATTGTGTATTTAAGTGTTGTTTAAGTTTTACTAACATACCATATGTTTTGTGCGTGTGTGTGTTTTTTGAATGCATGTACATGAACATCATGTGGTCGTATTAAAAAGAATTTCGTTTAATTTTCGCAAATATACAACAAATGTAACACATATTTTCATTTCATGAAATATATAAATAGAAAAATGCATTCCGATGCTATTTTTGTATCATAAAATGTGTTTTTTGCTATTTCACTTTTCTGCAAATTGATAAATCAACTTTCTTATTTATATTGAACAGCTGTTCTTTGGAAAGCTTTCTATAGTATTTGGAAATCTTGTAGTGCTACCGTACCTTGAACGTAATTTGATAATAACTTTAATTCGCCACTGAAAAAATAAAAGTGTGTTTAAACACATTTTAAGTTTTTATGAAAATTAACTCAAACTATATTTAAACATTCACTGATTTATTAGCTATAAGTCTCCTTTTTTAAAATTACTAATATGTGTGTTTCTTTCATAAACTTTTTTTGATTTCTGTTTAGCTATGTCTATAAATTTTTTAGCATTTTCTAATGATTTCCTTAGTCTTAGTTTTATTTCAGTAGCATAATTTTTTATATCATAACATATACTGCTATTTTGTGTTTTGTCTGTTGTAAAAGGTGTCTTTATATGGTAATACAAATTATTAAGACTTTGTAGAATCAACCCAGTAGTCCGCAAGTCATTACAGATTGAAAGTCATCCGATTGTAAGCTATTTTGTCAATATGGAAAATAAAAAAAGAAATAGTTAAGGGCATACAACTAGCATCTGATTCAGATTTGTATTTCTTCTATTATATTGTAAAATTAAATGTTAATTAGAAGCAAAGAATTATAAAATTTATCCATTGCATTAGCAACTGATTTGGATGGATTAGTAACGTATACTATTGTTTGTTAGTTTTAATTATGAATTTTATTTATTTTCTGTGATTTTTGTTCTCAAAGTTTTTCTTGTCAGTTTGTTTCAAATTAACCTTAACTGTTTGGGCAAAAGTTGGAAAAGGACTTCATGAAAGAAGACTCACGAATTTGCCCAATTGCTCAAATACCAATTTTAAGAGCTTCCATCAAATCCTTAATTATTTACTTAAGAATAACAATAAATATATACATATTATTAAATAGTTAAAAACATTTTAAAGAAAATGGCATCCAATTTATAGTTTAATTAATAGTTCAAACAAAGGCGATAATCAATCTCAATCGGACCCGTCTAATATTAATAGCATGTCTGCTAATAAAGACTTAAGCAAAAAAAAAATAACGTGTGCTAGAAGTATACTTTAAAACAAAATTTAGTGTATACTTGAAGCAAACGTTATTTTTTTTGCATATGGAGGTAATTGCATTCAGACACATCGTAATTTGCGGTCTCCACCTGACATAAAATGACTAACTTAACATTAACTTCAAGTTAATGTTATGTGTAGACTGCTCAAGTTAATGCTTTTTTGAAGTTAAAACATTATTGTTAGTGCATTTGTTTTAACAACTCAGTTATAACTTCAAGTTACAGCAAAATTTCATGTCAGGTGGAGACGTAGAGTAATGCCCTCCGAATCACCATAACAGTTGGACTCATCCAACCTTCGATTACAATGTATACAGTGTTGGACACATCTTATGGCCTAGGCCAACGCTGTGTAAATGTAAGTAGAAATTGTATACAGATTTTGGATGGGTCGCGCTTACATTGTCACTGGTCTCAGATCGGAGATGTATGTGACAAAATTTTCACTGAGAAAATATTATGAAATTCTCTCCGTGTTTAAAAAAAAGAGAGCAAGAGTCTGTTGTAGGTATGTTTACACTGATAATACAAGTAAAATGCAAGCAAAGATATTAAACTGTTGAGTTAATAACAAAAATTGGAAAATTGTAAAAAAAAGATGTGTGCTAATAAAACTAAATATTGGAAAAAACATTTTATAATTTCAATGTAATTTTACCATAAAATATAATTTTTTTTAAGTTTAGTTATTATTTGTTTGGTTCTGCTGTACCAGTTAAGTAGATGATGGTTGCAGTCGTAAAATATTTACAATAGCAACATGAAAATTTCCTGAGTTGATTTTGGTTGCTTTTGTAAAAGTGTCAACACCTACAATATATACCATTAGTGCTGCCAATGTTTACTTTGAAAAATACCTATGGTGTGATGAGAATACTTAAGTTTCTAAAATAGTTTAGAAAATAAACATTTACCGACCGCTTGTCAAATTTTCTATCCGTATTCTCTCCTACTCGATACATTTTGCTTTTACATGATAAGATTTTGTATAATCTACAGCATTTTTTGACATGTCATAATACATTGTATTACCATGTAAAGACACCTTAATGCTGATAATTTACCATAAATTAACTCATAACGTGAATAGTTAGTGTCAATGTGTGGTGTTGTCTTGTATGCAAATGTATAGTATGGTACCCATTTGTCCCATTCATAATAATCAACAAAATTTAGTAAATACTCATTCAATACGCGATGATTACGCTCAACAGAACCTATCGACTGGTGGTGATATGGTGCTGAAAACTTTTGGTTTATAGTAAGTAAATGACAAACTTCTTTTACTTATATCAGACTTTAATTTCCTCACAACATCCATACCTTAAAATAAACTGTTGAACTAATGTTTTCACTATACTTCTAGCATCTTTTGTTTCAATTGGGTGTGCTATCACGTATTTCGTTAATTCACACTGCATAGTTAATATGCATCTATAGCCATTAGAAATTCTTAAAGGGCCTACGGTATCTATTTCTATTGTTTCAAAGCTAGTGTTAGGACTTTCTGTTATTACTATTTCTTCTTTTTTAATATCTTCAGTTTGTTTATTTCTTAAACATTTATCGCATTTATTAATGTAATCTCTAACCATCTTCTTCATATTTTTCCATATATAACGTTGTTTTAATTTTAGAACTGTTTTTTATACGCCAAAATGTCCTGATATTGGTGAATTGTGGAATTTTTCTATAATCTTCTCTTGTAGTTTTTTATTCGTAATGTGTTGCAAAGGTTTATATAATATTATGTTCAATTCTAAACTTCTATATTTATTCGATCTTAATAATTTCTGGTATACCTCATTATAAATTTTACTCAAATATCCCCTCGAAATGAGCTCAAAAATATTATCTTCTTTATATTTTGCTTATGCATATAAATTATTAACGTATTTTGATAGATCTTCATCAACATTCATTACAAAGCTATTATTTTTATTTTCTATGGTACCATCCTTACGTCCATCTTTCATATTTCTTGTACCGGTTTTAATAATATATATTAAATTTTATTTCATGAATATACACATATGATTTTTTTTATGTTGGCCTTGGGACATACTCTCATTATCTATTTCCACAATCTCAGTATTTTTCTTTGCCTTCATTCCACGTGTGGTTACTAAAATTCTAGATGGTTTGCTAATGTCTTCTTCCATAGGTATCATATTCTTCAACATTTCAGAGTTTAATTTTATTCTTGACAAAGCGTCCGCATTGGTATTTATCTTTCCTTTCTTATATACAATTTGAAAATCATAATCTGACAAATCTATTCGTATTCGAGTCAACTTAGATGATGGATTTTTGTGAGAAAAAAGTGAAACGAGTGGTCTGTGGTCCGTTAGGTTAGGTTAGGTTAGGTTATAACAGGCTGCCGATTTATAGTAAACCAGCCCACTTGGGTCCTTAGAGATCCCGTTGTGCTGCCTGGGCGGATTGAGGTGGGCTGCCCATCCTCATTTATCCTATACACTATCCGTATTCAGCTGAAACCAACCCGAAAGGCGTATGAATGAATTCACACTACCGATTTCACATTCCGACAGACTCTCCAAACCTTGCAGTATCGGAGCCCCCATGTGGAGTGAACGCACCTCCGCAAGTGCTGGGCAATGACAGAGAAAATGCTCAACAGTTTCCTCCTCTTCCTCGTCCTGACAGCTTCTGCAGAAATCATTATAAGGTAGATTTAATCTACCAGCATGTATGCCTATGTAGCAATGTCCTGTTAGGACTGCGACCAAATTACGGAGTTGTCCTCTTGGAATCCTCACCAATATTGCGGACCTCCTCATATCATAACAGGGCCATATCATTCTAGAGGTTGAGCATGTGACCTCATGTAACCATCTAGCCTGTGCAACCCTGAAAAGGTTCTGCTGTATTTGCATTTTACAGCAATTCATCGGAACACCTACCAACCTATCAATGTCCTCATCCTGCATTTGAGCTCCAGCCTTAGCCAGCTCATCCGCAATATTGTTACCAACACTATTCGCATGTCCTGGAATCCATTGTAGTTCCAGGTCAGCATACATTCCCAGTTTGTTAAGAGAGATTCGGCAGTCATATACCAGATTCGATGTCGTAAAGACGCCCGCAATGTTTTTAATGGCAGCTTTGCTATCCGTGAATATACGGATATCCCAGTTGTATATCCTATAATACCTCAACCATTTAGCGGCTCTACTTATCGCTGAGATTTCAGCCTGTAGTATACTACACCTACTGTCCAGCTTGAAGCTTATCCTCTTTTGAAAGCGAGGAATAAAGATTCCCCCACCCACGCCCCTGTGTGACTTCGATCCGTCCGTATACACCTCGAGCACATCCCCCTCTGCCCCTATAGACGAGTTGGATGCGCCCGATGTGTTAGATTTGAATCTATTGTCAGGCAGAGGTATGGATGATCGGTAATCTATATTGGCCGGTAGATCATTCAACTGGTCTCCTATTATAGAATGATCGCAAGTCAGCTTTTTCCACGCATTTGCCGACTGTAATCTAGTTACAGAGTTCATAGCAATTTGCTTTACCATGAGATCCCCTGGCAGCCAGTGCATCATCACGAAGAGCGCCTTGGAGGGAGTGGTCCGTGGTGCACCCGTAATAGCAAGGGCTACAGATCTTAGAATCCTTTCAATGGTTCCACGATGGATGGCCTTCTGCAAGGCGGGCCACCATACTAACGCGCCATATGTTAATATTGGCTTAATCACTGTATTGAAGAGCCATTTGGAATTGCAAGGGCTTAAGCCCCATGTTGTCCCTATTGCCTTCTTACATACATACAAAGCAATGGCAGCCTTGTTTGCCCTTTCCTGGACATTTCGTTGCCATGAGAGTTTGGAGTCCAGATATATACCAAGATATTTGGCACAATCAGACAGCTTAAGTTCTATTCCATTTAACCTTGGAAGTTGGAATTGCGGAATCTTGTATCTTCTCGAGAAAAGTACAAGATCCGTTTTCAACGGATTTACATTCAGGCCACTATTGACACTCCATCTACTAATGGTACCTAGTGCCTCCTGTAATCTCTGAGATAAGATATGTAGATGTTTACCCGATACCAATACTGCGATGTCATCTGCGTATGCTACGCACTTGAACATCTTATCTTCAAGTTCCCTTAGAAGGGAGTTTAAAGCGAGGTTCCACAGTAGTGGAGATAGAACTCCTCCTTGTGGGGTACCTCCTGTGGTCCGTCACTACAATAAATTTTCTACCAAATAAATACGGTCCAAAAAAAAATATATCCACCAATGTATTGCAAGCAATTCCTTCTCAATTACTGGTTTGTTGAAATCATGTTTTCCTAATGTTTTGCTCGCATAGGAAATTGGCAAATCTTCTCCCATTTTCAATTGAGATAATACAGCTCCCAACGCATAGTTTGATGCGTCAGTAATCAATATAAATGGTTGTTCAAAATCTGGATATCTTAATATTGGTGCGCTAATTAATTTTTTCTTCAATAAGTCGAAAGCCTGTTGACAATCTTCAGTCCATTCAAATTATTTTCCCTTTCTAGTTTGGTCGTTAAGACATTTTGTTATTTCACCAAAATTCTTTATGAAACGTCTGTAATAATTACAAAATGCTACAAATCTTTTAACTTTATCTTTGTTTTTTGGCATGGGATATTGTTCAATTACTTTATGTTTTGAAGGATCTGTTCGTACACCGTCTTTCGTTATCTGGTGTCCTAAATAAATTACCTCTGATTTAAGAAATACACATTTTGCTGCATTCAATTTTAAATTATATTTTGATAAACGTTCGAATACTCTCACTAAATTTTCGTTGTGATGTTTTAAAGTACATCCAAATACAATAATATCGTCAACGTATAAAAATGCTTTGGAATCTAATCCACTAAGTGCTATTGTTAACATCCTTTGAAAACTATTGGAAGAAATTTTCAAACCACATGGTAATCGTTTGAATTGATAGTGTTCATTACTAGTTGAAAATGCAGTTAACTGTCTTGAGTCGTCGTCTAAATCTATTTGATGGAATGAGCTGGTCATGTCTAGAGTTGAAAAATACTTGTCAATGGAAATTTATCATTTAATATCTTTTTGTTGAGTTGCCGAAAATCTACAACTAACCTCCATTTCCCTTTTCACTATTTTTTGGTACTACTAATAATAGAGAATTGTATGCGCTATTTGACGGTTCGATGATGTCTTCATCTAATAACTGTTTTACTTGTTTATTAATCTCGTCATGTTGTGTATGTGGTAATCTATAATATTTTATGTATACTGGTGTATTGTCTGAAACTCTTAAATTCTGTGTGTAAAAATAATTAGAAGTTAATCTTTCTCCATCCAAATGGAAAATATGCTGATAGTCTTTGAAAATCTGTATCAATTCCGTTTTTGCTTTATCGTCCTTAACGTCAATTTTTATAATATCAATTAATCTTCTCAATCTGTCTTCACTATTTTCTAAAATAAGTCGTTATCTGTTGTATTTAATATTTTGACATGGTGATTTCCGTTCCCTGGTACTATTGTATTGCTAATAAATATACCTGGTTGAATTTCTATCTTCACTTATATCTAAATTTATAGGATGAATACTTTCTGATCGTTTTTCTAACTTTATGCAATAATTCTTGTTTATCCATGATTTCATACGTATGGTAATCTCCTTACTAACTAAAGTAAGTGTCAACGTAAACGTTTCATAACCAATTTTACATAAGAACTTTGAAAAGAAATCTCTTCCTAATATTCCGTCCGTTGGTATGGGGAATTCTTCGCCAATGATGTGAAATTTATGTTTTTCTTTTATATTATATATTTTGAAGTTTAACTCTGATGTCCCTATAGACTTAATCCTTTCTGTAGTGATACCTGTAAAACTAATTGATCTCTCTTTGTCAATATGTATGGAGTATTCATTTAATTTATTGATCTTACACAAAGAGATGTCTGCTCCTGTGTCCATTAAAAATGTAAGTGTTAAATTTTTACCTAAAACCAAGTTTATAAAATTTGTCATGTTATTCGACATTTGGAAAACATTATCTATTCTTATTATTGGACCACCGGATGGTAAGTTTGTATAGTTCCTTGACCCACGTCCGGATCCTGGTAGTTTTTCTGTACACAGTGTACATTTCGTCGGTTATTTTGAAAATTTCTTTTCCTATAGTTAGTGTTGCTATGAATATCACAGTTATTATTATTGTTATTATAACTGTTTGCTCTATTACTGCGATTATTATTGTTATAAATATTTGATCCATTACTGTCGTTTGTATAATTATTGGGCCTATAATTGTTATTGTAGTATATTGTCCTACCATTACCCCTATTCTTGTTATTATTACTATTTGATCGGTTATTGTTATATCGATTTCTGTTGTTGTTATGCTAAGCATTATTTCTTCTGTTATCGTAAAGGTTTCTACTGTTGTTAAAGATTTTTGAATTATTCCTCCAGTTATTATTGTTTGAGAAATATAAAATTTGTACTGATTTGTTGTAGAATTCTTTTTCCAACTCTAATGCTAATTGTAATGCTTCACTAAGTTCTTTAGGTCTTGATGCAAATATTGTTGGTTTTAGTTCTCCCTTTAAACCATTCTTAAATATATTCAATGCTTAATCTGCGTTTATTTGTTTTATAGTAGTAGCCTGTGTGCTGTTGCATTTCTCTATACCCTTAAACTGTAATTCGTTGAGTTCTGCTATCATTTCTAGAAGTTTTCATGATATGTGTTTACATTCATGCATTTTTGTGAAAAAAATACTTAAAGTAGCTTGTATTTGTGAGACGGTTTTCCCTGATTTGTACCTGTTTGATAGAAGGTTTTTTAATTCCTCAAATGTTGTTGGTACAGATATCCCCAATGAAGTTCTTACTACACTGGTTAGTTTTGAGTTGTAAACAAAAGTGATTAAAATGGATTGTTGTGTTGTTTCTATCGTATTATTGATTAATTCCACTATTGTAAGAAATGAATTTAATTCTTTATAATTTCCTGTGAATAGTGGAACTATTTTTACAGCAGTTTCTAAATTGAATTGATCAAACTTTGTTTTTGATTAGATGGTTTTATTGATGCCAAAGCTTCTTCAAAAAGTTTCTTTGCTTTGTTATAGTATGTGTCAAATTTTTTTATATCTTTTCTTATGTCTTTTGTGATGGAGCCTGTATTTACTAGCTCATAAAATTATTTTTCTAAGTTTATTTCCTCTAATTTACTTCTTAATGTTACTTCTTGATAACCTTTAGATCCTGATTTTTTAGAATTTATTAATATTCTTTCTAACTTGTCTATTATTGTGTTCAATAGTATTATTTTTCCCTTCTTTTTAACTTAACTATAGAAATATTTTATTTTATTTTATTATTATTAGACCTGAACAACGGCTTTTTTTGTACATACTCCTTAAAGTATTTATTTATCTTAATTATTAAAAATATTATTAATAATACACAAAATATGCAGAACTGTTGTTCCAAAATCCATTTCCTGGTTATTGTTGTTGTTTACTGTAACTGTCTCTTGGGTTTTTGATTTTTGCTTTCCCATTGTATTTAAAGTTGTTTTAGTTTAATGTAGAGTTTTCCTTTTATTTCTTCACCAGACGTTAATCCAACTAACCATATTATATCCCTCTTCTTGGCTTGGAGTTTACGTTTCTTACCCATTCTATTTTGTTTTTTCTTCTGGATTACTGGTTCTTTGTTTGTTTTGTTTCGTCTTCTGTATTCTTCCAATGAGATGGGCTTAGGACCGCACTATCTGGTGTTGGCTTATATTCTGGATATTCTAATATTTCTTGTTCTGCTTGTGGAAAGTACTCTTCAACGCAGTATTTCTCAAATATTTTCTTGATTTCATCTTCTGCAGGAATCTCTTCACAAGGAAATGACATTTAAAATGTAATTTTCGTCCGGTTTAGTAGATATAGTCTGGCAGGATCGCCATATTATGTTATTGTTATATATTTGCTAAATAACTTAGCATGATGCTAAACATAGCCACAGCAAATTTTAATTCTTCTGAGCACTGTTGAAGGTGCCCGGCTAGAATAGTGAGAACTCGTTTTGTTTTACGTGTAAAGTTATTCTAATTTTTATTTACAAACCTTACAGCTATTTATACTAATTTCTAGTTCTTAACCTTAACATATATCACGTTTGTTCTCAATAATATTCCAATTACTGTGTGGTCTTTTCAGGCATTTAATTTATTGCTTAGACAAAAATATTTCATTATTCAAGTAGGTCAGCAATTGCAATGTGTTATGTTACCGTTTATTTGTTGATCAATCAAAAGTGTTATTCGATCCGTTTTGGGTTTTTTGACAAACATGCTACATTGTAGAGACTGATATAATATGTTATTGTAAACACATGGCAAACACACTACAATGTTGTTTTTATTTCACATTATATTTATTGAATAAAAGTTTTAAACATAAATGTCCACAATTAAATGTATTGAATTTTCGTTTTTGTTTATAACTAGCTTAACCCGGTGCGCTTTGCTACCCCCATCAGTGTGAAATGAAATAAAAAGTCTTTATATATAGCATTCGCACATTTATTTAAACCAAACGCAAATCGAATTAAACCAAACGCAAATTAAATTAAACTAAACGCAAATCAAATTGAACTAAACGCAAATCAAATTGAACTAAACGCAAATCAAATTGAACTAAACGAAAATTAAATTGAACTAAGAGCAAATTAAATTAAACTAAGCGCAAATTAAATTAAACCAAGCAGAAATCAAATTAAACTAAACTAAACAAAAAGCAATTTAAATTAAACCAAAAAATATTCTACATATTTTATTAAAAAAAATTAAACGCAACACATCTAATTTTATATTTATATCTAACTAATTTAATTAATATTCAAAATGTAGTATATAAATTAAATATATTAAGTCAAAATTTATGATGAGGCAGCTTTAATTTACATTTAAGAAGAAGCCATGCTCGTTCCAAGTTAGGTAGCAGAGCAAGAGTGATTGTACCCTCAGTTAGAGGCAGAAATACCACTTTGGTCGCAGCAATCAATAGTAATGGCATAGTTCATTATAAGATAATATCAAATTCAACATGCAACTCTAAAAAATTTTGCTCATGTTTGCAAGAACTTATGGAAAAACTTCAGGAAACACCACATAATGACGGATTTTTGATTTTGGACAATGCGAGGATTCACAAAACGGAACAAGTTCGTGCTACGATAGCAAACACCGACCTACAGCTTAAATATCTGCCTCCTTACTCATCAATGCTGAATCCAATAGAGAAATATTTTTCAAAGGTTAAGACTCATGCTCGGCATATGTTAAGCGAAATAAATCAGGATAAAAGCATTCCAGCAGTCATTGAAAATATTGTAAGTCGCATAACGGCCACCGATTGTGCCAATTATATAACAGACATGATTTTATTGATTCCTAAAGCTGCCTCATCACAAATTTTGACTTAATATCTTTAATTTATATACTACATTTTGAATATTAATTAAATTAGTTAGATATAAATATAAAATTAGATGTGTTGCGTTTAATTTTTTTTAATAAAATATGTGGAATATTTTTTGGTTTAATTTAATTTGCTTTTTGTTTAATTTAATTTGCGCTTAGTTTAATTTGATTTCTGTTTGGTTTAATTTAATTTGCGCTTAGTTCAATTTAATTTGCGTTTTGTTCAATTTGATTTGCGTTTAGTTTAATTTAATTTGTGTTTGGTTTAATTCGATTTGCGTTTGGTTTAAATAAATGTGCGAATGCTATAGTTAAAAATAACTGTGTTTGGTGATCTTCAAATGTTTCCTTTTCTCTTTGGGATTTCATTTGGTTACTTTTTTTTTGTACTTTGCGAAAGTGATGTTTTTTTTGAGCCATTTTATTGTTTTATGTATAAAATTATTTCTTAGTTAGTTTTTAGATCGCAAATTGTATTTAACACTCTTATTCTAAGCTCTGTGAGAAAATAAAAATTATAATAATTGAAAATTTTTACATGGCTAATAACATTTTAATATTATTATTTGTCCCAAAGTTCAGAATAAGTAGGTTATTATCATAAATTTGTGGTAATTAAAAAACACACTTGTTGTACTTAAAACGTAAATTTTTTAATAGTTTTTTACGAAGTTTTTGTTTTGATTGTTAAGTTAAAATATTAACTTCTTATCAATTTTTCGTGCAGGCACTTTCCATCTCCCGTACAATTAAAAAAATTCGTGAACCTTTGCCATATGCAGAGATCATTTTGAAAATTGGTCGACAAACGACGAAGTTATAGAAATGATATTTGATAACAAATTTTTGTGGCGGGCATTTTGCTTTCACCCACTCCATCATTTAAAAAAAGTTGAATGGTCCGTTGCCATATGCAAATAGAATTTTGAAAACTAGTCCACAAACCACAAAGTAACTTGATAATTAATTATTTTTGGTGGGCAAATTTCGACCCTTCCTCCCCCTCTAAACATTAAAAAAAACTTGGTAGACCTCTTTCATAAGCAAAATACAAAACCGGGCAATTTGCAACCCCCTAGTTTCCAAAAAAGATATTCACTTCTTAAAGGCGGGTACTTTGCTTCCTCTTCCCCTTTACATTAAAAAAAAATAAGTTGACCTTTTCCATATGCAAAATGAATTTTAAAAATTGGCCCACAAAAGACGAAAATATTTGATAATAAATTTTTGAAGGGTACACTTTGGGCGTGGGTGAAAAAAAGTAGCCTATAATTTTAATTCAGATTCCCAGATAAATATTGTGAGAATTTCCGGAAGATCGGTCAAGAAGTCTGGTCTCCTATAAGGTACAAACAAACAAAAAAACAAACACACATTCCGTCTTATATATATAGATTATATTCAATTGGTATTTTTAAGTAATTAACTATTTGTAAGTTTCCAAAACTATCAAAATATTCTTTATAATTACGATTTTTATAATAGGCTACCCAGGACCGTTCCAGGACCAACAGAACTATCTAAATTAACAATACCACATTCTTGAATTAATGCCTTTTTATGTAAACGATCACGCATAGAAATACCTCTGAAATTTTTGAGTTGCTTAGCATATGTCTTTAAATCTAGATCAGTTAATGGTCGATTGGGTAGACTATCTAAAAGTTTTTTGGAACTGGGTTGTATAAAAGGCCATATCCAGATTTGTATGGTTTAAGGTATAGAAATTTTTCAATAGCAATTGATTCCAAATGTCTATTATGTCGTGTAACCTCTGCTAGCTGTTGCTTTCCGTTTTTTATATCACTTACAGCCTTAATAATAGCTGATCGACCGGTAGTTAAACCTTTGAGTGCGGATAAAGCTGTTAAGATTGGAATTAGTGGAAGAAATCCACCAATTTTTAGTATTGGTATAACTCTTGGAATAACAATATTAGCCTTCTTTTTCCCTTTGAAGTTTGAACTAAGGGCTTTTTGTGCAATTTTAACAACAGCGTTTAAATTGTCTGGTACAGTGCTTGAAAATCATTTTGTATCACTGTTGTAAATGTTGTTGTTTCAACTTCAGTTGTTATTTTCAAACAAAAACGAAAACAAATTATTTTTACATCAAAATGATATAAAAGCATATTATCTTTTCTAGCGATTGAAAATATAATTCTTGTTGTGGTTTGCCTGACGACGGGAGCATCGCAGTCAATTCTAAATTTTTGACTAAACCCTAGAGCCACAAGTCTTGCTTTGAATCGTTCAACCTTTCCATTTTCATTAAACTTTTTCTTAAATACCCATTTTGAACCAATTGTCTTTCTAGGAAGACCAACCAGTTGCCAGGTTTTATTTTCATGAATAGATTTAAGTTCTTCCTGCATAGCTTCAATCCACTGCGACTTCTCCTCCTTAATTGAAATAGCTTCATTGAAAGTACTAGGATCTTTTAAAACTGCAGAATTTATACCAAATATGACCATCCTGGATACACGTCTAACTGAGTTTGGAGTTTGAACTGCATCTTCAAATGTTTCCTCATCAGAAATGCAAATTTGACTATCAGATATTAAACTATCAACATCTATTGTACTATCTTCCGCAATTTCTTCGTCCGTTCCATAACCGTTACTGTTATTACAGTCCCCTGATACATTGTATTCACGATTTTTTAGTGGAATATATGTTATATTTTTATTTCCATGTGACATCTCTTTTTTTAAAGAATCATTCTCAGAGTTGACAAAAACGTGAAACTTGTACATTATTCGTAATTGGATCAAAAACTCTATATGCTTTTGAATTAAAATCATACCCAATAAATACATTATGCATTAACTTCAAATCAAGTTTCTTTCTACTTTCTTTAGAAATATGCACATAGCATAAAGAACTAAATACATGAAAATATTTGAAAGTTAGTTGTTTTCGATATCTCATCTCGTACGGCGTTTTTGACAAAGATCTTGAGGGCAGATGATTTTTAATGCGATTTGCCGTCATTATAGCTTCACCCCAAAAACTCTACGCCTGAATCAATTATCATGCATTTCACCACTTCAGTTAAACTCCTAATTTTTCGTTCTGCAATCCCATTTTGTTGCGGACTATATGGAACTGTATATTGAACTTTAGTCCTGCATTCTGATAGAAATTTCTTAACATTTTTACTTATATATGCTCCAAATCTGTCATATCTTATTGCTTTTTGATAATGAAGAGTCTTTATAAAATTTCAAACTTCAACTAATTTGATTAGAACTTCCCCTTTTGACTGTAGAAGATAAACTGAGCAATACCTACTGCAGTCGTCGATAAACGTAACGAAATACTTATAGCCACAATGTGTTGGAGGAGATATAGGTCCACAAACATCAGAGTGAATAAGATCGAAAAACATTTTAGGAAAATTTGTTTTCGGAAAAGAATTTCTTGCAAATTTTCCTTGTAAACAAATTTCTCATTTACCTAAATGGTTCTTGCAATCACTTACATATTTGATTGTCTCTGTTACCAACTCATCCCTTGAAAGTTTCCTTATATATTCTTCATTGTTTTTTTTTTTTTTTTTTTCATGCGTATATTTATCTTCAAAAAATTAACTAACAATAAGTTTTCAAATCTTAAATCTAGATATAATAATTAGGCCCAACCAGTGTCAGGCATAAACTTAGTGATAGTAATCAATAATACATAAATATCGTATTAAGCACAAAAATATTTTCAAGCTGTTTCATCTGGAGTGTTGAGTATTAGAGCCATAGTGTCCCTCTTTTTTAAGCGGATGTGTCCAGTAAAATTCAAGATGTTACGAGCAAGTGGATTAGGATGAGACTCGAGTTTTGTTAAGTATTTGCCTGCGTATTTTTTAATTTCTCCAGTCACTAGTGGCATATTTAAATCACGATGTAAATTTGAATTTTTTTATGTACCATGGAGCCGATGTTATTAGTCTTAAAATCATGTTTTGCCTTCGTTGGATTCTTTCTATATTGGAAGCTGAAGCAGTGCCCCATAGCTGTATTCCGTAGCACTATATGGGTTTCAAAAGCGACTTGTATATTAAAAGTTTACACTCTAGACTGAGTATTGAATTTCTACCAATCAGCCAATGTATCTGAGTTAATTTAAGTTTCATTTGTGTTAGCTTTGAGTCAATATGGTGTTTCCATGTAAGCCGTCGATCAAGGTGTATACCAAGGTATTTTACATGTGAATGTTGAGGAACAACTTGATTGTTGATTCGAATTGGGGAACAAGTATCTCTTCGCAGGGTAAATGTTAGCTGAATACACTTTTGTTCGTTAACTGTAATTCTCCATAAGTTTAACCATAGTTACAGCTGTGTAATATGTTCTTGTAGATATCGGGAAGCCTCGTGAGGGTTTTCGTGCATACTAAGGCAGGCTGTATCATCGGCAAATGTAGATGTATGGATATTGCTGCTCAAAGGCATATCACAAGTATAAATCAAATACAACACTGGCCCCAATATGCTCCCCTGTGGCACACCGGATGATATAGATTCGGGCACACTCATGAAGTCTCCTTCAACAACCGTGAACTTCCGGGTAGTAATATAACTTTCCAATAGCTTCAGAAAATTTATTGGTAGATATGATTTCAATTTTAAAATAAGGCCTTCATGCCATACTTTATCAAATGCCTGAGAAACATCAATGAAGAGGGCAGAACAATATTTCTTTTCTTCAAAAGTTTTTCATATAAATTGAACCAATCTATGAGTTTGTTCAATGGTGCTATGCTGATTTCTAAAACCAAATTGATGGTCCGGTATGCACTCATTATTAGTTAGAATTGGGGACAATTTTATCATGAGTAACTTTTCAAAGAGCTTTGACATTGTTGACAGTAAACTTATTGGCCTATATGACTCAGCCTTGGTAAGATCTTTGTCCGGCTTTGGAATCATTTTAACCTTGGCAAGCTTCCAGCTGTTTGGATAATACTCCAGACGTAAAATGGCATTAAAAATGAATAACTGGATTCTAATTGCAACACGAGGCAACTTCATCAGCATCTGGTTACTAATTTCATCAATACCCGGAGCTTTTTTCGGGTTGAGTTCAGCAATTAGTTTTTGTACATCACGCGTCTTAAATTTTATGGGTCGAGGGGTAGCGCAACTACACTCGGTAAATCAACAGCACCAGAACATGAGTTTGGGGTAAATACGGATTTTAAATGCTCAGCAAATAATTTACCTTTTTCAGAGTCGCTTCTTTTCTTGCCCAATCTCCGGTAGATGTGCGCAGAGGTGGTTTAAACTCGACGGGTGTTTTAAGCTTTCTAGTAGCGCGCCACAATGAGTAATTAGATGCTGGTGTGACATCAAGACCTTCCAGATAATTTTTAAGAGATGCAGTTTTTTCAAATACAAGCAACTCTTGGAGTCGTTTAGTGCACTCGTTAAACCTACTTTTATGTTGAGATGATCTGTGCTGTTGCCATTCCCTTCCAGCTCTTCTTTTTTCACACACGAGACGTTCAATATCAGTAGAATAAATTCTATTAAACCCATTCTGCGGATGGGAGGTAGTGGCATGTTCAGCAGCCTGTTTAATATTTTCATTAAGGTTGGTAATGTTAGATTCAATATCATCGGGTGTTCTTAGCGTAATATTTTCTGTGCAATGACTACTAAGACATTTTTTGAATCCCAGCCAATTAACACGATTTATCATCTTCACATAAGGATGGGGTAAGTCACTTCTTAATGGGCTACAAATTGAAACGATCGTGGGAGAGTGGTCGGACGAGAGATCTGGAGAAGCTTCAACTTGAATTAAATCCCTAGAGATATTTTTCATGACGCCAAAATCTATAACATCCGAAATTTTTTGTATGTCTGTAGGCCAGTAAGTGGGCTCCTCACTCGAAATGACGTCCAAGCCCATTTTTGAAATTGCATTGAACAATGCTCGACCTCTGGGTGAACCCCAGAACGTATGTTTGGCATTATAGTCCCCAGCTGCTAGGAAACAAGGCCCAATAGATTTGTAGAAATCCTCGTATTCATCCTCAGTGATTGAGAATCTTGGAGGGAAGTAAATTTATGATATAACGAAATTTGTACAAAAATTTTCAACACAAATATTAGTTGCTATTAAATGTTCTGCACAGATGTTATCAAGAATATAGTGCTTGAGTCTTGACTTTATTAAAATTGCTGATCCACCGCATGCTCTTCCTCTTTGGTCCTTTGAATCATATAAGTTGTAGCCAGAAATTTTAAAAAGACTTCTCGAAGTTAAATGAGTCTCTGAGACCAACATTATATCAATATTTTTTTCCGTGAGGAAGTGCTCAAGTTCTTTTTTATGTTGGCGAATGCCGTTTGCGTTCCAGAAACATATTTTTAACGTGTTCATGGTTTGTTAACTAATGCTTGAAGTAGTGTATTCTGCATTCGCAGCATTTCTTGCATCATGCTAGTCATATTTGTAGTAAAGTTGTTTATAGTTTGCACCAGATTATCAATAGTGGCTTCAAGGTGACTGAAATTAAAGCTTGTGTTAGCATTTGTTGAATTACTTGGTGGGGACACTTTCTGCGTGGGAAAAGAATTTGTCTTAACAGCATCAACTGTGATTTTTCGGTGCAAGAGAAACTTTACGCTATAAATTGGATGGGTTTCATTTTTTTTCAATTGTATGTCATTCGGCTCCAGTTCGACCCGGGGTTTGGGGGACCTTTTCTCTGTTAATTATATTAGTAACATTTTTAACCTTAAATCCTTTGTCGATAAGAGCACATTTTACTTCTTCGGGGTCAACATATGAATCTATGCCCTTTAATACTATTTGTAGGCCATTAGCACTTTTAAGTTGATAGGTGTAAAAATTTGTTTTGTTTTTTTCAAATTCACTAATAATTTTCCGGAAATCTTTTTCATCATATATTTGGATCTTAGCTTCATCAATATTACCTCGTTTAATTGGAATGATGTGAAAAGTATTTTCACCAATGGCCGACAATAGTTTTTTTAAAAGCGTGTTAGAGGTTTTTTCTCACAGATAGATAGGTGGTGGCTTAAAAGACTTTAGCGATAATGCAGCGGGCTTGTCGTTATTGTCTTGCAATAGTGAAAACCGATTTTGACGATTAGTAGATGATGCGCTGTTATCCCTAGACATCCGACTTGGACCTTGGCTTTAGTGCTACTGTTATCTGTAGTGATAACCTTGTTAGAACTTTAAATTGGCATCACTTTTTTAACTGGCGGCCATTTTGTCAGCTGTCAAGTGATTAATATTTAGTTTGGTTTGCCATTTCATCATGAACAGGTTGACAAAAGAACAACGCTTGCAAATCGTGCAAATTTATTTCGAAAATAATGGTTCAGTTCGCGAAGTTTACCGCAAGCTCCGTCCATTTTATGGTCGACATAATCGTCCATCAGAGCAATTAATTCGGTTAACCGGTCAATTGGCCACCAAGATCGTGTGATTTGACACCATTGGATTATTTTCTTTGGGGATATGTGAAGTCGCTCGTCTACGCCAAGAAACCAGAAACGTTAGGGGACTTGAAAGCCAACATTCGTGGCGTTATTGCCAACATACGGCCCCATATGCTCGAAAAAGTGGTTGAAAATTGGACCTGTAGAATTGGCTTTATTCGAGCCAGCCGCGGCGGCCACATGCCCGAAATCATATTTAAACGTTAATGGCATAAAATTATCCTTCCAATAAAGCCAAATTGATGGACATTAAAACGATTTTCTTGTGTTTTATTTCAATTCGAAGTTCTATACCTCTAAAAAAACACCCTATATTAGGAAATTGTAATGTTAACGAATCACTAGTTGGCATTGGACAAAGCGAAGTTGATCGCTGACGAAAAAGTGGCTTTGCCGTTAGAAAAAGACTATCATCAGATTTTTTATTTTTATTGTTAACATTAAGAGCTTCAGAACTCACAGTAAAATATGCATTTCTGCCGTTTGAACTCACTTCACAATTTTTTGTTTTTGAGGTACTCATGTAGAGTATTCCTCAAGGGCACTTTGTTTGCGGTTTTTGTTTGTTTTTGTTTTTTGTTTCTTGCTATGTAAAAAAGATATCAGCAATATTTGCTTTTCTTATTTATCAAAGTTAATATGTATGTATTACGGTTATTATGTATTACGAATATTTTTTGTATGATTTTTTGTTTGTTTAATATATATATGAAAAAAAACTCCGCTAAGACGTCTGTTCACTATGAAGGTTCAGCGAGAACTCTAAGAACTTAAGCGAGAACTTCTTCATTGTGATGACCAAGAACTCGATGCCAATAGTGTATACAAACTTTATTACATTTATGAACTGCAAAAACTTTTTCAAAAGTTGCATTAAGTTTATATAAACTATATTTAAGATATGCCTCACAAACAAAATTTGAATTTTTCTTTACAATACATACAGTTTTAGTAAAACTTACGGTATAACTTTTTTCTGTAATTTTTCTAACGGACAATAAATTAGAATTAAAATCAGTAACATAGTACACATCACCGATAACCAATGTTACATCACTAATTTTGATTTTGCATACACCTTTCCCTCTTGATTTTGAACTATTCCCATTAGCAACACAGATAGTGTGGTTATTATCAGAGTAGTTTATTTCCGTAAACAATTCCTTTTTATGAGCAATATGGCAACTTGCGCCGGAGTCTATAATCCAAGCAGCCAAAACGAATTCTTCTTCAGCATTCTTAACTTCTTTACTTACGTTGACAGACTTTTTATTGGTCTTACACCAATTCATGTACTTATAGCATTCTTTCTGTCGATGCCCAGATTTCTTGCAAAAGAAACAAGACTTGGCCTAATTTTTCATAACATACTTTGACTTCAATGCAGACACGATCGATGTATCATCACAAGATAATTTTTTAAAATGTTCTTCCATTAGTTTATCTTTGACTATTGCCATTGTTAAGTCTTCATCTGGTCTTACTTCTAGGGCAGTAATAAAGCTATCATAGCTTGCGGGCAAACTGCTAAGAGTCATTGAAACTTGCCAATCTCCTGAGAAATCTTGATTTCCAATAGCTCGCAATTTATCAAATAGCTCCATCATTAAGGTAATATGTACTTCTAATTAACTGCATGCTGCATATTTTCCGCATTAGGTGCACTTAAGATAAGGATTTTGAAGATTGTCCAAAGCATTCTTTGTCAGAGTTTCAATTCTAATATATATGAGCTGTGAATCTTCAACACATGGACTTACTAGTGCAAAAGCTTCCATTATTTTCTTTTTCCAAGCATGTGTCTTCAGGTGGCTTTTCTATAACCGACCATAGATCTTTGGTTTATTAAATAAATCTTCAACTTCCAATTGTAGTAATTGTCTTGGTTTAATTTTTCTATTCCATAAATTCTTATCTCGCTCATCTTAATTTTCTTTATTTTATTAAATACGGATGCTTTTTCTTCAGAGGTATTCATATAGCCTTTAAATTTCATTTATAAAATAACAAAGGCCCATAAACTGTTGTAAATGTTGTTGTTTCAACTTCAGTTTTTATTTTCAAACAAAAACTAAAACAAATTATTTTTACATTTTCTAAAACAAAATTTTCAAGGCTAACTTAAAATATAATAATTTGTATTTTATAAGTTTAAGCAAAGTATATTTTTACAAAAAATTTTTTTTCAACAATCACATGATTTTCTCTTTTAAGTTTTTCTTCTTCGATTTTCGACATTTAGAATTTTTAGTATTCTTCATACCTAATCCAACTTTAAATTTTGCTTTCATTGCGTTCGTTACGAACCAAGCGTGTGCTCGTTCTTTTATGCCATAATCTTTAGATTTTACTCGTTGCCACGCTTTTTCAGCTAGTATTTGATCAGCTTGATGTCTTTTATTAATATTACAATGTCGTGTTCTCTACAAGATACATTTAATAAATTTATCCTCTTGTCTCCTCTTGCTTAACGTTTTTAAAGTTTTGTTCCAGGTTCACAAAACTGATAACCAGGTAAATATAGTTCAATAGGAAACTTGTTTATTAAGTTGTTCATTGCGTTCGTTACGAACCAAGCGTGTGCTCGTTCTTTTATGCCATAATCTTTAGATTTTACTCGTTGCCACGCTTTTTCAGCTAGTATTTGATCAGCTTGATGTCTTTTATTAATATTACAATGTCGTGTTCTCTACAAGCTACATTTAATAAATTTATCCTCTTGTCTCCTCTTGCTTAACGTTTTTAAAGTTTTGTTCCAGGTTCACAAAACTGATAACCAGGTAAATATAGTTCAATAGGAAACTTGTTTATTAAGTTGTTTACTTATAACCATGTAAATGTTTGTTTTCTTTAATATACATATGTATGTGTTATGTGTTCAATAGTAGAGCAAGCCAAACAAATTATTATAAGAAATATTGACGTATCACAACCCAATTACCCAATTCAATACGAGCACTAATTGTAGGATCTTCAAACTGCGGTAAAACTAATGGTTAGTCTAATAGAAAGTCCTAATGGTCTTAGCTTCAGAAACTTATATATATATATTCGAAGTCTTTATATAAACCAAAATACTGTTACCTTAAGAAACTGATTGATCTGATAAAAGGAATTAATTAATTAATAATAATATTTGATGACGTTATTTTTTTAGAAAACAAGATAATATAAGAGATTACTTTCCCATGGTAGACATAAGCATATTCACTGCTTTTATTTATGTCAAATATATACAAAGATTCCCAAACATCTAATACGTTGTAACAACATTTTTTGCTCTATGCTGGGATAGAGCTCAGTGGGTCCAGGGTCGTTGTTTTATCTTCTTTTAAAGAAACAACACACAATTTCTTTCAACGTTATAATTCCTACCACTTTCAAATTCTTTATTTCGAGATTAACCATTTAAATATGCGAGCCGTAAGCAAAAAAAACTTTTTTTTTACAGTTTTGTATTTATCAAATAAACTCTATTAATAATGGCGTGGCCTGATTCTTATGCATAACGGTACATCCATAACGGTGGATGGCATAAAAAAAGGAAAGAAATTTTTTATTTTTTTTAGTACATATATTTATTTATTGTGTCTTCAAATATGAACTAACAATAATTATTCAAATCTTAAATCTAAATATAATTAATTAGGCCCGACCAGTGACGGACATAAGCTTAGTGATAGTTATTATTAATACATAAGTAGTGATAAGCAAAAACAAAGGTATTTTCAAGCAGTTTCTTCTGGAGTGTTGAGTATTAGAGCCCTTGTGTCCCTCTTTTTTAAGCGGATCTGTACATTAAAATTCACGATATTGCGAGCAAGCGGATTAGGATGAGACTCGAGTTTTGTAAGATATTTGTCTGCGTATTTTGCAATTTCTTCAGTTATTTGCGGCATATTCAAATCACGATGTCAATTTGAATTTCTTATGTACCATGGAGCCGATGTTATTATCCGTAAAATTTTATTTTGCCTTCGTTGAATATTTTCTATATTTGAAGCTGAAGCAGTACCCCATAGCTGAATTCCGTAGCGCCATATAGGTTTTAAAAGCGATTTGTATATCAAAAGTTTACAATCTAGATTGAGGGTTGAATTTCTACCAATCAGCCAATGTATCTGAGTTAGTTTAAGTTTCATTTGCCAATGTATCTGAGTTAGTTTAAGTTTCATTTGCGTTAGCTTAGAGTCAATGTGGTGTTTCCATGTAAGCCTTCTATCAAGGTGTATACCAAGGTATTTCACTTGTAAATTTTGAGGAATAATTGGATTATTGATTGTAATGGGAGAACAAGTGTCTTTTCGTAGGGTAAATGTTACCTGAGCACACTTCTGTTCGTTTACCTTTATTCTCCACCTGTTTAACCAAAGTTCTGGTTAATATGTTGCTGAAGATATCGGGAAGCCTCGTGAGGGTTTTCGTGCACACTAAGGCAGGCTGTATCATCGGCAAATGTAGATGTGTGAATCACAAGTAAAAATCAAATACAAAACTGGCCCCTGTGGCACACCGGATGATATTGTTTCAGGCATACTCATAAAGTCTCCTTCCACAACAGTAAATTTTCGATCAATAATGTAACTTTCCAAAAGCTTTAGAATGTTTATCGGTAAGTAAGTCTTTAATTTTAAAATTAGGCCTTGATGCCACACTTTATCAAATGCCTGAGAAACATCAATGAAGAGGGCAGAACAATATTTCTTTTCTTCAAATGTTCTTCTTATAAATTGAACTAATCTATGCGTTTGTTCAATGGTGCTATGCTGACTTCTAAAACCAAATTGATGGTCCGGTATGCAATCATTATTAGTTAGAATTGGGGACAATTTTATCATGAGTAACTTTTCAAAGAGCTTTGACATTGTTGACAGTAAACTTATTGGCCTATATGACTCAGCCTTGGTAAGATCTTTGCCCGGCTTTGGAATCATTTTAACCTTGGCAAGCTTCCAGCTGTTTCGATAATACTCCAGACGTGAAATGGCATTAAAAATGACTAACAGCATCTGGTTAATAATTTCATTAATACCCGGAGCTTTTTTCGGGTTGAGTTCAGCAATTAGTTTTTGTACATCACGCGTCTTAAATTTTATGGGTCGAGGGGTAGCGCAACTACACTCGGTAAATCAACAGCACCAGAACATGAGTTTGGGGTAAATACGGATTTTAAATGCTCAGCAAATAATTTACCTTTTTCAGAGTCGCTTCTTTTCTTGCCCAATCTCCGGTAGATGTGCGCAAAGGTGGTTTAAACTCGACGGCTGTTTTAAGCTTTCTAGCAGCGCGTCACAAAGAGTAATTAGAAGCTGGTGTGACATCAAGACCTTCCAGATAATTTTTAAGAGATGCAGTTTTTTCAAATGCAAGCAACTCTTGGAGTCGTTTAGTGCACTCGTTAAACCTACTTTTATGTTGAGGTGATCTGTGCTGTTGCCATTCCCTTCTAGCTCTTCTTTTTTCACACACGAGACGTTCAATATCAGTACAATAAATTCTATACAACCCAATCTGCGAATGGGAGGTAGTGGCACGTTCAGCAGCCTGTTTAATATTTTCATTAAGGTTGGTAATGTTAGATTCAATATCATCGGGTGTTCTTAGCGTAATATTTTTTGTGCAATGACTACTAAGATATTTTTTGAATCCCAGCCAATTAACACGATTTATCATCTTCACATAAGGATGAGGTAAGTCACTTCTTAATGGGCTACAAATTGAAACGATCGTAGAGTGGTCGGACGAGAAATCTGGAGAAGCTTCAACTTGAATTAAATCCTTAGAGATATTTTTCATGACGCCAAAATCTATAACATCCAGAATTTTTTGTATGTCTGTAGGCCAGTAAATGGGCTCCCCACTCGAAATGACGTCCAAGTTCATTTTTGAAATTGTGTTGTACAACGCTCGACCTCTGGGTGTGATAAGACGCGAACCCCAGAACGTATGTTTGGCATTATAGTCCCCAGCTGCTACGAAGCAAGGGCCAAGAGATTTGAAGAAATCCTCGTATTGATCTTCAGTAATTGCGAATCTGGGGGGGGGATTAAATTGATGATATTACAAAATTAGTGCAAAAATTTTTAATACAAATATTCGTTGCTTGTAGATGTTCTTCAGAAATGTTGTCAATAATAAAATGCTTGAGTCTTGACCTTATTAGAATTGCTGATCCACCGCATGCTCTTTCTCTCGGGTTCTTTGAATCATATAAGGTGTAGCCAGAAATTTTAAAAAGACTTCTCGACTTCTCGTGTTCGTGGTTTGTTAACTAATGCTTGAAGCAGTGTATTCTGCATTCGCAACATTTCTTGCATCATGCTAGTCATATTTGTTGTAAAATTATTTATAGTTTGCACCAGATTATCAATAGTAGCTTCAACGCGATTGAAATTAAAGCTTGAGTTTGTATTTGTTGAATTATTTTGTGGTGAAACATTTTAAGTAGGAATAAAATTTGTCTTAGCAGCATCGGCATACGATACACGGGAAGTAGTTGGTTGGCTCACTTGCGCAATAGTGGCGGATAAAGCGTTTGCTGATTGGGCTGGAGGTAGTTTAGGTTTTTGCCCCATAGTCTGTTTGACGAAAGAGTACACAGGACAACCTCTGTAGTTAGCGTGTGATTACCTCCACAATTGCTGCATTTTTTATCACTTTGATTTTTTGGCTTATTGCAATTAGCACACACAACGCAAACAGGAGGTAAATTGCAGTAAGTTTTAGTGTGGCCATATTCTTGACAATTATGGCACTGTACGGGTGCAGAACGATTATGTGGTTCTTCAACTGTTATTGCTCGTTATAAAAAATATTTTAAATTATAAATTGGGTGCGCCTCATTTTTCTCAATTTTATATCATTTGGCTCTAGTTCAACGCGAAATAGAGGTTGGGGGATCTTTTCCCTATTTATTATGTTCGATACACTTTTTACCTTAAATCCCTGGAGGACGAGTGCATCGTTTATTTCTTCGGGAGCGATATAGGAATCTATTCCCTTCAATACGATCTGCAGACCTTTAGCACTCTTGAGCTGGTATGTGTAGAAATTTGTTTTACTTTTTTCAAATTCAGAAACCATTGTGCGAAAATCTTTTTCTTCATAAATTTGAATTTTCGTTTCATCAATGCTACCACTTTTTATTGGAACAATGTGAAATTTATTCTCACCAATTACAGAAATTAATTTTTTGATAAGAGCGCTTAAGTTTTTTTCTACCACAGTTATATATCTGTCCATTCCGACTTGGACCTTGGGTTTTTGGCTACTCTTATCTATAGTGAAAACAGGGTTAAGTGATGACCACGAGCCCGAAGCGGATGATATCGCTGAGTTAAATGTAGAGGTACTAGGCAACGGTAATGTTAACGTATCACTAGTTGGTATTGGACAAAGCGAAGTTGATCGCTGACGAAAATGCGGCTTTGCCGTTAGAGAAAGTCTATCATCAGATTTTTTATTTTTATTGTTTTTATTAAGAGCTTCAGAACTCACAGTAAGTCTATCATCAGATTTGTTATTTTTATTGTTATCATTGAGAGCATCAGAACTCAGAGTAAAATAGGCATTTCTGCCGTTATAACTCACTTCACAATTATTTGTATTTGAGGTACTCATATAGAGTATTCCTCAAGGGTACTTTATCTGTGTTTTTTTGTTTACGTTTTTTTTTTTGTTTTTGATATTTCTATATGTAAAAATATTAGCAAAGCAAAAACAAAAGCTTATTTATCAAAGTTAATATGTACCACGAATATATTTTTGTATGATTTTTTTTTGTTTAGTATGTATGCAAGAAAAATTCCGCTATTACGTCTGTTCACTATGAAGGTATAACGAGAACTAAAAAGGAAAGAAATCAACGGGATTTTTCAATATCCCGTCGACACAAACAAACAAAAGAACTAGCAACACGTCGTCAGGTTTCTTTTGGTTGATTGCTAGAATCCGCCTATACCGAATCAATATTGTTAGCGTACCGCCACCAATATTATTGTGGAGCTTGATTTCTGCTCGCAACGGAGAAGTCGTATTGGCACTGTAAGCGCAGCTACCAGAAGATGTTCTTACTATGCGAACCGTAAGCAAACTGCCTTCCATGCGCAATTGTCCAGCCTTTTATAGCAAATTTTTTATGCGGTGATCAGACACACACATGTCTGATTAGGCTTGCGTGTATGTTAAACTTTCATTTAAGCAAATATAAGTATAATACAATACACACACAACTTAAAAAACAGCAAATATTAAATGAATACAAAAAACACTAATCCACACAAAGCTGTGTGCACGTATACATTTTTATGCCAGATGAATTAGTCTCGTGTGTTCTAAAAAGAACAAAAATTATGCGGCATAAAAATTAGTCTCGTGTGTGAAAGGCCAATAACAACAACAGCTATTCAAGAATAGAGTGTTGCCACACAAGTATTTTTTTGACCGGGTGCTGTCAATTTAATAATTAGTGTTTTTTGTGGGAATTGTTACAATTTAAGTTTAAAATTTGTTAACACACCCAAAAATTTCTTAGAACAACTAGAGTTAATATGTTAAACTTTCATTTAAGCAAATGAGAAGCTCAACAAATAACAAAGTTGAAACAAGAACTCAATTATCAACATGTTTTTTATTTTTTTACTTTATCATTACTACATTGGCTGATTTTTTTCAGCTTCAAATTGTAGTTGTAAGAGTATGTAAAGAAAATAAATGTAAATAACAACAACAGCTATTCAAGAATAGTGTTGCCACACAAGTATTTTTTTGACCAGGTGCTGTCAAGTTAATAATTAGTGTTTTTTGTGGGAATTGTTAACATTTAAGTTTAAAATTTTTTTAACACACTAATAATTTTAAACTTAAAAATCTAGTTTGTTTTGTTTTTTTGAAGGATTGAAAAGTAATAATAGGTATTAGGAAATATAATTAACTTAATATACTGGAAATTCTCTAAACTTGTTGGCCTGTATGATATATTGTGAAATCTTAAGCGTTCAAAATAAATTACAATACAGTGTAATATTTATCAACACATAATATTTATATAGTGAAAGTTGTACATTTTCCATTTCGAAAGCTCTAGCAAGCGAAATTTTAAAATTTGGAAATGGGCTATTATTCTATAGCTATCAGATCTTTAGAAAATATAGATAAACTATAGAAATTGGACTTAGATTTCCAATCTTTAAGAATAGATGTGTATGAATTAGTAACAAACAAACTTACTGAATAAATATGGACTTCAGCTGGAATCATGCTGAAGCATACATCTGTATGAGTATCAACTAAATTTACAGAAAAAACAAGCATGCCGAAGCATGTATAATTTGAAACAAATCCTCACGTAATGCTAATTTGTAAGCAAAGAACTTTTATGTCTCTGTGCTAAATGAAATACATTTGTTTGCATCTATTTTGTAAAAGATTCAAAGGAGCGAAATCGTAAATTCTAATAGTATAGATTTGTAACTGGAATACCACGACATCTCGAACTCTCACGTCACTATCAATAGAAGCATGCTAGCAAAATATAAAAACCTGGTAGAAGTTGATGAGGTCCTTTTTAAGTGAGAAATCATAACATCTGAATGCGATACAACCCAGGCTACATCACCAACCATAACTTCAATGGGGTCAAAACAAACCTCATGTAGAAATACTTGAGGCAAAAATTGTCTCAAACACAGATATTACAATGTTTCTGATACTTTATGAAAACCCAGTCGGTGAGTTATTTGTGGTCGATTCGGTGCAATATTTGTTTATTAAACATGTATTTCTTTGTATCAGAATTAATTTCTACATTTACATATGGACATACTCACATATCTATGTACATATTCTCAATAAAAATAAGGTATTTAAAAAATATACAAATGTTCTCTATTTCAAGTAGTAAAATGAAAAAAGTAATGATACATCAGAATAAAAAATAAATAAAATAACTGATACATAGAGTCTGTCTGATATGAACCCAAAGCACACTTAAATATAGCAGAAATATGTATACAATACGCTGAAATTTAATAAAATGAGAAAAAAAATATCATATCATGTAGAGCATCAAATAAAAAGCTATAGGCGACCACCCTTCATAAAATAAATATATAGCCTATTAATATAAACATAGTATCACTATCAAGTAACACAATTTGGGCAATTAAAATTTAATTACCCATAACTCCGACAAAGGACAGTCAGAAATTCCGATATACAAAGTCATCTTGTATACGACAGGAACCGTCGAGAGGCTATACCTAAATTCTCAGAAAACGAGTTTGTTTTCTGTTGATCGCTTTTCAAGAAAAAATAATGTTTTTCATTGTGATTTAACTAGTTTAAAATTACATTTAAATTCAGACTCATAAACATATGATGACCTTAACATAAAAATTATAAATGAATGTTATGCAGTTCTATATCATATTTATCTAAGATTCCAACAAAACTACTAGATGAAAGAATCACAAGCGCTTCTAACTGCATCAGAGTTTAAAATAAAAGCTCCTTTTATTTAATAGCGGATCACGTGATATAGAAATTTAACTTGAAGCAGCTAGCAAAGACGTCAGCTACTGCATTTTTATTGATGATGATGAAAGTCCTGATATTCTTTAAAAAAATTAAGTAATATGAATGAAAACAAGTAAGAGTGCTATATTCGGCTGTGCCGAATCTTATATACCCTTCACAAATCATAAAATGTAGAGAAAAGACATGCGTGCATATGTACGTATGTATATATATACATACGTAGATACGTAAACATGCAATTAAACTGCAATATGCAGCGCAAAACTGCATTTTGCTCAGCAGCGAACTTGTATTTTTGTCATTTATAATAGAATATTTTTTTCCAACTTCTAACGCTGTAAATCGTGCAATTTAAAAAACCAATTATTTATCTTTCATTAATTTTTTAAAATCACCGTGTTTTGACATGTCGTGATTTGCAGAACAGGCCCTTATGAATTAAGTCAAGTGAAACTGAAATATAGACACTTTGCAGCAATATGCATGGGTATAAGGGTTAAAATATATGTGTTTTATATACATATAGGACACAATGGGGGCTATTCTGGAATACGCGTCGAATTGGTGAAAGTTACATGCAAAACAAAAACAAAACTGTGTAAATGTAAAAAAAAATTTTTTTGTTTCGCATACAAAATTAACCGTTTTTAAAAGAGATAGAAACGCGTTGAAATTCTCACGTTTATTTCATTTTAGAAATGTATTACAAACAAAAACAATTTTTGAAAATTTGTTTTTATTTTAATGTAAAGTTTCACTTTTTCGACGCGTTTTCCAGAATAGCCCCCAATATATTTTAGTTTATAAAACTTTTTTCATTTACTCTTCCGATAAATTTTTTAAAATATGTACATTGGAGCGACTCACTTGAAAAAAGTTTTTGTTACCCCTCAATATAGTTCATTTTAAACTTTAAAGTATTCAATTTACACACAACTTAATGAAAATTTAATTTTTCTCTCGACAGTTTAGTATACAAGATATTTGTATGAAATTTTTACACAATATCAATATGAAGATTAATTTTGCATCATTAACTCAAAAATCTCATTTTTTGATATGTGATGTTGTTTTAGAAAATGAGAGATATGTATGTATTTTTTTAAGTTGCAAATAACCTACTAGCCTACTATGTTCCGTTCAAAGTTCTTATAATACCTAAGACAGTTTAAAAATAAACTTTTTAAACATTACTGCTGCACTTCTACCAATGAGTAAACATAAGCACCAATAAAATGCAGGAATACAAACTGGCTTTAGATATAAAAGTTAGCAATTTTCTTTTTTTAAAACCAACACTTCTCTATAGGTAAGTTTATTTAGCAATCGAATAATTAAGTTATTTTCGGACCCAGCAAAAACGACATGAAAAAGAAATAGTTAATGCATGGGTTCAATTTAGGTGCAGAACGCAAGATTTAAACACAGGCGTGTCATTGACGACCATGTGTTTACATTTAACAAAACTGCTCGTCATTGAAATGAGTGCTTAGAACCCACGAAAGTTCCCTTATTCGATGACGTTTTTCACAAAGCTAAGAAAAAAAGCATTTTTCTCTGCCAGGATACGAACCTCGCTATTAAGACTGTTAAGACATACTCTCTACCATCGACCTAGTGTGTACTTATTATTTCACGCAGATAAAACTGGTTTTATGACAATATGTCAATATGATGATTTAATTCCGTTTTTACATGGCTATTTCGGCGGATATTTATTTCAATGTATTAATTACCCAGCAATATCGTATGCGTTTATGATGAGTTCAAAAACTATAGCTTTATTACGATTTGCACAAATGGTAAAGAAAGCATGAAAACTATTAAATTTTGAACGCATTAATTTTTTTTGCTGGGGAAAACATTAATAAATTTATTATTTGCAATAATATACATACTAAGATACATTCATGTAGGTATTACACAAGAATGATAAAATAATTATTTTATCATTCTTGGGTATTACATAAATATTTATTTACATATACATATGTACATAAGCAGCTACATAGGTACATACATATGTATGTAATTAACCTAAGTTTTAGATCTTTAAAATAAGTGCAAAATGCCAATAAAACAAAATGTGAATAAAACATTCGTTCTGAAAATATGAGAACGTGAGTTCATATTCTCATCTCAACATTTATGTTTTTTTTCCTACGTATTAAAAAATATTTCTTTCATATACTACCACATACATATGTATGTATTTACATACATACATATGTAAATATGTATATACTATAAAGGAATTTTTCTGAAGAAGTTTAGAAAATAATATAAAATAAAAAGATACCTACATTAGTATACATATGTACCTATTTGTATATTTTTTTAAAAAATATAGGTATTTACATACATATGTACATATATACATACATACATACATCATAAATTGAACTCACCCAGCGAATCAATCCAGCTTAACTAAGCAGAAGTACTTTTTAATACATTTATTGAAAAAAAAAGCAAAAACCACATGAATGAAATAAAATAGCAACAACAAGCACCCTCAAACAAACAATCTCGTCCACTTTAAAATATTATAAGACATCCATGATCTTTAGCAAGGGCTTACTTTTTTTCACATACATATACAGACACATTTATATTTACTTGGGCATATTTATATACATATACATATGTACTCGTATGTATGTATCAACATGTCTTTAAAAAAAATTCATAAGTTTCAACACAACAACCAGTGTTGCCAGAAAATGATGGTGAGAGAATGCCAAATCGGTCAAAAAATTCTGATAAAATGTTCTACAGAAGAAACGTATAATGCTAGATTTAAATGTAGAAAAATTATTGTAATAGCTTTGAATTTCATGTTTATATGAACTTATTAGTATTTACAGGTATTTTTATAGGAAATGTTGCAATTACGTTTAAAATTTTTAACTAATAATCCACTATGACAACAAAAAGCGCTTGGGATAGTTTCATTGTTGCCATTTTAGCATTTCCACTGCTAGGTCTGGAATTTCCATTAGTTAAGCAGCATTTAACTATCAAAAAATTCTGCTAAATGCTTTCTAGCAGAGTTTGTTGCAAATAAAAAATTTTAATTTCTTAACAAAATTCTTCTGTATGGAGGATTTTTCTCATAAATGTACATGTATTTCAGGGTAAAGGTTTCCTGATGATCTGCACTAGCAACAGTGAAATGCGCATAGCATCCAGCTAACCCTTCAATAATCAATTTCAATGTACGTATTTTTAATAAACAAATATTTTACTGAATGGGTAAAATAATAATTTGAGATTATTAGTGCGTTAAAGTTTTTTTAACGTAATTATAACATTTCCAAAACACACCAATTATTAACTATTTTATGTACTATAAAAATTCATGTAAATACTAATGAGTTTGTATAAACATAAAATTCAAAGCTATTTTAATAATTTTTTTGTACATTTACATCTAGCATTATACTTTTCTTCTGTAGAACATTTTAGCAGAATTTTTTTGACCGATTTAGCATTCTCTCATCAGCATTTTCTGGCAACACTGGATGTATTTACAATAGTATGCATGACAATGTGTACGCAAACCACTACTTTGATACAAAGCGAGCACGTTACTACCCGCAGGAAAACTCAGAATATCTTGTTACTTCAGGTCTTATCAAATCAATTACTATTTTTATCTTACTGCTAAAGAACGCCTTATAGAAGGTCGCTACACTTTTGCATAAAAGATAAGATACACATTCCACATTTCCTTTTAAGAGAAGGGGGAAGAGGAGCAAATTTTTTTTTTTTTACCAAACGAAAATAAAATCTATTAATTTGAAGACTTTTCAGAATGGCTGGCAAAAAAAGCGAGAGGGAAAAGCAAAAATGATATAAGAGTGGAATGGAGCGAGTAGGCCTTGTACATCCAAAGTAAGGAGTACAACGGCCTTCTAGAAAGTATCCTTGCTCTTTCTTTTTCCCGCTGGGTAATTGGGAATTTCGTATTTGCAAACATGTGTATGTATGTACATATGTATATACATATCGAAAAAAAAAATATAAACAAACTAGGAGAAGTGTTCATGCAATTTCCTTGCAAATAATCTGCGTAAGCAAATGATGCCGATTTTTTAATTGTAGGGGACGCATACATGTTTTATTGTTGTACAATTGCAAATAGATATATAAGTATATCGATGCACACCGAAGTCAATATTGCGCTAATAAATATCTATACATATATAATTGCAAGGCTTAATTTTTAAAAAAATTGCCTTATTTATAAAAAATAGTTTATATTTTTAAGAGCGCAATTTTCATCACATGTAGTACATATTATGTCCATGCAAAAATAAATGAAAATGTATCAGACTTTGGAGGTTTGTGTGATCCATCCGGCTCATTTCTTGCAGTTTGTTAGGCTGATTTTACATCTGGCATTTCTTGTGTGCCATCTGCCAAAAAAAAGCGTAACCAGCAATTACAGACATGTATTTATTGATTTAAACTGTTTCCAATCATGTTGGATTTTCTAAAATTGCCTATTAGTTATGCATGAAACTGTTCAACTTAATAAGTATGTACGTGTCTGAATCAAACAGTTTTCATTAGTAATTACTGGTTACGCTTTTTTACGCATCTTCGAAAATTTTTGTTTAAATTACAAAGAAATCAAGAGCTGTAAAAGTTAAGGTTTGGAACCAGTAAAATTTTAAATAGCACTTACATAAGTCTTTAAGTACATACTCGTATGTATGTATACCTGTCTGTGAATATAATTAATAAATAGTTATAAGTTAGCAAGCATAAGCTTTCGTTTTATTACATCTTCGTTTCATAGATTTATACCTACACATACATACATATGTATGTATCTTATATATAAATAATTGAATTTTATAAAAACAATTTCACTCTAATTCAGTGCGAGTCGCTATAGTTTAATTTTTACAACAATAAAACACATGATTTTACCCTACAATAACTCAAGAAGGCACATAATTTTACAACCAAAAATGTATATCTTGCAGGAGCTACATAAGAGCCATTTCAACTTTTACAAAACTTATATTAGGTATTTATGTACCTACCAAAAATAAAAAAGTACCTTAGTATATCGAACACAGCAATTTTAAACGCAAATGCAAAATTTCTCTGTGATTAAAGCATTTGTGTTTAAGATGTTTTCGTATATACATATTAAAATATATTATGTTTATATAATCTATAGGAGTTTCACTGCAAAGTTCCTTTTTGGCAGTATTTATAGCACGTGTTGAAATAATTGTTTACTTGTATGGCTGTGTGTACAAAGTACCGAAATTTTATAAATATGTACCTATGTACACATTTTAAAATTTTTGAATTAAATTGGGTGAACCTGGAATATATGTATGTGACTAAGATATGCATAAGTAGGTATAAGGGTTAAAAATGTGTAGGTATGTGTTTTTACTAAAACAACGCCAGATATCAGTAAATGAGTTCAAATTTTCATAATGATTTCACCATGATTTTTCCATTGGAAAATCCCTATCATTTGACAGCCATATCATAAAAGTGTGAAAAATATCGGTTCGCCGCTTTGGGGCGGCTACCACGTTTTTTGGCTACGGAATCTCCACACGTTGATCCTGTCGTAGTAGTTATATCCTATATGTACCTATAAGTTCATAGTGTGTATGTATGTACGCATATGTATTTTTTCCCACAATGTAACTTAATTTAATTTCTGTCCGAAAAAGTAGAAATCACAAATTGACTTTGATTTATTCTCGAAAAAATAAAAATCGGAAAATAATTATTTCTATAATTAAAATTTAAGTAGGCTAAAGTTCGTATCTCTTTATAAGCCAAATTACATGTGATAATTTTTAAGGAACAAATAACACCAAAGTTAATTGGAAATATTCTGACAAACACCAACAAAACCAAACCACTAACAATTATTTCTGCTTGAAAAAAGAAAAATCAAGAAATAACAATTATTTCCGGTTAAAAACAAAAAATCCGGAAATAACATTTATTTCTGCTTAAAAAACAAAAATTTAAATTTTAAACCCATTGAAGTTTAGAAAAATCTAGTTTAGAACAATTAAAATGGTGTGGTTGTCCACGTTGTTTGATGTTTCCCTTCTATACAGTTGCTTTTTTTTAAAGTTCGAAAATAATGACTATTTTTGGTCCCCGATTAATTTATTTTGCAAAAATACATACATATGTATGTATATTGAAAAAAAACTTTCAAGTGTAAGTTCGAAACTCAACAAACGAATCATAACAGGCCGACTTCTAACTTATTAACCATGATAGCCATTCATTTTGTTGCAAAACATATTCAGAAAACAAATAAGCAAATCAAACAGATTCAAACAATCCTATCCCCTTTTGTATGTATGTACATACATACGTATTTACAATCATACATATGTGCCCTTAAGTATGAAAGTGGTCTAAGTCATATGCGTTTCTGCATCGAAATATGAAATAAATCTCTAAAAAAATTCAATAAACATTAAATAAACTTCTATGAATTTATAAATTAAAATGTTGCATAATATAAAAATATTTTTTAATTTCTTCAAAGTAATCTATTAAATATCTCGATGAAAGAAATATATGACTTAGACCACTTTCATAATTAAGCGCACATATATTTAATATATTTTATCAACACGCATTCATTAGCACAATACTTTATTTGTATACAAAAAAAAATTCCCAGTTCTTACCACAAACAACTTAATATTCTTCTTTCAATACGTTTGCTAGCATATTGTTGCTGTGCGTAGAGTTGACTACATACACACGTACAAACAATTAAATATTCTTCTCTGAATACTATTTGTCGCATATTGTTGTTGTTGTAGTTGTTCATATGAACACTCTTATGCACATACATATGTATGTGTGTATGTACGAGGGAACGGTCTTCATGCTAGCGTATATTTATACATACATATCTACATAATGTTTTTTGCATGAGGCTACTGATTGTTATACACATCCATTCATATGCATGCATACGAAAAAGAATGTGCCAAGCAAAAATACCATAAGGCAAAGTCTATGTATTGGTGACAAAAAGGGGTTTAATACGAAATAATACAAATTAAAGCAAATGTTTAAGTATAGTAAATATTTATCGCATTTAAGCGAGCTTCAGCAGCAGAGTGACTAGTGTGGTTGATTAGAACTTTGAATATGCTTGGTTCTATGCGCGGTAGGTAGTTTTTTCATGAAATTTTAAAAATGTATGATAAAACCATATATTTCAAAATTTTATGAACCGATTATTTTTTTTTGCTGATTTTCATAACCAATTGTGCTGAGGCAAGTGCGGTCGTTTCAGTCCAACTCCGAGCTCTCTAACTTGTTTGGGAGCTTCAAAAACCGCGTTTCACGCCACCCATATAAAATCCGTACAGACAGACGGACAGACGGATAGACGGACAGACGGACATGTCTTTTTTTCATCTCCTGTTCATAAGGATTCAGAATAACTAACTTTATCTGGCAGGAAATGAATATTGTAGAAGTTACAAAAATCTGGACAAACCTATATATACCCTTTACCATTTTTGGTGAAGGGTATAAAAAAAATGGTTTTAATAGACGTACAAAGTTTCAAAACTAATTCGAATTATTTCATTACAAAAGAAGTAGCGGATGTTTTCAACAATAATGAGTATAACAATTTCATCATAAAACTCCCTTTAAATTTTAAATGTTTATCAATAAAAAATAAAAAATAATTAAAAGAAGCAAACTGCCTAACAAAAAAGCTATCATCACCTAAGCTAGACTGCTAGATCAGTTTCATTTCAAAATGATTGGCAACTTTTAAAATTCAATGCAAGATGTTTTAAAATAAATGTAAAAGGTAAAGAAAAAAGCCGATGGTTGAAAAAAAATTTTATATCAAAATATTTCTAACGTTGACTATAGGTTACATCAACTTTACACAAATGGAAATTAAATATATTAAATATTTCTACTATAGTTACTGCAACTAGAGAGGAATTCAATTTTACTTAAAACTGAAACTCCTCACAAACTTTTAAGTAAATACATCTAAAAAAAGAACGTTTTTTAATTTCAAATAAAAAAACTATGGAGATATTTCACATCTATACACAAAAGACCAGGCGAATATTTACAACAACAATAAAAGACAGCACGTGACCAAAAATGTATTTAAACAGGGAGCGACAGACTTATTTGTATGTACATACATACATACATAAAATCAATTTGTGGATCCATAACATATGTACACATATTATCAAATTTCTTACCCATGCTCAAGTATTTATTGGATTTTAACAATCACACTTTCATATCTACATCATGAAAACATACAAACCGTCCCCCAAGCTATTGACGCTTGAAAAGCCTTCAGTCGATTAGCTTTAAACTATTACCGATATACAAACACACAAATTCCTACAGATATATATTACAACAACACCCTCAACCCACCTCAAACAACCATCAGCCTAAAACTCCAACATATAACATACATACACACACACACACATCACAAAAAAACAAGCAAATTTTCAAATTAAATAAATAAAGACTTTATGTCAAATAAATATACTTCGGTATTTCGAACAATATTGAAGAATTTATATTTAAGTCAATAAATAAAAATGCTATTGTAAATGTTGTTAAAAAACGAAAACTCAAGCTTCCTAAAATCAAAAGATAAAACTTATATTTAAAGATATGGAATTTCCGGTTACATATTATTAAGGAACAACTAGCATAAAGGAAATTAACTAGCACAGATTAGAGAAAAATAGTTAATGAACAGATTAGAGAGAAATAGTTAATGAACTGCACAAACAAGCGCGAAAAAAGAAGACGAGTTATAATGGAAGGAATTCATGATTTATGGCAAGCAGATTTGGTGGAAATGAGAAATTATGCAGTACATAATAACAGATAACAATAATCAATTTCATCAAGTTATGCAATCAAATGATATTAATCACTATTCAACGTATAATGCCTTTAGTAGCATCCATTGAAGAACGATTTAACAGAACCTTAAAAGGAATGATGTGGAAAGAGTTTAGTTATCAAAAAATATTGTCACGTGCACCCTCTAACCGATAAGGCAGTTGCTCATGTGGCAACCTTGAGCAAACAGCTGTGATGAAAATAGGAGGGGAAGATAAATAGAAAAAAAAAAGAAAATTGAAAAGAAAGAGAAAGAAATCTGTGGAAGAAAACAGGATGAACCAGTTTGTTTTTTTTTGGCAAAAATAAGAGTTTTGTAGGAATTTCTGGAAGAAAAACGGAGGTTTCTGTTGCTGACGTGGAAAAAAAACCGATGGTTAACGGGGGATATAAGATCGGTAGCGGAGGTATAAAAAGAGAAGTGTGCGGAATGTACGGGATTGAGATTCAAAGAAAAAAATTGGAGTTGGAGTTGAAGAGAGATGCAGCTGGTGGAAAATGAAAATTAGTGAAAACTAAAACTTAAAAAAATATAATTTTTATTTAAACATAAAGACAAAAAAAGAACTAAAATTTGTGAAAGTAACAGAAGACATGTTAATTAAAATACAAGAAATATATATATATATATATATATAATATATTTATAATCATTAAATTGAAAATAAAAACAGATATTTAGTGCAAATGCTTAAAGAAATATCGTGAAAAATAAGTTAAATAGAAGTATATCCAAAAGCAAAATTCCACAAATAAAAAGATTTGAAAATAAAAGAAAGAGAAGAAAAAAGGCTGACGACGACGTCGCCCATAAAAATGTTTTTGCATGAGGAATCCAAATGGAACGAATTTATCTTTAGCAAAATTGCAAACCTGTTAAACTAAAAATGAAAAAAAGTCAAAATCGTAGCACTAGTGAAAATAAATGAAAGCTAAAACTTAAAACTAATGAGGAAAAAAAATCGAAGTTAAAATCGTTAAGCTAATGAAAAGGATAAAACTTAAAACTTGTTAAACTAGAAAAAAAAAATTAAAGTCAAAAACTAAAGCTAAAAGTAAAAAACTAAAGTCAAAACTCAAAAACCAAAAGTAAAACTCAAAAACTAAAACTAAAAGCTTAAAAGTGGAAACTCCTAAACTAAGCAAGAAAAGATTCCACCTGCAACACGCTGCATCCAACGAGGGAGCAGGTATTCGTCTCCGGACGCCGTGGACAAGGCGCCAGGTAGCCGTGGAATGTCTAATTGAATTTTTTTTTTATTATTATTTTGCATAATTTATATATTTATAATTTTTTTATATGATTTAAAGGAATTTTTTTATTAAATTTTTTTGTAGTGCATTAAGTTTATAACTATATTCGTTTTTTTTTATATATGAATGTAGGAAAGCTGTAACGTCACGGATTCGCTGGTGGCTAGGGTAGCCTCAGCGGAGTCCAGAGTCGTGTAGATTAAATGGAGAATGTAACGTACCTTCTCTTGGTTATTTCGACGAAAATGAAACGAGTACAACAGGTTCGGTTAATAGTAATAATAATATTTCTTTATTTAATACAAATAATGGAAAATGAATTATAGCTACCAAATTGTGTCCCAATGTGGCATAAGACACAAAACCAAAAAATAAGAAACTAAAATCTTACATAAGACAAAAAACACGCGAGTACGTTGTTCTCCAAAAAAAATCCCGCAAAAGTTCTAGTAGATTAGCCCTTGGTAAAATTGTCCTAATTCCCAAAGGTCTTTTCCACTCGTGAGAAGAGAAACAAAATCTGATTCACCGTTTGGGAAAAAGTGTCCTAATTCAAAACGACAGCCTCTCCCACTTATAAATAAAAATACTCAAAACCAACGAGACAAAAAAATAATAGAGAAACTTAAAATCTCTCTCAAATATCTCAATTTTCATTTACAAGTGTATTGATTAATTTTTTGGGAAAAAGTGTCCTAATTCCCAAAGGCAGCCTCTCCCACTTATAAATAAAAATAATAAATGATATCAATCACAAAAAAAAAGAACTTATCTCTTAGTCAGTAGCCTCAAATTTGCTAACAAAAAGCTTTAATAGCAGAGCAGTGTCCTATCTCTATTATTACCTCTTTCGCCAGCGCTTGCTGCCAACCAACTAATCAATGATACAACGAATGCTCGCCCTTTTATACTTGCGTCAGACAACACACAAAGTACACAACCACACAAATGCCTGTATTGCATACTCCATATGTTTTATCATCTGATGAAGACTGCATATTTATCATGCATGGTAGTATACTCAGCGTTGTGTATTTGTGCAGTATGTGATGTCAACATTTCCGTTAAATTTTAAACAGATATTTAAAATTTGATATCGCTATTAAAAGGGAAAATATATAATTTTTTAAATAAAATGAATACTTTTTATAATAAAATAAATGTAAAATTCATTGTAATTTAGTAATAATTTGTGCAAAGCAAAGTAGGAATAATATTAACAGGCAAATAAACGTATAATTCATTGTAATTTAGTAATAATTTGTACAAAGCAAAATAGGAATAATACTATCGGGTAAACCAACCAAACATTGTGGGCCAAAACGAAATGGTGACTTTGGTCGTCTTTTAGTTGAAAAGTTTTTACCCCCTTTTGGGTATATTTCTCCACCGAAGATTAGGTTGAGCTCACCCTAGGTTGGTAGGTACAAGTTTTTGTTGAAAGGATAATTGCCCTTAAGTCCAGAAGAAAAATTGTTTTCCTCCAATTCGAGAATCTAAATTGTAAAAAGGATTATATAAAATACCTTTTTGATTCATATTTTCAGTTTAAAAGTTTTTTTTTGTTAAACTAGTTATAATAACATATACATATATACTTATATACTTTATAATAAAAAAAACGATGTGCTGTATAGTGTGTTTAAAAGAAAAAGTACACGAGTTTAAATCGCTCTAACAGTATGAGCAGACATGCCAAATACTTCTGGGCATGTCACGAAGAGGTCTGGAGATCTCTAAGGGGAGGGCAATTTCCTGGTGTTCCACCTACCAGAGGGTTTGTGACAAGCGAGCGGATGGATTCGTGTATTTGCTTCGGGCCTCATAATTTTCTTTAATTTCATTTTGTGTCGAACAGCTGACACCCAAACTGTTGGTATTTTTTTTATTTTTTTATTGTTGATTGTAGCTACTGAACAGGTTGACTGACAAGAACCCCCCTAAGATGGCGAGCTCTTGCCGGTGCTTACGCCAGAACACCAGCGCGGTAAGTAGCCTGGCAACCATACAACAATTCAAAACAAATTGCTACACGATTACAACAGCTGTAATGATGACAACAACAATAAGCAAAATAATAATAAATGGCTCCCAATGTGGGACCCGAAGTAAATACAAGACAAATTCTTCTTCCATAGCTAAGTATGCCCGTTAAGTGTTTGTCCGGTTAAGTGTTTAACCCGCAGTTGTTAACTTAATATTTAAGTACGTATTTAGTTAATTTTTATTAAAACTTAAGTTTTATTTAAATAGGGTTTCAGTTTTTCAGTGTGAAAATGTGTTTGGTATTTAATTGTGATAAAAGTATGGGAGCACTATTAAATTGTGTATATATTTGTAATAAAAGTACGGTACCACTATTAAATGTCAAAAAATATAAACAACTTTTTCACTTAACAGCTGCAAAATGAAAATGGTTTGGTCTACTTCTTATTGTACGTGGACGCCGCAAAATTTGTCTTCTTAATCTTGCACAGAATGCTGCATCATTCATATCTTCTTCATCTGAATTCATTGTTTTAGTTGATAATAATAATAACACAATTACAATCACTAGTTTATTTATTGTATATTTTTATAAAATAATGAAAAAGTTCAATGTGCAATTTTCATAATTTGCAGAACTGTCAAAATCATATGGTAGTATGAAAAACTTAAGTTTCACTTAAATGGATGGGGTCGGCGATTTAAGTCAATTTAAATAGGATCTGTAAAAATGAATTTTTTACTTAAATGGAACTTAAGTTTAAACCCCGTTTAATTTTTAAGGTAAAAATTGCACATGTTGCAACATTTACCCAGCGTAATTAATTTTCCATTATCAACAGAAATTTTTTTCAATAGATAATATATTTAACTATCATCCATACGTAAGTCCTGATACACAAGGCTTAGTGGCTTGGATCGCGTTGCGACGTATGTGACTGTTAGATATTTTTTTTAATTTCTTTCACTTCGGGGCTTAAATAATTAAGCCATAACTAGGGATTGATAATTTAATTGCTCGAAGGGGAGGAAACACTACAAGTAGTTCAAATAATAGTTACAAAACACATTTATAGCTAATCTCCATGAGGAATTCAATAACTTATATGTCATGAAGTAAAAATATTTCCATATTTTTTACTAGTCCTTGAAACACCATTGAGGAAGTCAGGTGGCAAGTTGCAGTATGAAAAAAAGGAGAAAATAATTAGTTAACTGTGTGAACTACTTTTGCATACTTTCATTTAGATATGTTTGTCTTGTGGAATCCATATAGCAAACGAAAATAGTTTTAACGCAATAAGCTTGTTATCAAACCTAAGTAAAAATTTGTTTCTTTAGCAACCTTCCTCTTCCTGAATTTTACCGCCTAAAATTGTACTGAAATATATATATATATATACATATACAAATAACAAAATTTAAATTTTTCTGGTTAAAACTTATAAACTACTTATACATAAAACAACAAAGTTGTGTGTATCGCTAGTTGAAAATTACTTATTATTAATTATTTAACAGATACAGTCTTATAGATTTTTTTTAATTGAATTTTTCTAGTTATTACAAAAAAAAGAATTTTTTTGTTGGTTGGACAGTAATCAACCACCAAAATATTAATAAATACACAATTAACATATATCCTTAATATATCATAAAATAGAGCTTATGAATTAGAGCTCAAATATATAGATCGATTTGAATAAATATATATCTATATATATAGATATATATATATCTTTATATACACATAAATCGCTTTTAGGGATTTTGAACTTTTTTAATTCTTACATTTTCTTTAACGTTTTATATTCAAATACTACTCTTTATTTATAAATTAGGAATATTAGAAAATTAAAATTATAATTAGAGATACTGATGGTATTAACTCGTTCCGTACGAAATCAATTAAAAGCAGAAGGAATCGAAGTCAGCTTAATAATGAATAGGGAAGATATACCACAGACCACAGGCAACGTAACAATACAACCTAGTGCCTCTATAAGCGTTGTGGCAGACATCAACGCAAATAATAATCAGGCAGAGCCAAATATAACACCGGCAGTGCAGCAAGATGCAGCCATGGCATAAAGTGTAACAGACAATACGAACAATGGTGGTAGTAATTCGGTAGGCAGCATCTCTTCTCCAGAATACAGCAATATTACAGCGAGGAATAGACCGGTTGAACAACCCACACAATATGGTTTGAATAGTAGTGTAGGGGGAAATATTGCGGGATTTATTAGGGAAAAATTGTCAAGGCAAATGCAGCAGCTCCAAGTGGAAATTCAACAGGGGATAGCACAGGCTGTACGCCAAGTAATAGGTCCGGCTATTAATCAATCTGCAAGTAGACAGGTACCCGTACAAAGCCATCAAGAACTATTAGCAGCCACTACGCCACCGTTATATAGACCAGAAAATCAGGAGTATAATACTCAAGCAAATTTTGGTAACTTACCTAATTTGAATCGAAGACCAGTACCTGAGTTCCGATCAGTTTCACAAGCAAGTATGGGGCAACAACAACAACAGCCAACCGGACTGAATGGGCAACCATCGCCTGGACATTTTAATATGTCGTTTAATAGGGCTGGAGGAGGTAATAACCCGTCATATGGAAAGGCTGACTTGTCTAAATGGGGTCTTAAGTTCGATGGAACCTCTAAGACTACTCTTTAGACTACAAACCTTGAGGGAAGACTACAATGTTTGGATTGTAGAGGTGAATCTCAGTTTCCATTCACTACTTGAAGGGCAACCGTTAGAGTGGTATTGGAATCTGAAAAAATTAAAACCTTTTCAAACCTGGGACGATTTAGTAAGCGCCTTTCTAAACCAATATAGGCGCTATGAAAATGAGTTCCAAATCCAAAAGAAAATTATGGATCGTCGGCAAGGGACACAAGAGTCTTTTGAAATTTTTTCAGTGCGGTTTTGAGTCAAAGGAACCAACAACGAACGCCTTATTCGGAACAAGAGCTCGTCGAAATAATGAGGGGAAATCTTAAACCTTCTTTGTCCCAATTATTTTTTTCAATCCGAATAGCAAATCTTATCGATTTCTGTCAACAGGCCAAACGAGCCGAAAGTATAGTATCTAGTCAGAGGATGCAATATCATGCTAGGCAATTCAATGCACCCAGAGTTCATGAGCTAGATTTTGAGGAGCTACCTGAAAATACTAGCAACATTGAAGCGTTATCGAGCAGTACCAAGTATACATGCTAGAATTGTAAACGTGTAGGTCACGGGTTTACCGATTGTCCCTCGCCTACGCGTCGAATTTTTTGCTACAAGTGTGGAAGGGTCAAAGTAGTAACACCACAATGCCCTAAATGTCAGGGAAACCGAACATCGAACTAGTCCAGAACTGGAACGGCTTGTTCAATTCAAACGCAAGCCCAGTGAACAAAACCACACCCACCATCGAGCCTATGAATAACATCATCATATTAGAAAACCGAAATAGAAAACCGATTGAAGCGGTACAACAAAAGGTTCGATGTATTAAACCCCTACACGTACGGGTTACAGAATACAATCAAGCAAGGGAAAGAATTTTTGGTGAAGTTTCGTACAAAATTAGAAAGGCTAGACAGCGTTACAAGTGCAGGAAACTGCGCAGAAAAGAGATAATGGCAGCAGCATTGTATGAAGGGGATGATACGCTGTTGTACGCCAAAATCCACCTGAATGGTACTGAAGTTGAAGGTCTTCTGGATAGTGGGGCTACAGTTACATGCTTAGGGAAAAACTGTATGGAGACAGTACAAAAAGAAGGAAATACATAGATATTCTATATTAAGACCGCTGATTGCAGCCCACATAAAATGTAAGGATTTATTAAGGTGAATATCACGTTTAACAAAATATCGCGAGAAGTTGTCTTTTATTTAGTACCAACACTAAATCGACCACTATTTTTAGGTGTTGATTTTATGCGAACGCTTGGACTATTCGCTTCAACTAGTAGTTTGTCCAGCAATGGAGTGAATTTAGAGGAGGAAGGAAAAGACGCTAACAGCATGGTGGAAACCCATGAACTATCACCTGAAGAGCAGCGACAATTAAAGGAGGTGGTGTCTAGGTTTCCTTGCTACACGAAGCGAGGTCTAGGTCAAACTCATTCTATTGATACCCGTAAGGCTACTCCAATGAAGGATAGACATTATCCGGTCTCTCCGGCAGTGCAGAAGTTAATGTACGCGGAGCTGGATAGGATGCTTGACCTTGGGGTCATTGAGGAGAGCGAAAGCCCTTGGAGCCACCCTGTCACTCTCGTCCGCAAAGGCGAGAAAAACAGGCTGTGCCTGGACGCACGTAAACTCAATGCTCTCACGATCAAGGATGCCTACCCTCTCCCGTACATTGAAGGTCTCCTCAGCCGGTTGGAAGACACGTATTTTATCTCCAGCGTCGACTTGAAGGATGCCTTTTGGCAGATACCACTAGATGCATCCAGTAGAGAAAAAACTGCCTTCACGGTGCCAGGTAGACCACTCTATCATTTTACGGTCATGCCTTTTAAGTTGTGCAACGCAGCTCAAAGGCTATGCCGTTTAATGGATAAGGTGATACCAGCTGCACTTCTTGATAGAGTTTTTGTCCATCTGGATGATCTTTTGGTGGTGTCTCCAGACTTTGGGACACACTTGAAGTTGCTAGAGCTGGTAGCAATACAATTGGAACAAGCGGGTTTGACAATAAACGTATCTAAATCTAAGTTTTGTTTTAAAGAACTTAGATACTTAGGCCACATAGTAGGAAAAGGACAACTTAGACCCGACCCTGAAAAGGTGGATACGATTTTAAAATACACCTATCCAAAAACTGCGAAACAGGTGAGAAGTTTTATGGGACCTACCGGTTGGTATCGTCGATTCATTCCTAACTACGCCACAATTTCTGCTCCAATTTTCAATACGCTGAAAAAGGGAAAAGTCTTCAATTTTACCGATGAAGCCAAAAATGAATTTGACCACTTTAAGACAGCACACACTACTAGCCCTGTGCTTACAGACCCAGATTTGGACAAACACTTCTTTATCCAATGCGATGCGTCCGATATAGGTATAGGCGCAGTTCTTTTTCAAAAGGATGACGACGAAGGTAAGCATCCCATAGCTTTCTTCTCTCATAAACTGACAAACACTCAAAATAATTATTCAGTAACTGACAGGGAATGCTTGGCCGTGGTGCTTGCCATCAAAAAATTCAGGCCTTATATTGAACTGATGCCATTTACCTGAGTGGCCGACTTGCTCGTTTGAGTCTCCATTTGCAAGCCTACGCATTTGGAATAGAACATCGTCCTGGACCGAAGAATAAAGTACCAGATACTTTATCCAGATACGACATGGAGGAGGTTTCACCACATTTTGGCAGTTTGTTTGATATGGAATCGGACGCCTTTAAAACCGATTGCTATATCGACTTTATTGCCAAGGTTACAGAAAACTCGGACCAATTACCTGACATCAAGATTATGGACAACCGTTTACAAACGAACATTACCTTATGATGGGATTGCTCTCAATGAAGATTTTGCGTGGAAGCTTTGGATTCCACCAGAGCTAACAGAAAATATAATCTAAGTCGTGCAATACCACTTTACATCCGCCAATGGGGAATGAAGCGCTAATAGAACGCCCATTTCAAAGTTTATATGTAGACTTTTTGGGACCTTACCCTCGGTCTAAAGCAGGCAAGTGCTACATATTTATTGTGTTAGATCATCTAACTAAATTTGTCTTATTGAAGGCCTTAAATAAAGCCAGTAGCAAACAAATAATAAAGTTTTTAATTACAGAAGTTTTCCATAAGTTCGGTACGCCAGAAACTATAGTTTCTGACAATGGAAAACAATTCATCAGTAAAGATTTCGCAAATACCTTGCAACATTTTGGCATAACGCACATTAAAACGGGATTGTATTCACCCCAAGCCAATGCGTCGGAAAGGGTGAACCAATCTATTTTGGCATCGATCAGATCATACGTAAAAGATGATCAATCAAACTGGGATAAATACTTATCCGAAGTCGAATGTTCACTGCGATCGTCTTTACATAGCTCGATAGGAGTGACACCCTATTTTGCCATGTTTGGAACAAACATGATAGGCCATGGCAGCGTATACAAGCTTGCGCGAAAATTAGAAATGTTGAACGATCCCGAAATTAACATTTTACCTAAATCCATATATATGGAAAGCGTTCGAGGAAAAATTAGAGAAATCCTACATAAAGCGTATGAAAAAGGGGCTAAAAGTTACAACATGCGATGTAGACAAGTCAAGTTCATTCCAGGGCAAGAAGTTTATAGACGCAATTTCGAACAAAGCGACTTTAAAGCTGGATATAACGCGAAATCAGGACGAAAGTTTCTGAAATGCAGAATAGTACGTCCAATTGGTAATAGCTTGTACGAGATAGAAGATCTGCAAGGGAAATCGTTGGGGGTATTTCACGCCAAGGACTTAAAGCCATAGGCTTAGTCCCAACGTTTCCAAATCGTCCAAGCCAATACGTTTCATGTTCATGTTAATTTTCTTAAACTTATAAGTTTGCTTTTGTTTATTATTGACCTTTTTTTTTTTTTTAAATACCAGTTTGTATTTAATTAATATACATGTGTGCATACATTTATGTATATATTTATGAATATATATGTATATTTATTTCTTTTCGTTATGACAATAGGTGAATATTTATCGTACACAACGAATAAATTAACTAATTTGCTTTTAACTTAAGCTGACTACTTAGTGTAATCGTCATCGCTCCATTGGTGCGAGTTAATTTTGCTTACGTTCTTACGGCGAGTTAAAGTTTTAAATTTTAGAAATCACTGATTGTTCACAAAACTCATAGGGACAATCTAAGTAAATCTATTGGCAATAATAATATCTATTTTTTTATATACATATTTATTCATTGATGCTACAACTGGTACCGAATAAAGGTTACTCAAGTCTCACATAAACAAAAGCAAAAGATTATAAATAGTAGCAAGTTTTTTTTTAAATTTACCCATTTAAGATTTCAATAAGTTTGTTTATACGTACACAGAGAATTAGCGTAAATAATTGAACAACTTCCACTAAGTTGTAACAAAAAACGCTTGGGGCCGATAAAATAATCAAAATCCTTTTAGTTTGAATATTTTAGTGGCTGGGAGGCGAAGTTTGTCTCACACAACTGAACAATGTTCACTTTGATAAATTCTTGTATCGGACAGTTTGATTAGTTACTATTAAACTTTTGATTAGTTACAAAAACTTTCATAATTTTTGTTTTTTTTTACTCGATTGTCACGAAACATAAGAGTCAAACTGAATATTGTCCAGTGGGTACAAACAGTCCCACAGTTTTTTTTTACTACCGCAAGAGCCAATAATGCGCGGACGCACTTTAAATTAAAACCGCCAAAAATAAAATATATTTTTTAATAAACAATATACGTATAACTAAACTAGAACTCACCAGTGGTACCCGGTTTCTGCCCCCAGTTACAATTCCAACGCAATATCTGGAAGAAGAAAACAATCGTATCGATCACGAAAACCCTCTAACCGTTTAAATGAAACACTTACCTCTTTCCGTGGAGACACACATTGACCCGAGAACCTCACATCTTTGTTTGGCTATAAATTAAAGGAAAAAAAACTGTTTTTAACTGCCATAAATATATATACATTCATATAAAACACAAAAAAAAAATTTAAATCAAAAATTCACTCCATAAAAAAAACTTCTATTATGATACACTATAAAGGAAACGTATTTCTTTTGTTGATTAGAAAGTTACATAAGAATTAAACTTTTCTAAGTTTAATTCCATTTTTTTTGTTTAGAGCCTATGAAAACACTACAAAAGAATTGACTTTTGAAATTAGCCTGCGGTCGTTACATTTTTTTTTCTTTGAATATACGAAACAGAAAATTTTTTTACTTTTCATTAATCGCAGCCTACAAGGGCCACCCTCGTAGAATAACACAAGACCAGTCGACAATAGTAACTGGCGGCAGTGATAATTTGGCCAGTGGCAGACACAAGCGAGAACGCACGGAATCCGAACAAGAACAAAAACAAAAAGGAAGTTCACTCTTCTTACCTGTCGCCATGTTCCAAAGCGGTATATCGTTAGCGTCCAACGCCCATGAAAAAGACACCTGAAAAAAAGGGGAACAAAAACACAAGTTGAAAACAATGTCTTGTGTATCTATACTTTAATTTTTTTTTTCTTACCCTTTTCCGATTGTCTTGATAGCCAAGGATCACGTTTATGTACCTGTATGTATATACAAAAGAACATTAGCAACACAACGCCACACACATACTCATAAACGTACAAATAATCCATGCATTTAATTGAGCTTTAACTACTTACCTTCTTTTCTAATAACACACGCACTCACACACTTGCTTTTAGCTAAATTTTCTGTACTATATTTCAATTTAAAATTAAAAAAAAAAATAAATATATATATATATATATATTATTTCCACAATTAACAAATAAATGTCACCGTCCGGCCGTGAGAAATAAATAAATTGAAATAACTCAAGCTTTCGTCAGGTTTCGTTAAGTGTCGAAACGCCCTTAACATATGGTCGAGAACGTTAAAATAGGGTTGAATAAAGCATGTACACGAATTGTCACACGACGTATAAAGAATGTACACCAATCAGAATTTTAAAAGCTTTTGACAACCTGTGTATCGGTAGGTGAGATCACCACTGAGAAAAAGACCAGGGTTGATTTTCCAATACTATGGGACTACTTGGAACACATGATGGCGCGACAATCAGAGTTACCAGGGTTTCTGTTACACAATTCCCAAGATTTAGTTTTTTTTAGGCTGCAGGTCGCCCTCCCATTTCAGATCCATGAATGGACCATGAAATGGTTGGGTTTTTTCACGTGCAACCTGTTGCCGATAAGGCAGTTGCTCAAATGGCAACCTTGAGCAAACAGCTGTGATGAAAATAGGGGGGGAAGATAAATAGAAAAAAAAGAAAACTGAAAAGAAATAGAAAGAAATCTGTGAAAGAAAACGGGATGAACAAGTTTGTTTTTTTGGAAAAAATAAGTTTTTTGTAGGAATTTCTAGAAGAAAAACGGAGGTTTTTTATGCTGACGTGAAAAAAAACCGATGGTTAAAGGGGGACATAAGATCGGTAGCGGTGGTATAAAAAGAAAAGTGTGCGGAATGTACGGGATTGAGATTCAAAGAAAAAATTGGAGTTGGAGTTGAAGAGAGATGCAGCTGGTAGAAAATGAAAATTAGTGAAAACTAAAACTTAAAAAAATATAATTTTTAATTAAACATAAAGAAAAAAAAAGAACTAAAATTTGTGAAAGTAAAAGAAGACATGTTAATTAAAATACAAGAAATATATATATATATATAATAAATTTATAATCATTAGATTGAAAATAAAAACAGATATTTAGTGCAAATGCTTAAAGAAATATCGTGAAAAATAAGTTACTTAGAAGTATATCCAAAAGCAAAATTCCACAAATAAAAAGATTTGAAAAAAAGGAAGAGAAGAAAAAAAGGCATCAAATGACGACGACGTCGCCCATAAAAATGTTTTTGCATGAGGAATCCAAATGGAACGAATTTATCTTTAGCAAAATTGCAAACCTGTTAAACTAAAAATTAAAAAAAGTCAAAATCGTAGCACTAGTGAAAATAAATGAAAGCTAAAACTTAAAACTAGTGAGGAAAAAAATAGAAGTTAAAATCGTAAAGCTAATGAAAAGGATAAAACTTAGAACTTGTTAAACTAGAAAAAAATTGAAGTCAAAAACTAAAGTTAAAAGTAAAAAACTAAAGTCAAAACTCAAAAACCAAAAGTAAAACTCTAAAACTAAAACTAAAAGTCAAAACTAAAAGCTTAAGAGCGGAAACTCCTAAACTAAGCAAGAAAAGATTCCACCTGCAACACGCTGCATCCAACGAGGGAGCTGGTATCCGTCTCCGGACGCCGTGGACAAGGCGCCGGGAATGTCTAATTGAATTTTTTTATTATTATTTTGCATAATTTATATATTTATAATTTTTTTATATGATTTAAAGGAATTTTTTTATTAAATTTTTTTGTAGTGCATTAAGTTTATATATATATTCGTTTTTTTAATATATGAATGTAGAGAAGCAATTAAAATCTTTTAGTTGAAAAGTTTTTACCCCCTTTTGGGTATATTTCTCCACAAGGTAGGTACAAGTTTTTGTTGAAAGGATAATTGCCCTTAAGTCCAGAAGAAAAATTGTTTTCCTCCAATTCAAGAATCTAAATTGTAAAAAAGGATTATGTAAAATACCTTTTTTATTCATTTTAAAAGTTTTTTTTTTGTTAAACTTGTTATAATAACATATACATATATACTTATATACTTTATTTTTAAACACGCTGTATAGCAGATAGGAAAGCAGAATGGGCGGTAAGTAAAGGAAAGGGAAGGGCTGCGAAAAGAAATGAGGGACATGCCAAATACTTCTGGGCATGTTACGAAGAGGTCTGGAGATCTCTAAGGGGAGGGCAATTTCCTGGTGTTCCACCTACCAGAGGGTTTGTGACAAGCGAGCGGATGTATTCGTGTATTTGCTTCGGGCCTCATAATTTTCTTTAATTTCATTTTGTGTCGAACAGCTGACACCCAAAATGTTAGTATTTTTTTTATTTTTATTTTTTTATTGTTGATTGTAGCTACTGAAAAGGTTGACTGACAAGGATCCCCCCAAGATGGCGAGCTCTTGCCGGTGCTTACGCCAGAACACCAGCGCGGTGAGTAGCCTGGCAACCATACAACAATTCAAAACAAATTGCTACACGATTACAACAGCTGTAATGATGACAACAACAATAAGAAAAATAATAATAACATAAAAATGGATAAACAAATATCAAGAACTTGTTGATAAATACAGGGTGGGCCAAAAGTTACCATGGGGTTTAAGAGTTTAATAACTTTTTAGTTTATTAATTTTTTTATATTTTTTTTTCTCAGATTATATAATATACAAAATGGAAATTTTTTTACACTAAGTATGAAAAATAATGTCTCTTAAATGGCCATCGTTTTCAGCTTCGCACTGATGGGCTCGTTTTAGAGCATTTTCCATAACATCTTTCAAAATGTGTGGCTGTAGCGTTCGAATTTCTGCAACAATGTTTGCCTTGAGTTCAAGGATTGTCTCTGGCTTGTTCACATACACTCGCTACTTCAAATAACCCCAAAGAAAATAGTCGGGTGCTGTCAAAACTGGCGATCGCGCTGGGCAAAATTATTTCCGAATTTCTGGAAATTATTCGCTTTCCAAAAATTTGACTTAAAAGTGCCATTGTGTCTCGGACAGTGCGGGCAGTGGCTCCGTCCTGCTGAAACCACATACCAGGTCTGTTTTCAAGAGCAGGAAGTAAAAACGTTTCTATCATAAACCGATACCGCTCTCCATTTACGGTTACAGCACTTCCATCTTCATTCTCGAAGAAGTAAGGCCCAATGATATTTTCAGATGTGATCCCACACCATATTGTACACCTAATGGGGTGCTATTGGCGTTTATGAATGGCTCTTGGATTTTGAGAACCCCAGAATCTACAGTTCTGCTTATTAACAAAGCCATTCAAATGAAAATGAGCTTCATCACTCATAATCATAATCGCCCATCAGTGCGAAGCTGAAAACGGTGGTCATTTAAGAGACATTATTTTTCATACTTATTGTAAAAAAAATTTCCATTTTGTATATTATATAATCTGAGAAAAAAAATTAATAAACGAAAAAGTTATTAAACTTTTAAACCCCCTGGTAACTTTTGGCCCACCCTGTATAATAATATATATCATAGAAATATACAGATGACCCCAAATGAAGTAAAAATTCAAATAAAAATTTATTAATTGTCTACAACAATTTACAAGTATTTAAACAACACAAGTTTAAAGTAAATGATAATGTTCTAATAAGTAAATATAAGCATACATTTGAAAAAGGTTACACACCAAACTGGACAACAGAATTATTAAAAATTAAAACTATAAAAAGTACTAACTCTAATACCTATATATTACGAGACTATCAAGATCATGAAATTAAAGGTGGGTTTTACGAGCATGAGCTAATGAAAACTACATTTCCAGAAACATATTTAGTTGAAAAAATTAAAAAAAAAGAAATAATATGGTTTACGTTAAATGGTTGGGATTCTCATTAGAACATAACTCTTGGATTAATATCCACAATACATCATCTTAAAAATTATTACAAAATTTATTAATAATTTATTCGCTCATCAGCCGTTAAAATGTCAATTACATTAACAAAAAACTGAGACTCTTCATATTTTTTGCAAACTATTTTCCACCAATCGAATTAAATGAAAACAATGTTTGCGGCTTAATAAGTTTCGATACTTATCACTCAATCCCAAATGTTGATGTCGAAAACAATTTAGTAATGAAATTGAAGTTCCATTGACTCATATGAATTATCAGATATAGCTGAAGTATTAGCAAATAAATAGCACGATATAAACGCAAAAGGATATTTAATTATTAAATCATTGTTTAATAGGGAAAGATATGCACTGCGACCCCGAAATAATTACATAAACGGTTTATGAGCAAAACTCTAATTATTTTTTACAAATATGCACCAAAAAATCCAATTTGAGAATAAAAAATACATACATTTTGTCCAAAATAAAATATTTGTCCGATATTCCCTACACTCCTATATTTGTGACAAAAATACTTACAGGTAAAACTGTTTTGTATTATAAAAAGCTGTTGTCACATTGAATGAAAAAATAAAATAAAACAACACCAATAATTGAAATAAGTGTAAAGAAAAATTAAAAAAACTCGGAGAACGGAAAATATGATTTTTTGCGTTTCTACACCATTCGTCCACAAACTAAAAAAATCGTGTTTCAAAAAAACAATGAAAAATCAACGTGTGAATTACGCGAATGATTATATATAATAAAACTGACTTGCAAGAGCATTTACCATTCATTCAAACCTTATCAACGGAACACGAAACCGGAAAGCTATCGAATTGCAATCAATCAAAGAAACAGAAAGAACGACAAATTAAAGAAATTTGCTGATTCATCTAAAAATAAAAGCGTGAAGATACAGGAACAATGAATATTATTATCAAAATTTTCCAAAAACCTCAATCATACTTACAATCATTTAAAAATAATGCGGAGATTCATATAACAATTCAAAATCAAGATTTGTATGTTTTACCAAGTGAAAGTCTTCTATACATAGAAGGTCTTGCTACAAAGGATGACTCATCAGTTTCTACATCCGTACGGCTCTTAAACAATTTTATGGCACATATATTTGATTGTATGGCATATATATTCGCATACGCCATTTGGGTATTGCAACAGAATTAAAGAACTACAGTGGCTCACAGCTTATTTCGTGCAATTGCAAATTGTAACTTTGAACGTTTACAACATGAAACCTAAGCGTGATATTAAAAAGAATTACGCACACAGTTTTTATAAAAAATATATATTTTTTAAACTAAAATTTTTAATTCATGTTTTTAATTATTTGTAAAAGTAAACTTAAGAAAACATAAAATATATAAAAAAATTCAAGTCACAGCTTATTTTGTGCACTGCCAGCAGTGTTCCATAAAGTTATTTGGATACTTGTTTAGTATTTGGTATGGCCTCCTTTTTGCTTAATAACAGCTTTCAGACGATTTTCCATCGAAGCTACAAGTTTTCTAGTGGTTTCGTTGGAAATTTTGTACCACTCTTCAACCAGAGCAGACTTTAAGTCATTAATATTGCTAATTTGTCTTTTTCGTATCGCCAAATCCAAAATTGACCACAAAAAAAAACTTGGAAACTGTAAGAAATAAAATGGTGCTCTAAGCATGTTTTACGGTTAATATTTGCAAAGCTCCGAAAAGATTTCTATACCCGCAGTTCCTAACTTTGACGCTGTTTTGAGCTACCCTGTCTTACAACAGGGTGCCTCAAAATATACTACATGAAAAGTTTACTGCTATGTTTCCACTAAAAGTTGAATCACAGCTTCGCTTCCTCGATCTTGTTTATGAATCATGCTGTTTACACGGCGCATTCGTGCATTTTTATGTATATGCACGTGTGTTTGCCCAGCTAGCTAAGTGCTCTTTAATAGGCGATGGTGTTTAGTATACAACTCTTAAAATAATCTTCTGCTGATTGTTTGGAGAGTAATATTGTAGTATTTCTGTTTAACTCTCTCTTATTAATATGGCAATGTTTAATCGACGATACATTTATCTAAAACATTATTGTTCTTTTTTATTTTCATATTTACTGTTATAGACTTTTATTTTTTCTTCATTTTTTCGCTGATGCTTTCATTTGAGTTTTGAATAAGAATCTCGACGCGACGCGTCTGTTGTTTCAAGTTTTAATTTTTTATAATAATTAAAGATATGTATATTATAGTGAAGTACATATTAATTTAATGTGTTTGGCATTTTACATGAAATATTTATTAAATTATTGGATGTACGTAAAAAGCTTTTAAAATAATTTAATTCTGTTAATTAATTTAATTTTTCATAGATATTTGCCATTCAAAGTTCTTGCAGCACCATTTTGTGAACGCCAAAGATAGGAACGATAGTCGATTAAAATAGCAAAATTCAACATGGTAATCATAAATTTTCTATGAATAGAGACTGGTTGCATCTACATACATAATTACATAAAATATTATTAAATCAGTTAATGAAGAAAAGTGTTTTATCAATAAGTACTAGAAAATTTTATTTGTTTAATTTTTTTATTTAACTTTCAAAATAAAAAAGCATACTGAGTATTATACAATTCCCCAAATCATTATCGAATGATTATTTTACAACTCTCTTAATATCTCATATAAGATTAACGTTGAAGAGTCTCATACGATTCTCAATGTTCTTCAAAAAAGAGTTGTAAGATAATCTCTAGATAAATCCCAAATGATTGCATCTACGACTAACAAAAGCGCATTCACGAAACGTCTTCGGTAACAGTTTCTTTTGCGATTGAAAAGGTTAGCTGGGTGGTTTGTTTTGATTTGTTCACAAACACATATGTATACCTATTTTGTTTTGATTGCTAGTACAGATCATGATACAATTATACAAGGTACTTGCACGACTACAACAAAATTGCAACACCAAGAAACACACGCATTTTGTTGGTAGAAACAAACAGAATTTAGTCAAAATCAGTTGTTTTTTGTTGTTAAAAATAACAATTACAGGGTAACTAAAGTAAATACAATTGCAGACGCGGCATTCATGAATGATTATAGTCATTCAGTGTTGCCAATATGTGTGTAATATACAGAATGTGTAATTTCTACTCACATGTGTAGGCCTATAATTAGATTCATGTATAATCTGTGTGTAATTCTACTTTGACTTCTATTTTTGTTTAATTTTGTTTTAATTTTAACCTACACAAAGGATGTGTAGTGTAATTTTCTTCAATGTGTACCTAATTGGAGACACAGGCACATGCAAATTCATTGGCAACACTGTAAACATTTTATTCACACACATACAATAACATTTTTGCGGCTTGTAAACAAAGTTTGACAAGTTTCTGCATTGTATACATTAACAGGCTGGGCTTGTGCAAGTACCTTGTATAATTGTATCATGGTACAGATAAACTGGCGATAAACTGCGATAAAAGTTAGAAAATATACAAACTTTACGGGCTTCGCAAGTAGATTCATATGGAATCTATTTAATTCGCTCTCATAATTTTCTATGGCGAAGCAAGTTGATTCGCTCATGATTGGGGTGTAAAGCATGAATAGAAAGCGAAGCACGTATCGTGGAAACATACTATAACGTTTCTTTTTTTCAAAATAGTTGGTTTAATTGACATCGGTTGACTAGTTCAAAAGTTGTGGACTTTTTACCACTTTTTTTATTTCACGCTACTGTGCCACGGCACGCAAGCAATCAAGTAGAATCAACAAGATTCCGGTTTGCAAAAAAAATAATTGACAATATAGTGTCAAAAAAAACATACATTGTAGCATTTTATAAATACATATATATAATAAGGTAAAAAATACACATACATATGTACATACGAGTACACACTTTTCTTTTTGTTGGTTTTAAACTACGTTTGTTGTTTTCTGAACAATATTTGGTTTTAAAATTTTTAACAGTGGCAACACTGACAGCTATAAGCAGCTGATGTTATTTTAATGAGTTTGTGCTGTTTGTTTGTTTCTCTTATTTACTTGTTTAATAAAAAATATGTGTGATAAATTTTACAGTATATTTGTTGCTTCAAAGTTTGTTTTTTTATGAAGACATGTTTTTCAGATATTTCTAAAGTAATATCAAAAGTTTTACACCAATTTTAATTAAAAAGGGTTCCATTCCTTTAAAATACATTTAGCTAAAAGCTTATAAATCTAAAATAAGTTCCTTGTTGTATTTTTATTTTTTATGCATTCTTAAAGACAAAAAATAAATTTTTTAAATTTTTTTGGGTTAAATTTTTATGATATATTTGGAAATACTTAGCAAATTCAGAAAAAATTTTTTTCTTTACTGAATAGAGAAACCCCTTCTGAACTTATGCTATTATATGTGGTGAAAGTGCCTTTATTTATTGCATAACGCTATATCTCAAAAAACTAGAGCAGATAGCAAGAAACGGACTGCAGATTCGCGTTCCAAATAACTAAAGAAACAATTTTCATTTCTAGCGAATGAAAAAGTTTTTCGAAATTTTTAAACATGCATAATTATAACATTGTTATTATTGACGACAGACAGATGACATCGTATTACTGTCGACAAGAAGATCCGACATGGAAATTAAACTTTACGGCTTAAACCAAAGTCCTGGAGACTATGGCTTAGGTATTAACGTTAAGAAAACAGAATATATCACAAAATCACAAAATGTTTCTTTCTTCTGCACCTATAATCAGCCCTTAAAACAAACTAACTAACTATTTATCAGGAACATATATATGTATATTTATTGATTTAGCGCTATGTGATTAAAAAGTGAATGTGTAAGACAAAGTTTTTACAAAATTCAAAATAATACAGATACTTTAAAAACATGCTTTTTTAATGGAAATTTTAAAATTTTCATTTCTTAGCCTTTTCCTAATTTCACGAAAGCAGATGTTAATAATTTTAAATTTAAATTGAGTGCTGTCTTTTTTGTGTACCATGGAGCCTTAATCGTAAAAGTTTGGTTTGCCTTCGTTGGAGTTTCTCTACATTTGAAGCTGAAGCAGTGCCCCAAAGTTGAATTCCGTAGCGCTATTTAGATTTTAAAAGCGACTTGGGTTGCCAGTCGTGCTTGTTTTGGCCGGATTGTCCAGCTTTTTAAGTACCTGTCCAGTTTCAAGCTAAAATAAAATTTGTCCAGCTAAAACAGTTTCCACAAAATGTTCTTAATATTTATTGCCTTAAATTTTGTTGTATAAATTCCCTATGCACAGAAAAAAATCTCGTAGGTAATAATGAATAAAATGGTTCGTAATTTATCAAATAAAAAAATTGTTGAATCAGCCGGGTTTTTATTCAAATCAACTTAAAAATTCTTCAAATTGAATATGAGTACCTCAAAAACAAAAAATTTTGAAGTGAGTTCTAACGGCGGAAATGCATATTTTACTGTAAGTTCTGAAGCTCTTAATGTTAACAATAAAAATAAAAAATTTGATGATAGTCTTTTTCTAACGGCAAGGCCACTTTTTCGTCAGCGATCAACTTCGCTTTGTCCAATGCCAACTAGTGATTCGTTAACATTACAATTGCCTAGTACTTTTCATATAAGTCAGCGATATCATCCCCTTCGGGCTCCTGTACATCAGTTAACAAAGTTATCACTACAGATACCAGTAGGTTCAAGCCGAAATGGACAGATATATAACTGTGGTACAGCGTGGGCGAAGCCCAAATTCTTCACAAATTTCATCTGCTCCAAAGATATCTAGAGATAACAAGGCATCATCTACTAATCGTCAAAATCGGTTTTCATTATTGCAAGACAATAACGACAAGCCCGCTGCATCATCGCAAAAGTCTTTTAAGCCACAACCTATCTATCTGAGAAAACAAACTCTAACGCGCTTCTAAAAAAACTATTGTCGGCCATTGGTGAAAATACTTTTCACATCATTCCAATTAAACGGGGTAATATTGATGAAACTTAGATCCAAATATATGATGAAAAATATTTCCGAAAAATTATTAGTGAATTTGAAAAAACTAAACAAATTTTTACAATTACTAACTTAAAAGTGCTAAAAACCTACAAATAGTATTTAAAGGCATATATTCATATGTTGACCCCAAAGAAGTAAAATGTGCTTCTATCGATAAAGGATTTAAGGTAAAAAATGTTAGTAATATAATGAACAGAGAAAAGGTCCCCCAACCCCTATTTCGGGTCGAACTGGAGCCGAATGACATACAATTGAAAAAAATTAAACCCTTCCAATTTATAGCGTAAAATTTCTCTTGCACCGAAAAATCACAGTTGAAGAGCCACTTAAGCGTTTAGGTCCCGTACAGTGCCACAACTGCCAAGAATATGGCCACACTAAAACTTACTGCAAATAACGTACAGTTTGTGTTATCTGCGGTGAATTGCACGGTTCTGCTAGCTGTACGAAACCAAAAGATCAAGTTGAAAAAAATTTAGTAATTGTGGAGGTAATCACACTGCTAACTACAGAGGATGTCCTGTATATTCTTTCGTTAAACAGACTATGGGACAAAAACCTAAATTAGCTCCAGCTCAATCAGCAAACGCTTTCTCCGCCCATTTTCCTCCAATGAGCCAAAAAATTACTTCACGTGTATCATATGCAGATGCTGTTAAGACATATTCTTTTCCCACCAAGTAATTCAACAAATGCTAACACAAGCTTTAATTTCAGTCGCCTTGAAGCCACTATTGATAATCTGTTGCACACTATAAACAACTTTACTACAAATATGACGAGCATGATGCAAGATATGCTGCGAATGTAGAATACTCTGCTTCAAGCATTAATTAACAAGCCATGAACAAGTTAAAGATCCGTGAGGAAGAGCATGCGGTAGATCAGCAATTTTAATAAAGTCGAGACTCAAGCACTATATTTTTGATAACATCTGTGCAGAACATTTACAAGCAACTAATATTTGTATTGAAAATTTTTGTCCAAAATTTCCTTATATCATCAATTTATTCTTTTCAAAGATTCTCAATCACTGAGGATGAATACGAGGATTTCTACAAATCTCTTGGGACTTGTTTCGTGGCAGCTGGATACTACAATGTAAAGCATACGTTCTGGGCTTCACGCCTTATTACACCTAGAGGAAGAGCGTTGTTCAACACAATTTCAAAAATGGGCTTGGAAGTCATTTCGAGTGGAGAGCCCACTTACTGGCCTACAGACATACAAAAAATTCCGGATGTTATAGATTTTGGAGTCATGAAAAATATTTCTATGGATTTAGTTCATGTCGAAGCTTCCCTATATCTCTCCTCCGAGCACTCTCGGACTGAGAAGTGATTTACCTCACCCATATGTGAAGATGATCAATCGTGTTAATTGGCTGAGATTCCAAAAATATCTTAGTAGTCATTACACGGAAAACATAACGCTAAGAACATCCGATGATAATGAATCTAACATCGCGAATCTTAACGAAAATATTAAGCATGCTGCTGAACATGCTACCCACCCGCATACTGGGTTTAACAGAATTTATTCTACGGATATTGAACGTCTCGTATGTAAAAAAAGAAAAGCTAGAAGGGAATGGCAACAACACATATCACCACAATATAAAATCATGTTTAAAGAGTGCATTAAACCACTCCAAGAGTTGCTTGCATATGAAAAAACTGCATCTCTTAAAAATTATTTGGAAAACCCCGATGTCATACCAGCATCTAATTACTCTTTGTGGCGCGCTGCGAGAAAGCTTAAAAACCCGTTGAGTTTAAACCTCCTCTGCGCACTTCTACCGGAGGTTGCGCAAGAAGTGATACTGAAAAAGGTAAAATATTTGCTGAGCATTTAAAATCCGTATTTACCACAAACACATGCACGGGCGTTGTTGAAAAACTAATTGCTGAACTCAATCCAAATTAGAATCCTTGTATTAATTTTTAATATTATTTTACGACTTGAGTACTATACACACCACTCGAAGCTTACCAAGGTCAAACTGATTCCAAAGTCGGGCAAAGATCTTACCAAGGCTGAGTCATACAAGCCAATAAGTTTACTGTCAACAATGCCAAATCTCTTCGAAAAGCTACTCATGATAAAATTATCCCCAATTCTAACTGATAATGCGTGCATACTGGATCATCAATTTGGTTTTAGAAGTCGTCATAGCACCATAGATTAGTTTAATTTATAAGAAAAACATTTGAAGAAAGGAAATATTGTTCTGCGCTCTTTATTGATGTTTCTCAGGCATTTGATAAAGTGTGGCATTAAGGCCTAATTTTTAGATTGAAGACATATCTACCAATAAACATTCTTAATCTTTTGCAAATTTATATTCTTGCCCGGAAGTTCACTGTTGTGGAAGGAGACTTCGAGGAGACCCGAATCAATCTCATCCGGTGTGCCACAAGGGAGTATACTGGGGCCATCTTTGTATTTGATTTATACATGTGATATGCCTGTGAGCAGTAACATCTACACATCTACATTTGCCGATGTTACAGCCTGCCTTAGTATGCACGAAAACTCTCACGAGGCATATCGATATCTTCAGGAACATATTACCCAGCTGGAACTATCGCCAAACTTATGGAGAATAATAGTAAACGGACAGAAGTGTGCTCAGATAACATTTACCCTACGAAAAGATACTTGTTCCCCCATTAGAATAAATAATCAAATTGTTCCTCAACAGTCACATGTGAAATACCTTGGTATACACCTTGACCGACGGCTTACATGGAAACACCACATTGAATTTAAGCTAACACAAATAAAACTAAAATTAACTCAGGTACATTGGCTGATTGGTAGAAATTCCACGCTGAGACTAGATTGTAAACTTTTGATATACAAGTCGCTCTTGAAACCTATATGGTGCTACGGAATACAGCTATTTGGCACTGCTTCTACCTCCAGTATAGAGAGAGTCCAACGAAGGCAAAATAAGATTTTAAGACTAATAACATCGGCTCCATGGTACATCAAAAATTCAAATTTACATCGTGATTTAAATATGCCACTAGTCACTGAAGAAATTAAAAAATACGGAGGCAAATACTTAACAAAACTCGAGTCTCATCCTAATCCTCATTCTGGACACATCCGCTTAAAAAAGAGGGACACTATGGCTCTAATACTCAATACTCCAGATGAAACAGCTTGAAAATATTTTTGTGCCTAATACGATATTTATGTATTATTGATTACTATCACTAAGTTTATGCCTGACACTGGTTGTGCCTAATTATTATATCTAGATTTAAGATTTGAATACTTATTAGTTAATTTTTTTGAAGATACAATAAATAAATATACGCATAAAAAAAATTTATATAATTACTTATTTATATCTGTATATGTACATATATTTTAATACTAATTAATGGCATGTTGAAATGAAGAAAATTCGTAAACATTAATAATTCTCTTTTATTCGAATTGAATAAAATTCTTCATTGTGAATAAATTTATTCATATTGAATTAAAAACCGTAAAAATGAAGAAACTTCGTTAAAATAAGCCGAACTATATTAGTTTAATTGAATAAAATTCTTCGTTTTGAAGAAATATGTAAATGTACTAAAGTAATGTAGATTTGAAGAAAGTTATTCATTGCGATGAAAAAACGTTGATCAAAAACAGTTATTTTCTCTTAAATGATTGTTGTTAATATCACTTGATATTGTGTGGGCTTAGAATTGAATGCGTCTTTTAAGAAACAAATAAGAATTAATATAAATAAATAAGAGTAAATATAAAAAAACAAAGTAGTATTTAAACAAATATAGATACATAAGTATATATGTAATTATGAAGTGTTTTATATGTAAAAAGCAGTTTCCTTTAATTGAGACCTTAATTGGTTACTTGAAAATATATCATTCACTTTCCTGTTATAGCGCATTTCAGTGCTGTGAAGACTCGTGTTCTCAAATGTTTGGTAATATCCATACTTTTAAACGTCACATAAATATAAAACATACAAATTTGATAAAACAATTAGATCAAATTGAAAATACCAAAAATAATTTTAATTCCAATAAATATATGACCAAACCAACAGGTGATTCCAGTTTTAAGCCTGAGAGCAGTACAAGTGAAACACAATTTAAGCAAAATATAATTATCAATAGCAATAAAGAAATCGTGATAGTAGATCCTGATTTGCTAATCACTGCATCGGTCAACTTAAGTTTATGGCTTCATAACAAAAAGTAATGTCGAAGATATCCAAAAATTAGTAACAAACTCAATCCTAGCACCTGTTGCTATGTACCTAAAGCCGTATACAGATTAGATTTCCGATTTTGAAATGAGGTCAAGTTTTAAGCAATTGATGGACAATATCTCAAATCCTTTTGATTCTTGCAAATCTGATTATTTAATGTATAAGTGACTTAAATGTAATTGTTTATTGGAAGAATGTGTTAAATTTTTAATAAATGAATCTGTTGGCACTGTAATACGTCATGGAGATGTTGCCTATGATGATATTAATACAAGTATTTTGAAAACCCAATGTATTTCAAGAAACTCTAAATAAAATAAACTCATTACCTGAAGATTATGATGGCTACGTTAATTTTATTAACGGAAAGTTATGGAGGCAAAAAGTTGCTGAGTATAGCTCTGATATTTGTATTCCTTTTTTTATATTTCGATGATTTTGAAATAAATAACCCCTTAGGTACTCATTGTCATTCGAGTTGTGGAATTTAATATAGCTTCCCTTTATCAGAAAGTTCAAAACTAAATCACATATTTGTTGCGGGATTCATAAAATCAAAAGATATAAAAGAATTCGGAAACGATGCATGGAAATGGAAAATGATGGAATAACAATACATGCAATAAATGGAAATGTAACTGTGCGATTCATTTTAGGCTTAGTATTGGACGACAACTTAGGACTAAATTCGCTTTTAGAGTTCTGGAACGCAAACGGCATTCGCCAACATAAAAATGAACTTGAGCACTACCTCATGGAAAAAAATATTGATATAATGTTGGTTTCTGAGACTCATTTGACCTCAAGAAGCTTATTTAAAATGAATGGTTACACTTTATATGATACAAAGGACCCTAGAGGGAGAGCATGCGGTGGATCAGCAATTCTAATTAAGTCAAGACTCAAGCACTATGTCCTTGACAACGTTACTGAAGAATATATGCACGCTACGAATATTTTCGTAGACAATTTTTGTGCGAATTTCGTGATATCATAAATTTACTCACCTCCCAGATTTTCAGTTACCGAAGATCAGTATGAGAAGTTCTATAAATCGCTTGGATCTTGTTTCCTGGTAGCTGGTGACTACAATGCAAAACATACGTACTGGGGCTCGCGTCTTGTTACACCTAGAGGTCGAGCGTTGTTTAATAGAATTTCAAAAATGGGCTTAGATGTCATTTCGAGCGGGGATCCTACTTACTGGCGTACTGACGTAAGAAAAATTCCAGATGTTATAGATTTTGGCGTTACGAAAAATATTCATAGAGACTTAATTCACGTAGAGGCCTCTCTAGATCTGTCCTCCGATCATTCTCCCACAATAGTTACAATTTTTAACCCACTGAGGAGTGATTTAACTAACTCATATGTGAAAATGATTAATAGGGTCAACTGGCTAGGATTCAAAAAATATCTTAGTAGTCACTGCGTAGAAAACATTCAGCATTCATTGAATTTAACATTGCCAATCTTAACGAAAATATTAAACAGGCTGCTGAACATGCCACTACCTCCTATCCGCAGACTGGCTTTAATAGAATTTATTCTACGGAAATTTAACGTCTTGTATGTGAAAAAAGGAGAGCTAGAAGAGAATGGCAACAACACAGATCACCCCTAAATAAAATCAGACTTAAAGAATGTACTAAACGACTCAAAGAGCTGCTATCGTCAGAAAAAACTGAATTACTGGAAAAGTATTTAAAAGGTTTTGATGTAACGTCAGCATCTAATTACTCTTTATGGCGCGCTACTAGAAATCTTAAAAGACCCGTTGACCTTAAATCACCACTGCGTACTTCGACCGGAGGCTGGGTGAGAAGCGATAGTGAGAAAGGTAAATTATTTTCTGAGCATTCAAAATCTGTATTTACTCCCAATTCATGTACGGGTGCTGCCGATTTACCGAGTGTAGTTTCTCTACCCCCTCGTCCCTTAAGGTTTAAGTTGCGTGAACTACAAAAAATAATTGCTGAACTCGACACGAAGAAAGCTCCAGGTATTGATGGCATTAGTAACAAGATGCTGATGAACTTGCATCTATGCTATTTTACGAATGCAGTATTTTCCAAATAACTGGAAACTTGCCAAAATATAAATGATTCCAAAGCCGGGCAAAGATCTTACCAAGGCTGAGTCATATAGGCCTATAAGCTTACTATCAACAATCTCAAAGCTTTCCGAAAAGCTGCTCATGACTAAGTTGTCAAAAAGTTTAGCTGATAATGGGTGCATCCCGGACCATCAATTTGGTTTTAGAAGTCAGCATAGCACCATTGAACAATCGCATAGATTGGTCCAAGTTGTAAGAAGAACATTTGAAGAAAAGAAGTATTTCCTACGGGCTATTGCGGTCAAGTATTTGTTTCCAAATTTAAATAAAAAGAATATTATTTCATTTTTATTTATGTTCACCCAACGTTTCGTTTGCTTGTTTCAAACTTCTTCAGTGGTTTTTTTGTATTGTTGTTGTTGCAAATCTAGCACAAAATTATATATGTATATTAATTTAGGATTTTAAATAATTATCACAGTTGAAACTTACATTACCAATTTTTAATCCATCTTATTATTATAAAAAACTGGACATCACGACACAGAATTTTAATAGTTAATAAATAAATCAAAAATAAATAAAATAAAAACTGTACAGCACAACATAAATTGGTAGTCAAACTTAAAGCTATAAATGGTTACTTTCACTAGGAAACAAATTCGCTATTCCCGTATATAAGAAAAATTTCAAGACTATTCCACTTATAGCCGATATGGAACAATGGATACAGAACATAGCAGATGAAACTAACAAGGAAGAAACGAGATCTAGAATAGCAAATAGGATAGCCAATTATAAAAGAAATCAGAGAAATACCGAAAAAGAAAAATTTATATTAAGAATTTACGAAAAAACGAGAAGATTTTTGAGAAAACATGAAGAAATTATTCTTACTACAGCGGACAAAGGCAATAAAACAGTTGTGATGTATAAAGATAGTTACAAAGAAAAAATTTATAAACTATTAGAAGATAAGAAAACATACAAAAGAATACAAGACGATCCGACTGATAAACTAAGAAAAAATAATAACAACCTTATCACAAAGAAAACAAAATATCTAAATATGAGAAAATGCGAATGACTACGCATATATCCGCAGCACCTGAATGGTACGGACTACATAAAATCCATAAAGAAAATGTACCTTTCAGACCAATTTCCTCCTCCATAAAAGTTTCTTGCTATAACCTAGCGAAATATTTGGGACGAATTCTGAAAGCTTTAGTTTCTTCGACGTACAATATAAAAAATTCACAGGAATTAAAACTGAAGCTAGAAACCGTAAAGTTGGATAATGATGATATATTAGTTTCATTCGAGGTGGTATCGTTGTTTACCAACATACCGATTCATCTAGCTATTAGGAACATACTTGACAAATGGAAAAAACTAAGTAGAATTACAACAATTACAACAACAATAGTAACAAACCAAAAAAGTTTTTCTTAAGTAGAACAAAAATAAGCAAATTAACTAACATGTGCATAATTAGTAATGAAAAAACGACAATGTTAAGACTGTTGTAAATTTAGTGATGGTAAATTTGGGCCTTCATTTCAAAACACATTTCAGCAAATTAAAATACGATGAATCAAACCAATTCACATATTCCATTTGCAGAAAAGTTTCGTATATAAGGCAGAAATCTACATCAACTGACACCACACACAGTGGACCAAATACAGAAGAACGCTGATGATGAAGGTTTAGTGGCCTTCGAAAACGGCTGGCTGTTCCGTTCAACTATGTGTTGTCAGAATATTTACAACTAACTTTGATGTTATTTGTTCATTAATAATTATCACATGTAATTTGGCTTAAAAGGCGATACGAACATTAGCCTAAACAATTCCTTAAACTTCTTAAATTTTGCCTAAATGACAATAATTATTTCACTTTTGACAACAAGATTTACACCCAACTATATAGTATGCCGATGGGAAATCCGTTATCACCAAAGATTGCCGATATTGTACTAGATACACTTCTAGATGATGTATTAGATAAATTAAAGCTGCAGAACATAAGAGTAAAATTCATAACTAAATATGTTGACGATTTATTCGCAATAATTAAAAAATCTGACGAACAAATTATACAACAAAGCAAAATAACAATAACAAAATTCAAATCATCATAGAAAAAGAAAAAAAAAAACGGAGAAATAGCATACCTCGACATGACAATAATAAAGAAATGTGAAAAACTCACAAGGAACTGGTACACAAAATCATCAGCATCAAACAGGATTATAAATTTCCACTCAACGCAAACATTCAACATGAAAATAAATACAGCAACTAATTTAATTAACAAGGTTTTGACAATAAGCGATGCCATATACAAAAGAAAAAACCTAGAAAAAATCAGGGGCATTTTACAAAGAAATAGTTATCCACTATACATAATAAATATTTTAATAAATAAATCATTAAACAATTATAAAAAAGAAAAACCAATTAGACAAAGAGAAATAACACATTATTACAGTGTACTCTATATACCAAAATTAACGGAGATGGTAACACTAAAAATTACTCTTCCTAAAGAAAAAGAAAAAACAACAATTGCATAAAAATCAAACAAAACACTTACACACATATATACAAACAACAAAAGAAAAACAGACAAACTAAAGATCGACAATGTTGTATATGAAATAAAATGCGAGGGAAAGGAAAGAGAAAGATGTGAAGAAGTATATATTGGAACAACTAAGAGAATGTTAGGTACACGAATAAAGGAACATAAATCTGATATAGATAAAGGAAAAGAAACACCAGCACTTTCCTCACATGTAAAGCAGTGCAATCATAAAATAAATTTTAATGATGTAAAAATATTAAATAGAGAAGAAAAAGAGAACAAAAGTTTCACCATTGAGAGCCTACGCATACAAGAGAAAATACATAGAACAATGAACACAAAAGAGGATAAAGACAATACCAAACTCCAATACTCAGTGGCAATAACCTATATAGTTTATATTCTGTGATAATAGCTTTAAGTTTGACTACCAATTTATGTTGTGCTGTACAGTTTTTATTTTATTTATTTTTGATTTATTTATTAACTATTAAAATTCTGTGTCGTGATGTCCAGTTTTTTATAATAATAAGATGAATTAAAAATTGGTAATGTAAGTTTCAACTGTGATAATTATTTAAAATCCTAAATTAATATACATATATAATTTTGTGCTAGATTTGTAACAACAACAATAAAAAAAACCCCTGAAGAAGTTTGAAACACGCAAACGAAACGTTGGGTGAACATAAATAAAAATGAAATAATATTCTTTTTATTTAAATTTGGAAACAAATACTTGACCACAATAGCCCGAAACCCCTTTTGACATTTTAATTAGAATACTTGGTCATAAATCAAAACTTAATGAAAAGCAGTATTGTTCTGCTCTCTTTATTGATGTTTCTCAGGCATTTGATAAAGTATGGCACGAAGGCCTAGTTTTAAAATTGAAGACATACCTACCAATAAACATACACAAGCTTTTGGAAAGTTATATTATTGTAAGGAAGTTGACTGTTGTGGAAGGAGAGTTCACGAGTGTGCCCGAATCTATATCTTCTGGTGTGCCACAGGGCAGTATTCTGGGGCCAGTCTTTTATCTAATATATACTTGTGATATGCCTGTGAGCAATAACATCCTCACTTCTACTTTTGCCGATGATACAGCCTGTATGAGTATACACAAAAACACTGATGAGGCATCCCGCAATCTCCAAGAACAGATTACCCAGCTTGAAATATGGTTGAACTTATGGAGAATTAAAGTAAATGAACAAAAGTGTGTCCACATAACGTTTACCCTAAGAAGAGATACTTGCTCTCCAATTCGAATCAACAATCAAAGTATTCCTCAACATTCTCAAGTGAAATACCTTGGCATACACCTTGATCGAAGGCTTACATGGAAATATCACATTGACTATAAGTTAACTCAAATGAAACTTAAATTAACTCAAATATATTGGTTAATTGGCAGAAATTCAACACTCAGCCTAGACTGCAAACTTTTGATATACAAGTCGCTTTTGAAGCCAATATGGTGCTATGGAATTCAGCTATGGGGCACTGCTTCAGCTTTAAGTGTTGAGAAAATCCAACGAAGGCAGAACAAAATTTTACGATTGATAACATTGGCTCCATGGTACATCAAAAATTCAAATATACATCGCGATTTAAATATGCCACTAATGACTGAAGAAATTGCAAAATACGCAAGCAAATATTTAACAAAACTCGAGTCACATCCTAATCCGCTCGCTCGTAATATCTTGAACGTTACTGGACATATCTGCTTCAAAAAGAGGGACACAAGGGCTCTTATTCTCAACACTCCAGATGGGACTTCTTGAAAATACGTTTATTTTTTTCCTTTTTTATTTTCACTACTTATGTATTATTTATAACTATCACTAAGTTTATGTCCGACACTGGTCGGGCCTAATAATTATATTTAGATTTAAGATTTGATTACTTATTGCTAGTTCATTGTTGAAGATACAATAAATAAATATATGAAAAAAAGGGTTTAGCAAATCATTTTCGAGATCTTTTTTCTTTTGGTTTTGCAAAAGTCCTAAAAAATTAACATACAGCATGAAAATAGAAGAAATTTTATACTTACGTAATGTTGAAAACTACATTTATGACATTGAAAATTTTTTGCTGAATCTGGCATTTTTGAAAATTCCATATTGAATAATCTGAAATCATTTAAAGTCGTTATATATGATGCATGACTTATTTGAGGGTGTATGTCATTATGATATTTGTCATATCATTAAATTTTATACTCAAACAAATAAAATATTTTCTCTAGAAACTCTCAATTTACGTAAACAGAATTTTAACTATGGATTATTAGAAACAGGTAACTTTTCACAACCAATTCTTGAACGACACCTAAATAAAAAACGGTTAAAAATGACAGCAAGTGAAATGAAGAGTTTTATTCGTCTATTTTCGATAATAATAGGAGATCTTATACCGGAAAACTATTGTGTTTGGGATTTTTTTAAAGTTCTCTTAAAGATTTTTGAGTTACTTCTCAAAGGTTCATTTTCAAGTCATGATATATCGATACTTCGTGACCTGATGTACGAACATAATGGAAAATACGTCCTTTTATTTGCAGATACTCTTAAACCGAAACATCATTTGTAAATCCATTATCCAACTGTAATAGAATATTCCGGTCCTCCAAGATTGTATTGGTATTTTTGTTTTGATGCTAAACACAAAGAAGTTAAAGCATACGCCAAAGTTACGACATCGAGAAAAAATATTTTGTTATCTTTAGCTAGGAAATGTCAATATAAATTTTCTCACTTCTTAGCGACAACTGAAAATAAAGACGTCGTATTCGAAGAACGCCATATGATTGAGAGTAAATATTCGAACTTTGTATTTTCAAAACTTAAAATCGAAACTCAAAAACTAATTGCTTTGACTGAAAGGAACTAAATTCCAAAAGGACAATTTATTAACAAAATTTAACGAAAGATTGAGCGCTTTTGAAATTAAAGAATTGTTTTTTTTTTATTGAATCTTCACAAATAATATTATTGGTTAACGAGCTCTTGATAAATTGATACATTTCTCATTATGATGCTTATGAAATCAGCTCACCAAAAACAATAACATGTAAAAACTCAGTATTTAATATTAAAGATTTTCAAGTAAAGCCGATTAATATCCATCAAACTATAACAGGAAAGTTGATTATATTAAGAGAATATATTTAATTGTATAAAAAGTTTTATAACTTTTACAGACTATTTCACAATGCACAGTAAAAGTTAACGAGGGCTTTAGTGACAAGTTTTGCATGCCGAACTTACCATTAAAGTTCTCGTTAACTTTTAATCATACATTGTGAAAAGGGACATTAAATGTATAAAAATTTTAATTATAATTTATTGTAACATTTAGATTAAGCTATTAAGTTAGAATTAAAACTCCAATATGGACGCACCTTTCATTATATATAACACATGCAAACTGATGAAGTTGTATATACCAACCAAGAATGATAAAATAAAGACTACGCCATCGCGCAAGAATAAAAAAACTTTTCTGCGCATGACGGAACTCTGAAGTCACTCACCCTGTCTTCTCATTGGCTAGTAAAATTTAGCTGTAGAACTATTACACACACAAACGCACATATCATATTTGCTCTTTTTCTTATCTCTTCACTTTATTTTGTTTTTTATTTTTCAGCTTTTAAACAACTAAATTTAAACACTTTCTATATAATTTTAATTATTTTGATATTATTTATATGTATTTATTATAAAATATCACACAAATTTTGCAGTTTATTATTTTTTTTCATGTATATATTTATTTATTGTATCTTCAAAAAATTAACTAACAATAAGTTTTCAAATCTTAAATCTAGATATAATAATTAGGCCCAACCAGTGTCAGGCATAAACTTAGTGATAGTAATCAATAATACATAAATATCGTATTAAGCACAAAAATATTTTCAAGCTGTTTCATCTGCAGTGTTGAGTATTAGAGCCATAGTGTCGCGTTTTTTTAAGCGGATGTGTCCAGTAAAATTCAAGATGTTACGAGCAAGTGGATTAGGATGAGAATCGAGTTTTGTTAAGTATTTGCCTGCGTATTTTTTAATTTCTTCAGTCACTAGTGGCATATTTAAATCACGATGTAAATTTGAATTTTTTATGTACCATGGAGCCGATGTTATTAGTCTTAAAATCATGTTTTGCCTTTGTTGGATTCTCTCTATATTGGAAGCTGAAGCAGTGCCCCAAAGATGTATTCCGTAGCACCATATGGGTTTCAAAAGCGACTTGTATATTAAAAGTTTACAAACTAGACTGAGTGTTGAATTTCTACCAATCAGCCAATGTATCTGAGTTAATTTAAGTTTCATTTGTGTTGGCTTTGAGTCAATATGGTGTTTCCATGTAAACCGTCGATCAAGGTGTATACCAAGGTATTTTACATGTGAATGTTGAGGAACAACTTTTAACATTACTTTTTAACATAACAACAATTAAGGTCTCAATTAAAGGAAACTGCTTTTTACATATAAAACTCTTCATAATTACATATATACTTATGTATCTATATTTGTTTAAATACTACTTTGTTTTTTATATTTACTCTTATTTATTTATATTAATTCTTATTTGTTTCTTAAAAGACGCATTCAATTCTAAGCCCACACAATATCAAGTGATATTAACAACAATCATTTAAGAGAAAATAACTGTTTTTGATCAACGTTTTTTCATCGCAATGAATAACTTTCTTCAAATCTACATTACTTTAGTACATTTACATATTTCTTCAAAACGAAGAATTTTATTCAATTAAACTAATATAGTTCGGCTTATTTTAACGAAGTTTCTTCATTTTTACGGTTTTTAATTCAATATGAATAAATTTATTCACAATGAAGAATTTTATTCAATTCGAATAAAAGAGAATTATTAATGTTTACGAATTTTCTTCATTTCAACATGCCATTAATTAGTATTAAAATATATGTACATATACAGATATAAATAAGTAATTATATAAATTTTTTTTTATGCGTATATTTATTTATTGTATCTTCAAAAAAATTAACTAACAATAAGTATTCAAATCTTACATCTAGATATAATAATTAGGCACAACCAGTGTCAGGCATAAACTTAGTGATAGTAATCAATAATACATAAATATCGTATTAGGCACAAAAATATTTTCAAGCTGTTTCATCTGGAGTATTGAGTATTAGAGCCATAGTGTCCCTCTTTTTTAAGCGGATGTGTCCAGGATGAGCATTAGGATGAGACTCGAGTTTTGTTAAGTATTTGCCTCCGTATTTTTTAATTTCTTCAGTGACTAGTGGCATATTTAAATCACGATGTAAATTTGAATTTTTGATGTACCATGGAGCCGATGTTATTAGTCTTAAAATCTTATTTTGCCTTCGTTGGACTCTCTCTATACTGGAGGTTGAAGCAGTGCCAAATAGCTGTATTCCGTAGCACCATATAGGTTTCAAGAGCGACTTGTATATCAAAAGTTTACAATCTAGTCTCAGCGTGGAATTTCTACCAATCAGCCAATGTACCTGAGTTAATTTTAGTTTCATTTGTGTTAGCTTAAATTCAATGTGGTGTTTCCATGTAAGCCGTCGGTCAAGGTGTATACCAAGGTATTTCACATGTGACTGTTGAGGAACAATTTGATTATTTATTCTAATGGGGAACAAGTATCTCTTCGCAGGGTAAATGTTAGCTGAATACACTTTTGTTCGTTAACTGTAATTCTCCATAAGTTTAACCATAGTTCCAGCTGTGTAATATGTTCTTGTAGATATCGGGAAGCCTCGTGAGGGTTTTCGTGCATACTAAGGCAGGCTGTATCATCGGCAAATGTAGATGTATGGATATTGCTGCTCAAAGGCATATCACAAGTATAAATCAAATTCAAAACTGGCCCCAATATGCTCCCCTGTGGCACACCGGATGATATAGATTCGGGCACACTCATGAAGTCTCCTTCAACAACCGTGAACTTCCGGGTAGTAATATAACTTTCCAATAGCTTCAGAAAATTTATTGGTAGATATGATTTCAATTTTAATATAAGGCCAAATGCCTGATAAAACATCAATGAAGAGGGCAGAACAATATTTATTTTCTTCAAATGTTCTTCTTATAAATTGAACCAATCTATGAGTTTGTTCAATGGTGCTATGCTGACTCCTAAAACCATGATGGTCTGGTATGCACGTATTATCAGTTAGAATTGGGGACAATTTTATCATAAGCAGTTTTTCGAAAAGTTTAGATATTGTTGATAGTAGACTTATTGGCCTGTACGATTCAGCCTCGGTAAGGTCTTTGCCCGGCTTTGGAATCATTTTGACCTTGGCAAGCTTCCAGAGGTGTGGATAATACTCTAGTGTTAATATGGCATTAAAAATAAAAAAAAGGATTCTAATTGCAATACAAGGCAAATTCATCAGCATCTTGTTACTAATTTCATTAATTCCTGGAGCTTTCTTCGGGTTGAGTTCAGCAATTAGATTCTGTACATCACGCATCTTAAACTTTAAGGGTCGAGGGGGTAGAGCAACTACACTCGGTAAATCAACAGCAGCAGTACATCTGTTTGGGGTAAATACAGATTTTAAATGCTTTGCAAACAAGTTACCTTTTTCCGTATCACTTCTTGCCCAACCTCCGGTAGAAGTGCGCAGAGGTGGTTTAAACTCAACGGGTGTTTTAAGCTTTTTCGCAGCGCGCCACAAAGAGTAATTAGATGCTGGTGTGACATCGAGGTTTTCCAGATAATTTTTAAGAGATGCAGGTTTTTCATACGCAAGCAACTCTTGGAGTCGTTTAGTGCACTCTTTAAATCTGATTTTATGCTAGGGCGATCTGTTCCCGTCTAGCTCTTCTTTTTTCACATACGAGACGTTCAATATCCGTAGAATAAATTCTATTGAACCCAGTCTGCGGATGGGAGGTAGAAGCATGTTCAGCAGCCTGCTTTATATTTTCTTTAAGATTCGCAATGTTAGATTCAATATCATCGGATGTTCTTAGCATTATGTTTTCCGTGCAATGACTAGTAAGATATTTTTTTAATCTCAGCCAATTAACACGATTGATCGTATTCACATATGGGTGAGGTAAATCACTTCTTAGTGGGTTACAGATTGTAACGATAGTGGGAGAGTGATCGGAGGAGACATCTAAGGAAGCTTCGACATGAACTAAATCTCTAGAATCTTTAGTATGTCTGTAGGCCAGTAAGTGGGCTCTCCACTTGAAATGACGTCCAAGCTAATTTTTGAAATTGTATTGAACAACGCTCTTCCTCTAGGTGTAATAAGGCGTGAACCCCAGAACGTATGTTTTGCATTGTAGTCTCCAGCTGCTACGAAACAAGGCCCAAGAGATTTGTAGAAATTCTCGTATTCATCCTCAGTGATTGAGAATCTTTGAGAAGAATAAATTGATGATATAAGGAAATTTTGGGAAAAAATTTTCAATACAAATATTAGTTGCTTGTAAATGTTCTGCACAGATGTTATCAAAAATATAGTGCTTGAATCTCGACTTTATTAAAATTGCTGATCTACCGCATGCTCTTCCTCACGGATCTTTAACTTCTTCATGGCTTGTTAATTAATGCTTGAAGCAGAGTATTCTGCATTCGCAGCATTTCTTGCATCATGCTCGTCATATTTGTAGTAAAGTTGTTTATAGTGTGCAACAGATTATCAATAGTGGCTTCAAGGCGACTGAAATTAAAGCTTGTGTTAGCATTTGTTGAATTACTTGGTGGGAAAAGAATTTGTCTTAACAGCATCGGCATATGATACACGTGAAGTAATTTTTTGGCTCATTGGAGGAAAATGGGCGGAGAAAGCCTTTGCTGATTGAGCTGGAGCTAATTTAAGTTTTTGTGCCATAGTCTTTTTAACGAAAGAATATACAGGACATCCTCTGTAGTTAGCAGTGTGATTACCTCCACAATTACTACATTTTTTTCAGCTTGATCTTTTGCCTTCATACAGCTAGCAGAACCGTGCAATTCACCGCAGATAACACAAACTGTAGGTAATTTGCAGTAAGTTTTAGTATGGCCATATTCTTGGCAATTGTGGCACTGTACGGGACCTGAACGCTTACGTGGCTCTTCAACTGTGATTTTTCGGTGCAAGAGAAACTTTACGCTATAAATTGGATGGGTTTCATTTTTTTCAATTGTATGTCATTCGGCTCCAGTTCGACCCGAAATAGGGGTTGGGGGACCTTTTCTCTGTTAAATATATTAGTAACATTTTTAACCTTAAATCCTTTGTCGATAAGAGCACATTTTACTTCTTCGGGTCAACATATGAATCTATGCCCTTTAATACCATATGTATACCTTTAGCACTTTTAGGTTGATAGGTGTAAAAATTTGTTTTGTTTTTTTTAAATTCACTAATAATTTTCCGGAAATCTTTTTCATCATATATTTGGATCTTAGTTTCATCAATATTACCCCTTTTAATTGGAATGATGTGAAAAGTATTTTCACCAATGGCCGACAATAGTTTTTTTAAAAGCGCGTTAGAGTTTTTTTCTCTCAGATAGATAGATGGTGGCTTAAAAGACTTTAGCGATAATACAGCGGGCTTGTCGTTATTGTCTTGCAATAGTGAAAACCGATTTTGACGATTAGTAGATGATGCGCTGTTATCCCCAGATATCTTTGGAGCAGATGAAATTTTTGAAGAATTTGGGCTTCGCCACGCTTTACCACAGTTATATACCTATCCATTCCGACTTGGACCTTGGGCTTAGTGCTACTGTTATCTGTAGTGATAACCCAAAGGGGATGATATCGGTGACTTATTTGAAGAAGTACTAGGCAATTGTAATGTTAACGAATCACTAGTTGGCATTGGACAAAGCGAAGTTGATCGCTGACGAAAATGTGGCTTTGCCGTTAGAAAAAGACTATCATCAGATTTTTTATTTTTATTGTTAACATTAAGAGCTTCAGAACTCACATATAAAATATGCATTTCTGCCGTTTCAACTCACTTCACAATTTTTTGTTTTTGAGGTACTCATGTAGAGTATTCCTCAAGGGCACTTTGTTTGCGGTTTTTGTTTGTTTTTGTTTCTTTCTATTTAAAAAAAATATCAGCAATATTTGCTTTGCTTATTTATCAAGTTAATATGTATTACTGTTATTATGTATTACGAATATTTTTTGTATGATTTTTTGTTTGTTTAATATGTATATGAAAAAAAATCCGCTAAGACGTCTGTTCACTATGAAGGTTCAGCGAGAACTTGCAGTTTATGAGTAAATTAATTACAGGGCTGCCAAATACCACAAAATACATAAATTTTTTGCAAGAAATTATAAATTTCGCATGTAATACAAACTTGGTAACCTTTGCGAGGGGACTATTACGTCAGCAAACGGTAAATCATGCGCAAGGCTTAATCTTTATTTTATAATTTTTGGAACCAAGTAGTTGCAAAGAAAGTTCCGTAAGATAGGAGTATCAAATTCTAAATAATGTCCAAGTATGTTCAAATATTTTGACAACATCAAGTTCACCACACAATAAATCCCCATCTAACCAAAATTCAGAACATAATGTAAATTCATGTGGAAAATCCTGGATGACACCGAATGCAATCGACGACCTTAAGGAACTCTTAAATGAGTGGCAATTCGGAAGTATATTTCCAGAATTTTTTGGTAATTTACTTTACTATTTTTACTCCTAAAATTTTGTTTCTTTTATTAATTATATGTGAGTATAAACTTGCAGGTGAACATATAGATATAAATGCTTTAAAAGTAATGACTCCTAATCATCTAAAGCAACTTGGAAAAAAATGGAATATCAAAATAGGCATTCTAATACAATTTGAAACTCATTTAATATCTTGGCAGCAGACTGATAAAAGTAATTATCTCTCAACAAGTTGTTAAGATTTAGACACAAATAAATGTAATCGAGATACAAAAAAATTAAGTGCCGATGTGGATGTCGAAAAAATATTGAATTCATCATCTCAAGGAACATTGGTTTTGGACTACTATAAGAACAATTTAAAATTATATTGAGCTTATAACAAATTACATGCTACAAAATGACATCCGTATGACTGTGAACTTGGTTGAAAACATAGTAGAAAATATAGTACAAGTTTTCCAAACCGAATTTTTGGTAAATAGTTATATGAATCTGTGTTCTTGTCGAAAAATTAATAAATTAATATATTTACAGGGATATTACTACTTAAGGCAACCTGGTAAGAAGCCACAAGGAAAACTTTACGACAAGTATTTTAACCTGGTGCGAAAACTTAAAAAATGGTGCTCTTCAAAAAAGATCATATTCAGATAAATCTTTCTCGAATGATAAAAAAAGATCTTTAAATCTAATCTGTTACAAGACAGTTTGTAGCCAATATGGCAACTCTTAAAAATATTGACTGACAAGTATATACATAGAAAATAAGTAAAAAGAAAAGATGGAGATGTATTATTAAATTGTTGTAAGCACATGTATAACCTCGTCTGACGGAAATAAAGAAAAGACTATAATAAGATAAATCTAACAAGCTGTGTGATTAATTATTCAAAGGGAATTGAAACATGGTGTCAGGTGGGAATTAAAAAGGCAACTGAAAATAAAAAAAAAAAAGGAAAGGAATGAATTCTGAAAGAACGGAGCTAGCACAGAAATCAGTACAAGGAAAATTGGAAGCGGATCAGCGGGTGATGGATGCAAACGTCAGTCCTGCGGGTATTAGTGGCCCTGAACCAATGCAGTTTGACGATCCCGGAAAATACTGGCCGATATGGAAGCAGCGATTTAATATATATTTGTTGGCATCAGGAAAAAAGAAGGAAGCAAACGATGTAAAGGTTGCGTTGCTGCTGCACTACATTGGAGAAAAGGGGCTAGATGTGTATAACTCCTTTAATTTAACAGAGGAGGAAGAAACTATTGAAATCATTTTGAGCAAATTCGATGAGTACTGCAATCCCAAGAAAAATGTGACTATGGAAACCTTTAAATTTTTCAATATCACACAACAACAAGGTCAGCCATTTTGTGAGTTTGAGACGGCCCTACGCAAGCAAATTAAATTTTGTGAATTTACTTGCCAAAATTCATGTAAGAAATTTGAAGATCGGATACTGCGAGATAAAATAATTCTGGGTGTGTTTGATAAGAATCTACAAACAAAACTCTTAGAGTCCAAAGAAAGTAGTTTGGATGATATTATTCACAAGTGCAAAGTTGCAGAGTTAGCTGAAAAAAACAAAAAGACACTGGAAGAAAAAGATCATGTCCGAATCGATGCGATGCATTGTAATGAACGATTGAAAAATCTGAAGCAACAGAAAAAAACACTGTGCTACCGATGTGGCTCTACATGGACGTATGAACATTCGAAAGTCTGCCCAGCAACAAAAAATGGGCGAAAATGTAACAGGTGCAAGCAGCCGGGGCATTTTGCGGTAATGTGTCGGTTGAAGTCGTCTGGTGGTGGAATAAATGACCGGCGTGTAAATGTGTTATCAACCTCCATAGAGGGAGAAGAGATGAATCCAGTCAACACAGAGTATTTTGATGAAGGTAATAGTTTTGAAGAAAATTATAAGAAGAACTGTATAATAAGTTTAATTGGAAATATTTCTGATTGTAGAATAAGTTATGGTGGTGGTGGTTGGTTTAAGAAGATAAAATTGGATGGCTATGAAGTGGTATTTAAAATGGATACGGGCGCGGATGTAAATTGTTTGCCTTTGAAATATGTGAAAAAAATGAATTTAGAGAATAAAATTTGTAATTCGAATACTCGCTTGTTTGCCTATGGCAATACGGAAATAGAAATAGTGGGAAGAATCAGATTGGAATGTACTATTGGCGGTAGTAGACAGCCAGTGAGCGTTGTGTTTGAGGTAGTAGGTAATGACCATCAGCCAATATTAGGAAGAGATTCGTGTGAGGGCTTAGGGCTAATTAAGAGAATTGACATCACTGATTGTTGTGCAATGGTAAATGGTAGAAAGGCTATAAGTACATCAACAACTGGAAAAATTATACGTGTTTTGCCTGATGGCAAAGACGAATTTGTTCGAGAAAATATTGAAGTTTTTGATGGACTTGGTAGTATGCCAGAGAAGTGCCTAATTGAATTAAAAGAGGGATCACAGCCTAGACTTAATTATAGAAAAAGAATACCATTTAGTTTACATGAGCGACTAAGAAAACAGTTGGAGGTAATGATAAAGGATGGTGTTATAAGTAAGGTGAACAAACCTACAGAATGGGTAAATAATGTGCAAATTATAGAAAAGGCGGATGGGTCATTAAGAATATGCCTTGATCCCAAACCATTGAATGAATGCATCAAGAGGGAACGTTTTACCATACCGACGTCTGAGTCAATAATAAGTCGGATGGGGGGCGCGAAATTCTTCACAGTCATGGACCTTAAAAACGGGTTTTGGCAGGTTGTCCTTGATGAAAAGTGCTCAGAGTTGACAACGTTCATGACTCCATTTGGATTGTATAAATGGAATCGTATGCCTTTCGGATTGAGTAGTGCTCCAGAAATATTCATGCGATATATGCTAAGAATATTTGGTGACCTAGAGGGAGTTGAAGTGTATTTTGATGATTTATGTATTTTCGGACGGACTAAACAGGAACATGACGAGCGGCTAATCAGGGTAATTAATAGGGCAAAAGAATTTAAGGTGCGGTTTAATGGAAACAAGGTTCAGTATAGGTCAACAGAAGTGCGGTTTATGGGACAGGTAATCTCGGAGGGGACAATCAAACCAGATAGGAAACATATAAAAGCAATTGAAGACATGCCAATGCCAAAGAACAAACAGGACGTATTGCGGATATTGGGAATGTGCAAATTTCTTGCACGGTATATACCTAATTTGTCGGCAATAACTGCTAATCTGCGAGAATTGACTCGCAATAATGTTAAATGGCATTGGAATGTGAATCATTATAGGGAGATTGAGCGATTAAAGAAAATAATTAGTACCCCGCCCATATTGAGAATTTATGACCCAGAACTACCAATTGTTATTCAAACGGATGCTTCAAAGGATGGTATCGGTTGTGTGCTGTTGCAAAAAGGTTATCCCGTTGCCTTTGCATCTCGGAGTTTAAATGAGTGTGAACAAAGATATGCACAGATAGAGAAAGAGTTACTCGCAGTAGTAGTTGCATGTGAAAAATTTCACTACTTTATTTACGGGCGAGAGATAGAGGTGCATTCGGATCATAAGCCGCTAGAAACTCTGATTAGGAAGGACTTAGATAAGGTAACAACAAGGCTCCAGAACATGTTTATGCAACTTTTGAAATATCCGGCTTTGACGATAAAATATGTGCCGGGAAAGCAAATGTTAGTGGCAGATTGCCTCTCAAGGGCATTTTTGCCTCACACTGAATCAGGCAAGTTGCCCTTGGCGTCAGTTGTACATGCAATGATTAGGAAAACTTGCATGTCGGAACGGAATAGACTAACATATATTAATGCTACTAGTGCTGATAAGTGTTTGAGTAGGGTAATGTCGTACATTCAAGGGGAGTGGCCAATAGGTAGAAAAATTACAGGTGAGGAGAAGAAGTTCTATGCGCTCAGAGATGAGCTGAGTTGTAACGACGGATTATTATTTTTTAGAGAAAAACTGGTTGTTCCGAATGATCTGCGAAGACAGACAATACGTCTGTTACACTCTGCTCATCTAGGAGTAGAAAAAACGCGCATGCGTGCACGGGGATTATATTATTGGCCCGGGCTGTCGACAGATATCGAACAGTTTATTAGTGGTTGTGTGATTTGCGAGAGGAGGCGTAGGCAGAACCAGAAAGAGCCACTGTTACAACACCCAGAACCCAAATATGCTTGGGAGCAGGTGGCAATGGATATTTTTGAAAATTCAGGGGAATCCTATTTGGCTATTATTGACTCTTACTCCGGGTGGCTGATTGCAGAAAAACTAAAAAATAAATCAATTGATGCCGTTATTACTGTTTTGAAGCAAATATTCTGTAGGTTTGGTGTACCCACTGAAATTAGATCAGATAATGTGCCTTTTAATAGTTATAGGTTTAAACAATTTTCAGATTATTATAATTTCAAAATAAAATTTTCGAGCCCTAACTACCCACAGAGTAATGGACTGGCGGAAAAAGCAGTATCTATTGCTAAGGACATTTTAAAAAAAAATATTCTTGGTGGAAGGTGCGATTACCAGGACCAAATTCTGGAGTATAATGTTACTCCGTTGCAGGATATGCTTTTATCGCCAGCAGAATTATTCATGGGTAGGACATTAAAGACAAGACATCCGGTGTCTAGCGGGATATTGAGTGAGAGGCAAAAAGACGTACACAGAGTTCGGGAACGGATAGCGCGGAAGAGGGTGAAACAACAGTTTTATTATAATAGGTCAGCCAGGCTATTGAATAAATTTAGAATTGGGGATAAAGTTTTATTTTTGAAAGATGGTGGATGGCAGCATGGGACAATAGTATTAATTTATAATGACAGATCGTATATAGTGCAGGATTGGCAGGGGAATAGATATCGAAGGAATAGGCGATTGTTATGTAAGTCAAGGAATAAAGATGCTGGTAATAATTTTGTCTATATCGATGATGAGGGAAATGAACAGAAAGGAGGGAGAAAGGTAATGCAAAAGGGGCAAGCGTTGGATAGAAGCGGGCCGAATGTGAAGGAGAATGAGAATGGGGAAACATTACGGGGAACAGTCAATGAGGGACAGCCTAGTGTTGTATTGCAGGATGAAGAGAATATAAATGGGTCTGATAGTTTAAATTATGAAGAGACCAACAATGTGACTAGTCCAATTCAAACTGGGGGTGTTACTGGTTCAACTAGGCTGGTAACGCGTGCAGGCAGGGTGATTCAGAAACCCCAACATTATGGGGAATGGGAAGGTTTTTAGGGGAAATAGAACTAAGTATATTTAGATATAGATTTATATAGTCAGTACAATTATATTGTTAAATACATTAAAAAAAAAAAAAAAAAAAAAAAAAAAAAAAAAAAAGAGCATGTTAGAAGACAGTTTGTAGCCAATATGGCAACTCTTAAAAATATTGACTGACAAGTATATACATAGAAAATAAGTAAAAAGAAAAGATGGAGATGTATTATTAAATTGTTGTAAGCACATGTATAACCTCGTCTGACGGAAATAAAGAAAAGACTATAATAAGATAAATCTAACAAGCTGTGTGATTAATTATTCAAAGGGAATTGAAACAGGTTTTGGACTACTATAAGAACAATTTAAAATTATATTGAGCTTATAACAAATTACATGCTACAAAATGACATCCGTATGACTGTGAACTTGGTTGAAAACATAGTAGAAAATATAGTACAAGTTTTCCAAACCGAATTTTTGGTAAATAGTTATATGAATCTGTGTTCTTGTCGAAAAATTAATAAATTAATATATTTACAGGGATATTACTACTTAAGGCAACCTGGTAAGAAGCCACAAGGAAAACTTTACGACAAGTATTTTAACCTGGTGCGAAAACTTAAAAAATGGTGCTCTTCAAAAAAGATCATATTCAGATAAATCTTTCTCGAATGATAAAAAAAGATCTTTAAATCTAAGTAATAGCTTTATAAATATATTTTGAATAGTTATTGATTTTTATATATAAATTTTTCATAAGATCTGCCAGAAGTAGATATCGATGATAGCATTGAAGCGTTATTAAATGACAACTGTTCTTGGGCTGAAGTTGAAAAACATTGGGCTGCGTCTAAAAACTATAGGCTAAATGAAGTGTTGAATGCTAAATGTACATCTGATATAATTAGCAAATGGGTGCAGTACAAAACGTCAATAGAATTTCAACTGGTGCGGTATAAAATTAGTTTGCTTATTTTAATAAATTTATTAATAAATTTACGTATTTACAATCGATATGGACTTTAAGCATTTATACTCAAATGCCGATAGTTTTCATAATGGTTTTAAATTATTTCTGAGTTTCATTAACGTATCAAAGACCAAGCAAGCAAACTATTATTGCAAAGCATGGACAAAATGAATAATATAACAGAAAGTAAGATTTGTTATAAATTTTCTAATTTATTAACAACAAATAATGAAATAATTTTATATATTTTCAGATGGTCGATGCATTGGAATCTTTTACCTGCTACATAGCATTTTAGTGACATCTTCAAAAATTGTCAATATATAGTAAATGGAAAAAATATGCACTAGATACTCTATACGAGACTCACAAAAAAGTTTTATTATTGATGGAAGCACAGTTGCAACCTGCGAAGAAGAGCTACTGAGAAGGCAGAAAGCAAAAACGAAAATCCAACCAACTATATTAGTATCGTGTTCAATATCAGAGCCGCAAGAAATAATAGTGTACTTTGAGGGGATAAAATATAGAATGCATTCAGCGGTTAATGCGATTTAATTTAGAATATCCAAAGAAATCAATATTAGTTTGGTCATTCGTTCAAAAATATTTTTATAAAATCGAAACAATAATATCTAACTTCAAATAGTATATTACAAATTCCAAAATATTAGATTACACTTTGATTGACAAATTTTATAAATTCGATTTATATATATTTTTTTTAACAAAATTACAATGGGCCCTGTTCTGCAAAACGAGTCGATTTAAAACACAACTAATAATTGTCCTGCTTACGTTTTTAAAAGAATAAAACAAATTAAAATATATTGAAAAAATTAAAAATCGCACGATTTCCAACCGATTCGATTTACAGAACAAGGCCAATCATATATTTTTAATAATAAGAATGAATAAATGTACAATTTTTAGTTTATATTAATTTTGTTATAATAAATATAGCATTAAGATCTTCCAGCTTTAGGTTTTTAGCTTTATTTCATTATATTTTCCAGAAAATTTTAAATTATCCTATGTATTATTTAATACAATTTTGTATCATTTAGTATCAAAACTGCTTAAAATAATATACATATATATCTATATTATGTTAGCAATTTTGAATAATTTGTAGTTCAATTTAATAAATTTAATTATTTTTATACCAAAGGATCCTAATTTGTATTAAATAATACATAGAATAATTTAAAATTTTCCCTACTGGGGTTTTGAAACGCTTTAGAAATTTACGATATTTTGTCGAATTGAATAAAATAGTGTAGTTGAAATGAAGAAACATTCTTAGTCCATATTTACACAAGTTGTAAGAAGAACATTTAAGGCAAAGAAGTATTGTTCTGCTTTCTTTATGGATGTTTCTCAGGCATTTGATAAAGTATGGCACGAAGGCCTAGTTTTAAAATTGAACCCATATCTGTCAATAAATATACAAAAACATTTGGAAAGTTATATTACTGATAGGAAGTTCACTGTTGTGGAAGGAGAGTTCACGAGTGTGTCCGGTGTGCCACAGGGCAGTATCTAATATATACTTGTGATATGCCTGTGAGCAATAACATCCTCACTTCTACATTTGCCGATGATACAGCCTATATGAGTATACACAAAAACCCTGATGAGGCATCCCGCAATCTCCAAGAACACATTACCCAGCTGGAAATATGGTTGAACTTATGGAGAATTAAAGTAAATGAACAAAAGTGTGTCCACATAACGTTTACCCTAAGAAGAGATACTTGCTCTCCCATTCGAATCAACAATCAAAGTATTCCTCAACATTCTCAAGTGAAATACATTGGCATACACCTTGATCGAAGGCTTACATGGAAATATCACATTTACTCTAAGTTAACTCAAATGAAACTTAAATTAACTCAAATATATTGGTTAATTGGCAGAAATTCAACACTCAGCCTAAACTGCAAACTTTTGATATACAAGTCGCTTTTGAAGCCAATATGGTGCTATGGAATTCAGCTATGGGGCACTGCTTCAGCTTTAAGTGTTGAGAAAATCCAACGAAGGTAGAACAAAATTTTAAGATTGATAACATTGGCTCCATGGTACATCAAAAATTCAAATATACATCGCGATTTAAATATGCCACTAATGACTGAAGAAATTGCAAAATACGCAAGCAAATATTTAACAAAACTCGAGTCACATCCTAATCCGCTCGCTCGTAATATCTAGAACTTTACTGGACATATCTGCTTCAAAAAGAGGGACACAAGGGCTCTTATTCTCAACACTCCAGATGGGACTTCTTGAAAATACGTTTATTTTTTTTCCTTTTTTATTTTCACTACTTATGTATTATTTATAACTATCACTAAGTTTATGTCCGACACTGGTCGGGCCTAATAATTATATTAAGATTTAAGATTTGATTACTTATTGTTAGTTCATTGTTGAAGATACAATAAATAAATATATGAAAAAAAATAAAAATATTTACACTATGCAAATCTTATTGCTAAGCTGATTAGTTTGAAGGAGAGAGAGATGAGGGGAATAGTAACGCTTCTTTTCCCTCGTCTTTCTTTCCTACCAAACTAATCAGCTTAGCAATAAGACTTGCGTAGTGTAAAGTAGGACTTATATATGAAAGTTACTATTCGTTATTTTGACAAATTTTTATTTCATTTAACTAAATTTTCGTCAAATTAACACCATGAAAAATAACGATTGAAATTATTCAAATAGACTAATTTTCTTCAAATTGACTATTTTACTAAACTTTCGAAGTTTACTAAAAAATGTGTGTTAAATAAACGGAAAAATTTGTTAGTTGTATACTTTTCTTCAAATTTACATGCCATTTTGCGCTATTTACCTACCACTTTTGGTTCTGCGTGGGAACATAATAATATATTTGCAATAGTGTCGTCATTTCTATTTTCGCTTTTTTAAATCGTATTGTACAATACTGATTTCATAGTTTCTGTAACTACTTAAATATATGGTGAAAGTATCATCTCTTGTGTTTTACCTGTTCTATCATCACTAACATTACGCAACACTTGAACAGCTGATCGCATACTAAAGCTGAAGGTCCATACCATCCGTTCTATGCATATGCGTTGTATGCATTTCTGTACGTCCTCTCCGATTCTAAATTCAAGTTACATGTAATGCATTAAACACATTCACCACAGGAGGCTACACGAACACACGACTTCAAATGCCGCTAGCAGCATTTGTCCGTAGCCAGCTACTTAATTATTTTGGAGACTGCAGCAGCACCATCTGCACTTCATATTTAAGTATAAATGCATAGTTCAGTATTGCCACCTTCAAATATTTCGCATTTATAAAAATTAAATTACTCTTTCAAAATGTACACTCAGTACATAAAACCAATCGATAACTAAAATGTAAATTTTGTTCATCAAATAACTACATTCAAAAGTGATTTTAATGTTTTTTATTCCTGAAAATACTTGTAAGCTTTATTACAAAAGCTTTTTCTTCTACTAAAAACTTTTTTATGCAAAAAAAATTAAAATTTAAATCCACCAATTAGCCGTCTTTGCCTATCAAAATCAGCTGACCTTTTTCATGATGCATTCGACGGATACAAAAGTAGAAAGTAAACCTACTTTACCCCTCCTATGCATCTACATATACATTCTATGCGTTTTGCTCTGTAACTTGCCACATACAATTACACTGATTCTACTTGTTTGGCACATGCATAAAACTCAACAACGCATGGAACGGATGGTATGGACCTTCAGCTTAAACCTTGTTAGAAAAACTTTACAAATTTCAAAATTAAAAGGACTGAAAAACTGGTTTCTCTAACAACACTAATCTCGTTATACAATCTCTTCTAGATAGACAAAAACAAAAGCTACGCATGATAAATTTTGCTTTTGTTCTTAAAATATTGTTTTAACAAAACTGATCATGTCTGCTTAAAAACAAAAGAATACTTTATTTTTATTATGAGAGGTCGTATTTTATTTTAGGGAAAGGGAAGGGAATGGTTATCTGTTTATATTCTAAAGGTCATACAATATTTTTATTTTAGGGAAATTGTCTTTGTTATAATTACAAACAAAAGAAATAGTATATTTATTATCTTAACATTTCACCGTCTTGTTGTGTTTTGGCTATCGTGTTAATGCATGATCGTCGCTAACTATTTTGTGTATGTGTGCGTTTTGTACCTACCCTGCAGAAAATGCGAATAATGAAAATGTAGTGATTTACTAGTGACATTGTCAGTAGCACTACTGACCAGGTGTACCCCAGCCAATGTAATCGCCTATTGACATTTAAGATTAGCTTGTCATTGAAAATCCACCACTAGACTGTAGCACTACTGACTAAGTAGTTTTTTTGGGTCCACATGGAGACATTGGCACCAAAGATTCAGTAGTAAATTTTAGTGACCCTCATCTACAATTTCATAATGTTAGGGCAACAAACTTAAACACATACATACATGAGTATTTTAACAGTATTGCACAACATAATAAATAAGAAAACCAAACTATTGACGCGTTCATTGACAATGTCTCTAACGTATCTCTACTCGCGTATAAAAGGAGTTGTCGACATTTCAACTAGTGCAATTGTCGATATAGAAAAGAGTGTTTACACAGAGACATATGGTTCTAGGCTGACTAGAGGGTACCCTGCAGAAAATGCAAATAGTGAAAATGTAGTGATTTACTAGTGACATTGTCAGTAGCACTACTGACCACGTGTATCCCAGCCAATGTAATCGCCTATTGACATTTAAGATTAGCTTGTCATTGAAAATCCACCACTTGACTCTAGCACTACTGACTAAGTAGTTTTTTTGGGTCCACATGGAGACATTGGCACCAAAGATTCAGTAGTACATTTTAGTGACCCTCATCTACAATTTCATAATGTTAGGGCAACAAACTTAAAGACATACATACATGACTATTTTAACAGTGAAAATATAGTGATTTACTAGTGACATTGTCAGTAGCACTACTGACCACGTGTATCCCAGCCAATATAATCGCTTATTGGCATTTAAGATTAGCTTGCCATTGAAAATCCACCAATAGACTGTAGCACTACTGACTAAGTAAGTTTTTTGGGACCACATGGAGACATTGGCACCAAAGATTCACTAGTAAATTTTAGGGGCTTTAGTCTACAATATCGATATTTCCTCGCTCGATGTCCGTAGTAAAACTGTACTGATTCACTATAGACACTGTCATTTCTATTAAATAGATATGTATATTAAATATAAAAATTTTATGTTTCGCTGAATTAGTAAAGTCAAACACTTACGTATGGATCTTAAAATGTGACAAATCTTTACCTGATGGCACAAAATCTTCCACAGGGTCCAAATTTCCATAATTGGCACATTTCACTTAAAACTCTTCAATTTTCACATTTTATATTTTTATACAATATTGATTGTTATTTTATTTATTTTTTTTGTGTATTATGTTTTTAATTATTGTTAAATACATTTATATATATTAACCTTATAATTCTATTTCTTAAAATAATTTTTATAAACACTTAAATTTTGCTTGACGTCACGTTTATTTTCAACAAACCAATAAAACATTAACAAGAAGCATAGTGTGTGTATCTGAAAAAATGTTTTATACGCATTAAAACCATTATTAATAGATGCTCTGTTGACAATGTCACCAAAATAGTCGACAAAAGTGGTGACTTGTGGACACTTATCCCCATGTTTTCTGCAGGGTAGCGTCGTTAAATCCCTGTGTGTTGCCTAGCATCGTTAACTCTCCCCTGGGATAAACGAGAGCGTCCCGATCTCTACTTCAACTTGTTGGTTGTAATAAATTCTAATGTTTTGTTCTGTACGTTTTCTTTTATATATAATTAACACATATTTAAATATTTTGAGTCCGATATAGAATACCCCAAAAATTATGATTATGAAAAGTAGCGTATAAAAAGTCGAACGTATAGGGTGTTGCTCATATGGGATGGCTAATTTCTTTAGTGAATCTATATTGTTAAATGCGTTGTCACGCTTGTGATCTCAAAATCCTCATCATGTTTCATATGAATTGCTTCTATGAGTCTGTCATGTATATTCCTATAAGTATAATTGTCTATTCTAATTTCGTCAGTATACGTTACTAATGTTATGCCCAATAATATGGATCCTTCGTCAATTTCAAGTAAGTTCTGGTTGTATTCCTGAATAACTATGCATTTACTATTCCTGTTGTTAAGAAGTGGAAGTATACATGTGTCCGTTTCGTTGTTTGTCTACCCTAACGTAATCTTTGTTGCATTGGGCAATTTGATCGTCCGTTTGAATTTTTCCGTGCCTAAAGCTTATGGGAGTGATTTTAAAAAGTTTACAGTCGTTATTTAATATAGGATATTTATAGATAGTTATAAATAAGTCTCCTGTCCTGTTCTATATGTATATCTGCATATTTTAGAATGTTTATTATGGGTAGTGAGATGAATTCATGATCTATTATTTCCTTTATATCGTCTAAGTTTAACGATTCAGTTAAATATTCGTTATTTTTTGCAGCATTAATGGTTCTGACAAGTAATAAGAGTTGGTTATGTACTTGTTCTGTGATGACATGGCTTTCCAATGTATGGCCTTGTAATGCATCAATTAATTTTTCAAACCTTGAGTTAACCAAACGTTGTTTTTCATTATTATTTATTAATTAATTTATTTTTGTTTCCATCAGTATGAGATCGTCATGATCTATATTTCCTGTAATGAATTTTAATGCTGATCCTAGAAAGTTTAGGGATGTCGTATATCGTTCATATTCATTAAGTGGTTTTACTAATATTTAAATTTTCTTTATCCAGATATATCCCTCGATGGTGGAGTAAGAATATTTGTTAAATATTTGTTCATATGTTGTAATTATTTTTGTTAAGTTTGTGACGTGGAGAAAGTACATCAGTCCTGGTTAGGACATATTTATGGTTGTCTAGGTTCTTTATTTTTAGATCTGCCTTGGTTTTTGACATGACCACTACGAGTAACATCAGGTAATGTATCATTTTCATTGATTGTGTAGTTTTTTATGTTATCATTGTGTACAACTGTACCCCTCGTGGTTAAGACAGTGTCCTCACGGTCTCCTTTTACGATATATTTGATGTATCTGGCTTTTTGTTTCTTTCTGGCTCCTTTAATTTTTACTAGTATTTGTTCATTTGGTGTAAGTGTGGTTCAACCTTCTTTGTACCTTTTCCTTGGTTCAACCTTCTTTGTACCTTTTCCGATGCTTTTTGTAGTTTCTCGTAGATATCCTTTTTGCTATAATTTATTCTGTTGAATAGGACGTCGACTGGTTTTTGTTCCGTTACCGTATGTATGGTGTTGTTTAGTTCTCTGACTGTTTTGTAGATTTCTTCTGTTATCGTTGATTCGTTCTGGATTTTGAATATTCTTGCGAATTCTGTTCGTGTTCAAGTTTCATTTATCCTATTATTTGGTACAAGTTCGAGTTGTACGGCATATGCGTTTAATGGTCGAATAACTTGTTTGATAATTTCTGTATATGAACTCTCAGCCGAATGAGTCGTGTCAACAGATGAAGTATTTATCTGTTGATTTGACAGTGCGTCTGCTACTACATTTTGATGTCCTGGTTTGTAGACTAACTTTGCTCCAAAATCTTCGATAATTGTATTGTTTTCCAACGTTTTACTTTTGGGTTTGGGTTCTTCTCAGATATAGAGTGAGTTAAGGATTAGTGATCGGTATAAATAGTGAGATCCGTTGTACCGTAAATATAGTTTCTGAGTTTCTGCAGTGCCCAAATGATCGCTAGTAATTCCTTCGCATTTGTGCTATAATTTTCTTCTGTTTTACTCAGTGTTCTGCTAAGAAAAAATATTGGTTTCTTCATTTGGCTGAGTACGGCTCCAATAGATATGTTGGACGCATCAGTAGTCAGTTCAAATGATTTATCATAGTTAGGTTGGAAGAGTTCAACCTGTTCCTTTAGACATTTCTTTAATTTGTTAAATGCTTCTATGGCGGCTTCGTCTAACTTTATTCTCGTTATAGCACTTTTACTTTTTCCTATATGTCCGTTGTCTCCTAGTAAGTGAACTGTAAGGGGCTTAGCTATGCTAGCGTATCCTTGTATAAATTTCCTATAATATCCTGTCATACCCAAAAATCCTCTCAAGTCCTTGAGCGTTTGTGGTAAAGGATATTTTTCAATTGTCTTCACCTTTTCTGGATTTGTCGAAATTTTATTGTGTTTTATAATATGACCTAAGGTACCCAACTTCCGTTTGGAAAAACTTAGATTTTTCATCAGACACCTTAAGTGTCACTCGGTTCAATGCATCAAATATGATTCGGATGTGACTCATATGTTCCTCAGGCGTTGAATAGTATTCAAGCACATCGTCGATATAGACGTATGTAAATTTGCCGATATATTCTCTCAGGATGTCATCGACACATCTCTGGAATATGGATGGTGCGTTCTTTAAACCAAAGGACATCAATCGTTGTTGTAAAGGGTAAAAGTCCTATGCCCTTATTTTCCATCATTAACCTATTTATTTCATCCTTATACGAGTCATCTCCTGTCAAGTGATTAATTTTACTAGTTTCCTCTTGTCCCTTTACTATGAAAGTCATGTCGTGCCTATTTATTGTGGCGTTAAGTATATTTATCCCATTCCATCCTAATATTAAATCAGATTTTCCTATATTGTCTAGCTCGAAAAAGTCCATGTCCTTGCCGAGAAATTTCATTGTCTGTTTTGTCTGTTTGCTATTGAGGTTCCGTGAATCGAAATAACCTCAATAGGTTTCAATTTTTGATAAATTAAATTTTAATGTTTTTTTTATATAGTTATGGGTTGCTCCAGTATCTATTAATACATTATATGTTTTTTCTTCGTCCGTCATAATTATGCGGGACAACCCATTTTTTAGTTTAAATGCTTAACTACTATATTATTTATACCTGTTTCTACCATTACGCTGCTGGAATCTTTTTCTTCTGTGGTGATGTTGTTGTTCCTCTGTTGTTGAAAGTTTCCGCTTGGCTCCGAATGTCGCTTCCACGATTGGTTGTTGTGTTGTTGGTAGAAATTGTTGAAATGTGTGGGCTGTCTATGAGCTGTATTGCCTGAGGTAGTGTCCATTGGCTCTGGTCGATGTTGGTGGTTATTGTTGTGCTGCAGTGGGTTGAATTCCTGAGGCCGTTGATTGCTGAAGTATCTCCGAGGATTGTTAAAGTGATGAAGTGTGTTGTGTTCTTAGCAAGGTTGGTTTTTCCGATTTAGTTGGAACTGTTGTCCCTTGAATCGTGGCTCACTTAACTGTATTTTTGATGTTTGCGTCTTGTCATATGATAGTTTCAGGTTTTGATGTTTGCTGTCATGCTCAATTGTGCGGGCAATAGTGTAAGCATGTTCCAAATCTTCCGGAGAGTTCGAGTATAATGTTGATTGGACAAATGCGTTGTTCACCCCTGTTATGAATATTCTAACAGAGTCTTGCTTAACTTGATTTATCATGACATCACAAGCTTCTTGTCCGTATCCGGACATTGATATTTTTGATATTATAAAATTTAGGCATCTGTTAATCTCATCGTGGATCAAACAATCTTTCAATGTTGTTGTTCCTTGATAACATCGTTTCATCGCTTCTTGTAGAACATACAAGGGACGTATAAGTGTAATCGAGTCAGTATAAGTGTAATCGAGTCTGGCTCGGATGGCTGCAAAATTAAAAACTGTGCCACGGTTTGCTAAAACCTGAGCGGCTGCTCCTTGAATTTTTGTTTTAACTATTTGTAGAGCCTGTGAATATATACTTGTGTTTTTTAATGGTTCGATGCTATCCATTATACGCGATGCATCTTCTCTCCATATCCTGTATTTCGTGATGTCTCCATCGAATATAGTTAGTGATTTAAATACCTCTAGTTTGACGTCGTTTATGTTTGTTATTATCGTTGAAATGGTTGATTCTCATTTGTTGTATTTCGAGTTTATTTACTTTTGCTGCGTTTTCCTGCATCATGTTCTGCATAGTGACTTGTAGAGTTGCCATTTGCTGGACAAGCATGCTGATTTGCACGTTGTTGTTAGCTATATTTGGTTCTTCCTTGAATTCTGCTAAGGGACATGTGTTGTCTACGTGTGACGACTATGCGTCTATTTTTATTTATTTTTTATTAACTCTGTTGAGTTAGTTCCAATACTTATATTAAAACGCAACTGTCTTATAATTATAAAAAATGTTTCTTAAATACTAAAAGTAACAATATATCTTATCGATAGTTTTCTTAGTCTAGGTAGGCATGATAAATTTTGTTTTTGTTCTTAAAAGATTATTTTAACAATACTGATCATGTCTTCTTAAAAACAAAGAATACTTTATTTTTATTATGAGAGGTCATATTTTATTTTAGGGAAAGGGAATGGTTATCTGTTTATATTCTAAAAATCATACAATATTTCTATTTTAGGGAAATTGTCTTTGTTATAATTACAAACAAAAGAAATGGTATATTTATTATCTTAACATTTCACCGTCTTAAATGCCTGTGTGTGTGTTGTAAAGCGTAGTTAAATCCTGTGTTGCGTATGTCGAGTCGAATATTCGTCTGCGAGAATTTCGTACTAGATTAAAGCAAACGTATACAAGTTTTCTTTAAGCTAGGACAAAACTGTCGACGAATATTCGACTAGACATACGCAATACAGGTGAATGTAAGCATATATTTTTTAATAAAGTTGTTTGTATAACAAAAAAAGTAACTATTTTTTCGTGAAAATTTTATTTCAAAATATCCAGCTTTTTTTTAATAATCCTGCTTTTTTAATTTAAATGTCCAGCTTTTTGGTGCTCTCAATCAGGCAAGCCTAATCTCGACTGAGGGTTGAATTTCTAGCAATCAGTCAATATACCTGAGTTAATTTTAGCCTCATTTGCGTTAAGTAAGAGTCAGTGTGGTTGTTCCATTTAAGCCGTCGATCAGGGTGTAAACCAAATTATTTTACATGTGAATGTTGAGGAATAACTTGATTGTTGATTCTAATGGAGGAACAAGTATTTTTCGTAGGGTAAATGTTACCTGAACACACTTCTGTTCGTTTACTTTTATCCAGCATAAGTTTAACCATAGTTCGAGCTGGAAAATATTTTCCTGGAGATATCGGGGTGCCTCGTGAGGGTTTTCATGTATACTAACGCAGGCTGTATCATCGGAAAATATAGAAGTGTGGATATTACTGCTCACAGGCTATCAGAAGTATAAATCACATACAAAACTGGCACCAGTATGCTCCCCTTTGAATTCGACAGATTCGTGCACACTCAAGAAGTCTCCTTCCATAACAGTGAACTTCCGGGCAAGAATGTAATTTTCCAAACGCTTTAGAATGTTTATTGGTAGATATATCTTCAATTTTAAAACAAGGTCTTCATCAGTGAACCGCACGTCATTAAACAATTGTGGACAACAAAATCTAACACATGTTTATGTTATTTCATTTCGTCGTCACTGAGAAAGCGACAAATGAAGTTGCGCAGTTTTTTTATCACACCGAACGAAATAAAAGTTAAAATTTAATAAATTTTTACAGCAAAATAATAATAATAATAATTATGGAAGCTAAGAAATATTTCGTGATAAAAAATGCTTTTGGCAATATGCAATGTATTTTATGTTATGAAACATTTAAAAATAATAGAGAATATAGTTTAAAACGGCATGTTAATAGTTTTCACAGCGCTGTGAATATATTAATTTTGGTATGTATGCACTGCATTGTTGAATGGATTATTAGATTTTTAATTTTTACTAATGTTTTTATTTAATTACTTACAAAAAATATTCAAACAACTAATAACCACAGCATGTTTTTTAAATTACATAACTTTTCTTCAAGTATTACTTTATTTTACTCTAATTTTTCCCACCAATACAAACATATTTTATTTTGCGGATCACTGAGCTTCATGCCACACTTTATCAATTGTCAGAGAAACATCATAATGAGCGCAGAACAATATTTCCTTTCTTCAAATGTTCTTCTTATAAATTGAACCAATCTATTAATTTGTTCAATGGTGCTATGCGGTCTTCTAAAACCAAATTGATGATCCGGTATGCACGCATTATCAGTTAGAATTGGGGACCATTTTATCATGAGTAGCTTTTCGTAGAGCTTTTACATTGTTGATAGTAAACTTATTGGCCTGTATGACTCAGCCTTGGTAAGATCTTTGCCCGGCTTTGGAATCATTTTGACTTCGGCAAGCTTCCAGTTTTGTGGAATTTAATATTAATAGTAATATTTTTTTACATGCTTATATTTATTTATTGTATCTTCAAAAGAATTAACTAACAATAAATGTTCAAATCTTAAATCTCGATATAATAATTAGGCCCAACCAGTGTCAGGCATAAACTTAGTGGTAGTAATCAAGAATATATAAATGTCGTATTAAGCACAAAAACATTTTCAAGCTGTTTCATCTGGAGTGTTGAGTATTAGAGCCGTAGTGCCACTCTTTTTTAAGCGGATGTCTCCAGAAAAATTCAACACTTTACGAGCAAGGGGATTAGGATGGGACTCGAGTTTTGTTAGGTATTTACCTACGTATTTTGCAATTTATGTAAATTTGAATTTTTGATGTACCATGAAGCTGATGTTAGTAGCCTTAAAATCTCGTTTTGCCTTTGTAATATGTCATTTAAAATAATTAGCAGGATTCCCATTGCAATACGAGGCAACTTCATCAGCATATTGTTACTAATTCCTGCAATACCTAAAGCTTTCTTAGGCTTCGCATCTTAAACTTTAAGGGTTGGGTGGATAAAGCAACTACACTAGGTAAATCAACAGCACCAGTACATATGCTTGGATTAACTACGGGTTTTAAGTGCCCATCAAATATTTTTCCTTTTTCAGTGTCGCTTCTTGCCCAACCTCCGGTCGAAGTGCGCAGAGGTGTTTTAAACTCAACGGGTCTTTTAAAATTTCTAGCAGAGCGCCACAAAGAATAGTTTGATGCTGGTGTAACATCAAGACTCTTCTTTTCTCTCATACAAGACGATCAATATTCGTATTATAAATTCTACTAAAAATAGTCTGCGGATGGGAGGTAGTGGCATATTCAGCAGCCTGTTAAATCTCTTCGTTAAGGTTGGCAATGTTAGATTCAATATCATCGGGTGCTTTTAGCTTAATGTTTTCCTTGCAATGACTATTAAGATATTTCTTGAAACCTAGCCAATTAACACGATGAGTGAGGTAAATCACTTCTTAAAGTAGGATCACACGATTGCTGTAAATACACCAATCAGACAATTTTTATTGTGCTGAATTATTGCACAATAATCAAATTATCTCAATCAAATGCGTTGCAATCACATGATTGCCCCATATTATACAAATTTTATAGCTGCAGATTGGCGAAGAATGAATTTGTGGCAATAATTGCCGCAGCCCATTCATACGATTGTTCTAAAGGGATCACACGATTGTTGCAAATACACCAATCTGACCCAATTTTTATTGTGGTGAATTGGTGCACGGTAATAAAATTGTCCTAATCAAATACGTTGCAGTCACATGATCGCCCCATTTTATAAAAAATTTATTGCCGACAATTTTCGAAGAATGAATTTGTGGCAATAATTTCCGCAACCTAGTCATACACAAGTAAACAGTTGTCGTGGTAGTTTTTAGTTTGTTTTGTTTTACTTGCAAATAGTTTTCTTTTAAAAAGAAATAATATTTTTCTGTTATATTGTACGTGAAAATGCTTTATTCGTTTAAAAGAAATAAAATTGCTTCTGCTTTGTCTATTTTGTACTCATTTAATACACAAAGCAGAGGCGATTTTCGTTCTTTTAAACGAATAAAAGCTAAATATATGGGTTAAAGATTGGATCAAAGTTCCATGTTAACGTTTTAAATAAGTTATAATTACATATAAAGTAAGTTGAAGTTTACAGTACTTAAGAAATTGTCGCGTATTGGCTTCTTTGATTTCTGCTCGAGAACACAATATATATTGGTGAATTTTAGCATTTTTATTGGGGCATGGTTGTCGATCAACCGTTCACACGATTGCCGCACCAAAGTTGCAGTTGATTGCGGCAAGTCACCACAATATTGTTCTCGATTGTCATATAGGACAATAAATTGTGAAATCACACGATTGTCATATAAAATGGAGCAATAATTGGTACATTGCGGCAAACGTGTGATCCTACCTTAACTTGCGGCAACACTAACAAACAGCTGTTTTGGTAGTTTTAGTTAGTTTTGTTTTACGTGCAAATGGTTTTCTTTTAAAAAGAAATGATTTTTTTATATTTTGTACGTGAAAATGGGTTATTCGCTTAAAAGAAATATAATTGCCTCTGCTTTGTATATCTGCTCATTAAATATACAAAGCAGAGGTAATTTTCATTCAGCAGTGTATTCTGCACTCGCAGCATTTCTTCCATCATGCTAGTCATATTTGTGGTAAAGTTGTTTATAGTTTGCACCAGATTATCAATAGTGGTTTCAAGGCGACTGAAATTAAAGCTTATGTTAGCATTTGCTGAATTATTAAGTGGTGACACTTTTTGCTTGGGAATAGAATTGATCTTCACAGCGTCGGCATACGATACATTTGTATTAATTGGCTGGGACATTTGAGGATAATTGGCGGAGTAATTTTTTTCTGTTTGAGCTTGAGTTACTTTAGGTTTTTGGCTCATTGTCTGCTTAACGAAAGAATACACGGGACAACCTCTGTGTTTAGCGGTGTGATTACCTCCACAATCACTGCATTTTTTTATCTCTTTGATCTATTGGCTTATTGCAACTAGAAATACCGCGTAATCCACCGCACATAATGCAAACTGTAGATAAATTACAGTAAGTTTTTGTATGGCCATACTCTTGACAATTATGACACTGTATGGGCACAAAGTACACAGAGGTGTCACAAGACTATAACGAGACGGAAGATAATTGTCAAATCTTGACGCCTCGCTCACACCGAACCTGTGTCTTCTTTAATGTTTCTTTCGTAGTGGCATTAATTTAACGTTTTTCATTTTATGGTTTGTGTCCCCATTCGCTGTGACATTTTTGTAAATAAATGATAATAATTAAAATTTGTTTTAATTTGAAATTTATTTGCTGGAGGTCAAGCATTGTCTATATATTTCATTGGTGCTTAGCCAAATCATCAGTAGACTTTAACCACATTTTGAACAGTCACAAACCTCTTATCTTATGCACAAACTTTCAAAAACTATTTGAGAATTCACAAATAATAATCACAAATAATAATATTTCTGAAAATCACAAGCGAAACACAAGCAATAGGCATAGAAACTATAACAAAATCCCAGCAAATAATTTATATTCGATATGAATCTTATTTTATTTTTCTACACCTTTATTTTAATTTGAAATTAAAATAAACTTATGACAATATGTCGAATAATAAATTTCTTAAATGTTAAATTTAGATTTTATTTTTCATTTTGCCTTATAAATACTTTTATTGTTATCCAATGGATTTCTAATTGTATAAAGGTGTAGAAAAATAAAATAGATTCATATCGAATATAAATTATTTGCTGGGATTTTGTTATAGTTTCTATGCCTATTGCTTGTGTTTCGCTTGTGATTTTCAGAAATATTATTATTTGTGATTATTATTTGTGAATTCTCAAATAGTTTTTGAAAGTCTGTGCATAAGATAAGAGGTTTGTGACTGTTCAAAATGTGGTTAAAGTCTACTGATGATTTGGCTAAGCACCAATGAAATATATAGACAATGCTTGACCTCCAGCAAATAAATTTCAAATTAAAATAAACTTATGACAATATGTCGAATAATAAATTTCTTAAATTAAAATTTGTGAACGAAAATGCTTAAAACGAAGTCTTGAATCATTTGAAAACAAATTTTAATCGCTTTTTTAATACTAATAATCTTTTTCGCATTGTTTTCTTTAATTCAACACCTCAAGTTCCTCCATTTAATTTTGTACAAATGTTCATGTGCTCAAATGTATTTTCATTTTATGCTTTGTGGTCTCATTTGTTGTCGGCTTTTTGTAAGTTGAAGTTAACATTTAATATTTTTGAAGGAAAATGTTTAAAATTTAGTTTGTAAGCATTTGGAAACTAAATTTAATCACTTTTATAATACTATAAAAGCGTTGGCTGAAGTAGTTAGCACGTTGACTACAAAACCTAAGATCCCGGGTTCGAGCCCGGTCTCCGACAGTCATTAAAAATAATAACACCACACATTTTTCTGATGTGCATTAGTGTCCTTTGAATCAGTTGTTGTGGGAAAAGTTGTAGTGATGCAGGCATAAGGACTGGTCACTAAAAAAAACTACACCTGCATCATCAGATACTAATCCTAATGTAACATCAGAGCGCCCTCCTTCGTTGTGTAGCAGAATCATTGGCGAAGTAAAATAACTAATAAAATAGCTACTAAACACAGCTTCAAAATTTCATACGCCTCATTTAACACCAGAAGGCGCTGCAACACTGCATTATCAAAAAAAGCGTGCAAAAAAGCAGAGTTGTAAAAGAATGAAGCTTTCCTCCATCTTCCTCACCACTTGTCTTCTCTATCACTATCCCTTCCCTATCACCCTCTCTGACTATCTTCTCTTCAACTAACAGGTAACACAAAGGGATCATTGTATTGGACCCAAGTGAGCTGGACCCTAAATTTCACCTTTCCTTACCAGCAGCCTGCTAACCTAACCTAACCTAACCTATAATACTAATAATGCTTTACATATTGTTTTATTTAGTTCAACACTGCAAAATCTTTCATTTAATTTTGTAAAAATGTGCAATTGTTCATTTCACTAAGTATACATTTTCTGTTGTTTGTTTTCATTATATCGTTAACAACTTAATAACAAATATACTACAGTTGTCCCTTTCTCGCCGAACCTGTGTCAGAGCTGATTTTAGCTTTTTTCATCACTCACTTTCTTCACCTCTGTGTACTTTATGGTATGGGTTCTGAACGCTTGTGTGGTTCTTGAACTGTGATTTTTCGGTATGAGAGATTTTTTAAGTTATAAATTGGATGGGTCGCATTTTTTTTTTAATTTTATATCATTTGGTTCTTGTTCAATGCGAAATAGAGGTTGGGGAATATTTTCCTATTTATTATATTAGATACATTTTTTACTCAGAAATAATTTCTAATCAGTAATAATATATTTTTTACCTTAAATCTCTGGAGGGCGAGTGCATCTTTTATTTCCGAGGGAACAATATAGGCATCTATACCCTTCAATTCAAATTCAGTTACAATTTTGCGGAAATCTTCATATATTTTAATTTTAGTTTCATTAATGTTACCACGTTTTATTGGAATAATGTGAAATGTATTCTCACAAATTTTTTAAAAAGAGCGTTAGTACTTTTTTCTCTCAGATGGATTGGTGGTGGTTTTGAGCTTTTTTTCGATGATACAGCGAGTTGGTCATTATTAGCCCGCAATATTGATAAACGATTTTGACCGTTAAATTTCTATTTAGTTTTCGGACTATTGTTATCTATAGTGATAACTTGGTTAAGTGATGAACATGTGCCCGCAGCGGATAATGGCGCTGACTTAAATAAAGAAGTACTAGGCAACGATAATGTTAATGAATCACTATTTAGCATTGGAAAAAGCGAAGTTGAAAAAAAGTCCTAAAAACGACAAAAGCGAAAAAAATAAGAAAACCCGCCAAGACTAGAAAAATTTCTAAAAACCGAAAAAAAGCTTACCGGATACGTAATTTTTTTAAGTGTCTATATCTAGGTTTAAAGAGTACACTAAACGACTCCAAGAGTTGCTTGCATTTGAAAAAACTGCATCTCTTAAAAATTATCTGGAAGGTCTTGATGTCACACCAGCATCTAATTACTCTTTGTGGCGCGCTGCTAGAAAGCTTAAAACACCCGTCGAGTTTAAACCACCTCTGCGCACATCTACCGGAGATTGGGCAAGAAGCGACTCTGAAAAAGGTAAATTATTTGCTGAGCATTTAGAATCCGTATTTACCCCAAACTCATGTACTGGTGCTGTTGATTTGCCGAGTGTAGTTGCGCTGCCGCCTCGACCCATAAAATTTATGACGCGTGATGTATAAAAACTAATTGCTGAACTCAACCCAAAAAAAGCTCCGGGTATTGATGAAATTAGTAACCAGATGCTAATGAAGTTGAATCGTATTGCAATTAGAATCCTGTTATTCATTTTTAATGCCATTTTGGAAGCTTGCCAAGGTTAAAATGATTCCAAAGCCGGGCAAATATCTTACCAATGCTGAGTCATATAGGCCAATAAGTTTACTTTCAACAATGTCAAAGCTCTTTGAAAAGTTACTCATGATAAAATTGTCCCCAATTCTAACTGATAATGAGTGCATACCGGACCATCAATTTGGTTTTAGAAGTCAGCATATCACCATTGAACAAACTCATAGATTGGTTCAATTTATACGAAAAACTTTTGAAGAAAAGAAGTATTGCTCTGCGCTGTTTATTGACGTTTCTCATTTGATAAAGTGTGGCATGAAGGCCTAATTTTAAAATTAAAAACTTACTTACCGATAATCATTCTAAATCTTTTGGAAAGTTACATTATTGCCCGGAAATTCACTGTTGTGGAAGGAGACTTATGAGTATGCCTGAAACAATCTCATCCGGTATGCCACAAGGGAGTATACTGGGGCCAGTTTTGTATATGATTTATACTTGTGATATGCCTTTGAGAAATAATATTCACACATCTACATCCGCCGATGATACAGCCCGCCTTAGAATGCACGAAAACCCTCACGAGGCTTCCTGATATCTTCAGCAACATATTACCCAGCTAGAACTATGGTTAAACAGGTGGAGAATAAAGGTAAACGAACAGAAGTGTGCTCAGGTAACATTTACCCTACGAAAAGACACCTTTTCCCTCATCACAATCAATAATCAAATTGCTCCGCAAAATTTAAAAGTGAAATTCCTTGGTATACACTTTGATCGAAGGCTTACATGGAAACACCACATTGACTCTAAGCTAACGCAAATGAAACTTAAACTAACTCAGATAAAAGTCGCTTTTAAAACCTATATGGTGCTACGGAATTCAGCTATGGGGCACTGCTTCAGCTTCAAATATAGAAAAAATTCAACGAAGGCAAAATAAAATTTTACGGATAATAACATCGGCTCCATGGTACATAAGAAATTCAAATTTACATCGTGATTTGAATATGCCACAAGTAACTGAAAGTAGTAGGGAACTGGGGATTCGGGGACAATTAAAATTGTTAAATTGTGGCTGAAATTGTTAAATTGTGGCTGAAATTGTTAAATTTGGGTAATTAAAATTTGAAAATTTTAAAATTCTTGGAAATTTGATACCTACGTGTGTGTATGTGTGTGTGTGTGTGTGTGTTTTCGGCGGCGCTTTGATGTTTTTGTTTACATAAGGAGTTTTTTGTTTACATTAACCCTTGTGTGAACGGGTGATTTTGTTTTGTGGTGACATTAATTGTGTGAACGGGTGATTTTTTTGTGGGGTGGATTAAGGGGTTTCATAAGATTAATATTTCATAAGTATACATGTATGCCGACTGGAAAATCATGAAAATGATTTTTCCTAATACCAACGGGAAAATCATGAGATGATTTTTCCTAATACCAATGGGGGGGGGGGGGTGGGGGAGTTGTGAAACTTAATTTTTCCTAATGCCTACGGCAATGCATGATTATTTTTTTCAAATGCCAACGGCAATGCATGATAATTTTTCCTAATGCCGACGGCAATGCATGATTATTATTTTTTTCAAATGCCGACGGCAATACATAATTAGTTTTTTCAAATGCCGACGGCAAAACATGATTACTATATTTCTTAATGTCGACGGGAAAATGATTTTTCCAAAGGGAAAATTGCCAGTGTTGCCAGACTGTATAAATTTGTTATCGTAATACTATATCAGTAATATCAGAGAAAATATATTTGATGACTACTACGCGATTCTCATATGAATCGTGGGAACGTGTATGTGTGATTTCCTCACGCTAATAAATTATTTATCATACCGACATTTTATGATGTAAAATGTTCTCATGTATGTGTGTGTGGGTGGTCCAGCTTGATTGTCGCTGGTAAGCATATCTTTTGTTTATTTGTTTAAGAAATATATTTGTATGTATGTATATATGAATGTATAAATGAATGTATGTATGTATGCATGTATGAATGTATAAATGAATGTATGCTTGTATGAATGTATAAATGAATGTATGAATGTATAAATGTGCGATCGTGAGAACTTGTGCGTGGAATATTTTGTGCTTGTGTAGAATACATTTATATTTTGCAACGTAGTCATTTTCTTTGTCTACGATTATTTTAAAGCAGAGGATTTTCAACTAAGTACAGTCATCAGCAGAGAAACAAAAAGTAAAAGTTATGAATGCCGCAAGGCTACTGCTACTAATTTTCGTATAAATACGCCAACTTTTATAACCAACACATCAGTACTTTATTGTATTTACAAGTAGTATCATCAGCAATTGTGTTAAATTCAAATATAAATTCTATAAACTAATTAAAAATGAGTTCTTCTGGATATATGTGTAATAGATATCATAAGGTATATAAATACCAAAAGTCCTTTTTGGACCATGTTAAAAATCATAGTGTGCAGGATCAAGAGCAACCGCAGACATCTCTTCAAAATCATCAACAGCAGCTAAATACATTTCATCATCAGCAACACCCTTCTCTACAATACCCTCAATATCAACTACCACTGAATCATCAACAATACGGCATGCCTAACTGTTACCCTACATCAATGTCATGGAATAATCAGTTTTTGGGATCAGGAGTACCAATGCAATATGAGTATCTAAGTTACAATTATAATCCCGTCACACCAGATAATCAAATGCAGCAGTATTCCAATTTGATGCAATGGCAACCTCTTACTTATCATCAACAAGAACAGCAGCAGCAGCAGCAGCAGCAACAACAACAACAACAACAAGCTCAACAACAAGGTGTGGATATCCTTGGAGGGACCTTATACAACGATGCTATGGACATAACTTTATCGGAAAGTGATGGAGAAGTAGATGTAGAAGAAATAGGAGAAGAAACTCTGCCAACTCCAATGAGTACTCCCCATGTCAAGACAGAAGAAAATAATGTGAGATATTATAAAATATCGAAAGCCTTCAAAAATCATATCGCCACATATGCAATTCTAAATAAAAAAGACCAACTTCTCTTGGAAGAGTTTATTAAGGAAAGCAAAAATATTTTTATGGAGAGACTTCAAATGAATTTAACTAAACATACAATAATTAAATTTCATGTGAGTATTGTGGCGGAGTATATAAAAATTGTGGGAGAGGAATTGGAGTTGTGCATAATATCACATGTAGCCAAAATGAGATTACTGACGAAGGCAGACAATATAGAAGAAATACTACGTAAACAGGTTGAGGAGATTTCAACCAAAATGTCTGAATTTGAAGAGCGAGATTCTGGTTGGACTTTGTCACGCATAGTCCGAGCAGAAATCAACATCAACAAATCGTCGCTCGTCAAAGGCTCGAATTGGATATCCACTCCTGAAAAACTTGTAAGAAGATTTGCCTGCATCAATATTGAAAATAATGATGAATATTGCTTCAAGTGGTGTCTGATTGCTGCAATGGATACGACGAAATACGATCGGCCAAAACGTTGCAGTTCGTATAATATTCAGAACATTGCTGCAGAGACGATTGTTACGCGAAATGGTGTAGCGTTAAATTTCAAAAATTTAAGCTACCCATTAGCACTTAACAAAATCAAAGAGTTTGAGGCAAACAATCCGACTATAAGTGTGAACGTATTTGGGTATGATGAGGGAGCAGATCAGATCATTGGTCCTTATTATGTGACCAAGGACGAGAAAGTGAACCACGTCAACTTACTACTTTTAGAGAATGCTGCAGGTCATCACTACATATTGATAAAGAATATATCAAGGTAAGTTAAAAAAATATACAACTTTTTTTATTTTAAGGATACATATACCTGTTTATATATTTTATACTATGTACATTTAACTTATAAACTTTTATTTATTTTTTATCATTCACAGACTTTTACGGAATCAAATAACGCAGCACAAAAGTAAATTAATTTTCTGCAACAGCTGTCTCCAGTACACCCACATCGAAAATGGTATGACAAATCATAAGGCGGAGTGCGGTAAAATTGTTACAACTATGCCATCAGGTCCGGATGCAATTCTGAGCTTCAAGGGACATCAAAGAAAAATGGATGTACCCTTCGTGGTATATGCGGACTTCGAATGCATCTTGGAAGAAGTTAGTAATAGTGTAAGTAATAAAACTAGTAGTCAAAAAGCACACTCCTTGTGCATTTAATTATTATATTAAGTGTCTCCATAGCAATAAGTTAGATAAATTAAGGATATACACAGGGAAAGATGCCTCAAAAAAATTTGTATCATATTTAATTAAAGACTGTGAGAATATATACAATAGTCACTTAGTAAATAATAGACAAATGGATACTTTATCCCCTTCTGATATTTATAATTTTTATAGTGCGGTGAATTGTCATATTTGTCAAAAATTTCTAGGTAAAGATCGCGTTAGAGATCATTGTCACATTAGTGGTAAATATAGAGGTGCAGCCCACAATAACTGTAATTTAAATTACCAAATCCCCAAGTTTATACCAGTTTACTTTCACAATTACTCAAATTATGACTCACATCTTTTTATTAAAGATCTAGGTGAAATTTCAATGCAACTGAAAGTACTCCCTCTCAATAAGGAACCTTATATATCCCTCTCCCAATTTACAGAAATGAGTGATGGCCATAAACTTGAAATAAGATTCTTGATACAATACGCTTTATGGCTGAGAGTTTGGAATCATTAGCCTGCAATTTGTCGGATAATGATTTCAGAACTATAAGGTCCTTATTTCAGTCAGAAAAAGAATTTCAGCTTATTAAGAAAAAAGGTATTTTCCCGTATGAGTACCTAAATTCATTCCAAAAATTAGATGAGTGTCAGCTGCCTTCACGCAGTGATTTCTTTAATAAGTTGAACAATAAAGAGTGTTCTTTAGAGGAATACTCACATGCTGAAGAGGTATGGAATACTTTTGGTTGCAAAACTATGAAAGATTACATGGAACTTTACTTAAAAACAGATGTCCTCAGTATATAGGAATTGCTTGTTCTCCCAGAAAGCAATTAAAATAGATAACGATAGATAACGGAATTTCACCACTAGGGGGTGCTGTAGGCAGTAAAGGTTCGTGTCTTTGCTAAATACTGGTATTAGAGTTGCCATATGGTGGTGAAAAGGGTAAAAGGAGTGTGTATTTGCTAAATAATGGTGTGAGCGTTGCAATAGTGAGATGAAAAAAGGGTAAAAAGGATAATGAATTGGCTAAATGAAGCATGTTGATGCCAGATGGCAACGCCGTAAATAGGTGAAATGTGTGTGAGTTGGCTAAGTCTTGATCAATTTATCTGAGTTTACCCAAAAGTAATTAAATTTATTTTAATGGGTTTTGGGTAAGCAGCTGTGTGCTAGATAAGTGTAGATGACAGGGTGGAGAAAGGAGAGATAATAGCGGGTTGTGAGTTTGCTAAGTCTGGATCATTTTGGCTTACCCAAAAGTAATTAAATTTATTTAAATTGGTTTTGGATGAGCTAAAAAATTTTTGGTGTGCTAAAGAAGTCTAGATGGCAGTAGTGGAGAAAGGAGATAAAATAACGGATTGTGAATTGTTAAGTGCCAATCGATGAGGCTTGGCTTATGGTGCTAAGTAGTAAATGGAGTTGGGATTTGTATTTAACGCCTAATAGTATGCACCCATGAATTGTAGTTGGAATTGATAAAGTTATTTTGTGTTGTTATACACGCGAACCGCAGCAAAAAAAAGTTAAGATTTTGTTCATACTTTTTTTTTCGAATGCTTTGAGAATGGTAACGGCTAACAATAGGTTCTTTTGTATACAGGTATGATGATGATGATGATGATGATGAGCCAGCCAAAGCATTAGTGGGAGTATTGGTGTATGAGTTTGTTTTATCGAATTGAAAAGAAAGTATTTGATGATTTAGGGAAAATATGTACATATGTATGTTATTTAGTAAAGGCACATGCCATGTGTTCGTATACAATTTCTAATTGATATTTTTGTTTAATTATTTCCATATGTAAATTCTATTATTTTTTTATATTGTTAATTTTGTTAGAAAAAAATGTGTGAGCGGAGATTCATAGTAAAAAGGAGACGAATTCCTAGATTTGTGAGTGCATGTGCGAATAGAAAATATGTTAATTAGATTTAGGATTTTATATGTAAATAAACGGGATGTAATAATTTGTGTGGGTTTGATCGGCCGGTGTTCGTATAAAAATTGTAGTTGATATTTTTGTTTAATAATTTGCATATGTTAATTCTATTATTTATTGTATTTTTTTAATTTTGTTAGACATTTTAGTGCAGATATACATAAAAAAAAGGAGACGAATTCCTAGATTTCACAAATCTTGCATGTGTGAATAGAAAATATGTTAATTTTAATTATTATTGTTCGAACTTTCATTTTATTTATATATTTATGATTTAATCAGGCTAAAGTTAATAATAATTAAAATTAACTAAATAGATAGTAGTAATATAAATAAATAGTAAAATAGATAGTAGTAATATACTTATAGTATCAAACCAAAAAAGTTTGTCTTAAGTAGAACAAAAATAAGCAAATTAACTAACATGTGCATAATTATGTAGTAATGAAAAAACGACAATGGTAAGACTGTTGTAAATATAGTGATGGTAAATTTGGGGCCTTCATTACAAAAACACATTTCAGCAAATTGAAATACGATGAATCAAACCAATTCACATATTCCATTTGCAGAAAAGTTTCGTATATAAGGCAGAAATCTACATCAACTGACACCACACACAGTGGACCAAACACAGAAGAACGCTGTTGATGAAGGTTTACTGGCCTTCGAAAACGGCTGGTTGTTCCGTTCAACTATGTGTTGTCAGAATATTTACAACTAACTTTGATGTTATTTGTTCATTAATAATTATCACATGTAATTTGGCTTAAAAGGCGATACGAACATTAGCCTGTTCAATTCATTAAATATAGAAACAAATGCAGTTCGAATAATAATAATTAAATTAACTAAAATTAATAGTCATGGGATTGTTGCAAAAAATTAAATGAAAATATACTTAATAGTAACAAACCAAAAAAGTTTGTCCTAAATAGAACAAAAATAAGCAAATTAACTAACATGTGCATAATTAGTAATGAAAAAACGAGAATGGTAAGACTGTTGTAAATTTAGTGATGGTAAATTTGGGCCTTTATTACAAAACACATTTCAGTATATAGGAATTGCTTGTTCTCCCAGAAAGCAATTAAAATAGATAACGATAGATAACGGAATTTCACCACTAGGGGGCGCTGTAGGCAGTAAAGGTTTGTGTCTTTGCTAAATACTGGTATTAGAGTTGCCATATGGTGGTGAAAAAGGGTAAAAGGAGTGTGTATTTGCTAAATAATGGCGTGAGCGTTGCCATAGTGAGATGAAAAAAGGGTAAAAAGGATAGTGAATTGGCTAAATGAAGCATGTTGATGCCAGATGGCAACGCCGTAAATAGGTGAAATGTGTGTGAGTTGGCTAAGTCTTGTTCAATTTATCTGAGTTTACCCAAAAGTAATTAAATTTATTATAATGGGTTTTGGGTAAGCAGCTGTGTGCTAGATAAGTGTAGATGACAGGGTGGAGAAAGGAGAGATAATAGCGGGTTGTGAGTTTGCTAAGTCTGGATCATGTTGGCTTACCCAAAAGTAATTAAATTTATTTAAATTGGTTTTGGATGAGCTAAAAAAGTTTTGGTGTGCTAAAGAAGTCTAGATGGCAGTAGTGGAGAAAGGAGATAAAATAACGGATTGTGAATTGTTAAGTGCCAATCGATGAGGCTTGGCTTATGGTGCTAAGTAGTAAATGGAGTTGGGATTTGTATTTAACGCCTAATAGTATGCACCCATGAATTGTAGTTGGAATTGATAAAGTTATTTTGTGTTGTTATACACGCGAACCGCAGCAAAAAAAAGTTAAGATTTTTTTCATACTTTTTTTTCGAATGCTTTGAGAATGGTAACGGCTAACAATAGGTTCTTTTGTATACAGGTAAGATGATGATGATGATGAGCCAGCCAAAGCATTAGTGGGAGGTATGGAATACTTTTGGTTGCAAAACTATGAAAGATTACATGGAACTTTACTTAAAAACAGATGTCCTCTTACTGACAGATATTTTCGAGAACTTTAGAAAAGTTTGTAAAGGTATTTATGAGCTCGATCCATGCCAATATTATACAGCTCCTGGCCTTTCTTGGGATGCAATGCTCAAATACACAAAAATTGAATTAGAATTATTGACAGACATAGACATGTACAATTTTAGGAAAAAAGGTATACGTGGAGGGATCGTACAGTGTAGTCAAAGATATTCGAAAGCGAATAACAAATATTTGGAAGATTTCGATAAAGAGAAGCCCTCAGAATTTATCGTCTATTTAGACGCTAACAATTTGTATGGTTGGGCGATGTCGGAATATCTTCCTCATGGTGGGTTCAGATGGTTATCGAAAAACGAGCTGAATCTGGACCCAAACAGCATAGCTGACAATGGAACAGACGGTTATGTATATGAGGTCACGTTGGATTATCCCTCTCATTTACACGACTTGCATAATGACCTTCCTTTTTGCGCTGAAAATAAAAAAGTTATGCAAGCGAAGTATAGCAAGTTGATAACCGATTTCTCTACAAAGCAATCATACGTGATACACTTTAGAGTTCTGAAACAGTGCTTAGAATATGGCTTAGTTTTAAAGAAAACTCATCGTATTCTAGCATTTAAACAATCTCCATGGTTAAAAGGCTATATTGACCTAAATACCAGACATAGGGCCATTGCTAAAAATGCTTTTGAAAAAAACTTTTTCAAACTACTTAATAATGCAGTGTATGGTAAAACCATGGAAAATGTGGATAGGAGGAGAGATGTTAAAATTGTTAATAGTTGGGAGAGATCGAATTGTAATCGTTTGGGGGCCCAAGATTGGATATCAAACCCAAATTTTCATAGTTTATCTATATTTTCCGAAGATCTAGTAGCAATCGAAATGACTAGAGTCAAAACCTGCTACAATAAACCAATTTACTTAGGATTTTGTGTACTCGAGCTGTCCAAATGGAAAATGTATAATTTCCGGGTACTTGCAACCTAAGTTCAAGACAAAACTCTAATTGAACTATATGGACACGGACTCTTTTATATATTCAATAAAAACGGACGACTTTTACGCTGACATTAAAAATGACATACAAGAACAATTTGATACATCGGACTATCCTACAGACAATATTTATAATTTTCCACTAGTAAATAAAAAAGTCATTGCTATGATGAAGGATGAAAATTGCGGTAAAATAATGACAGAATTTGTTGGGCTGCGATCAAAAATGTACTCATTCAGTGTACAAAATCAAAATGACACTAAAAAATCAAAGGGGGTAAAGAGAGCCATATTAGATAAATATAGTTTAGCTACTTATAAAAATTGTTTATTTAATAAGACTAATGTGTATGATAATATGTTAACATTTAAATCTAAGCTACATCAGATATATACTAGTCAACTAAATAAGGTAGTCTTAAGTTATGGAGACGATAAGAGAAAAATTAGATCAAATAACATTAATAGATATGCATGGTATCATTTTCGTATTAAGGAAACTAACCCTGAATACGAACTTGATATGTTGCTAGATGAGATTGTTAGAATGCAAGAAAATTGTTAAAATTAATTAATTTTTAGTTAATTTTTAAATTGTAAATAAAATCATATTAATTAAGAAAAATTGTTGTATATAAAATCCATTCATTAAGAAAAATTGTTGTATATAAAATCCTATTCATTAAGAAAAATTGTTGTATATAAAATCATATTTATTTAATAAGAAAAATGATTGTAAATAAAATCCTATTTATTTTTTAAGAAAAATTATTGTACATATCTATATGAATTTTTAAGAAAAAATTTGAAATAAAATATTGAAAAAATAATGAAAATGTGCATGGTGTTTATTTCTTTATTTGCTTTACTTCGTTGGATCAAAAAAATTTTTATTTTTGCTTATTTGAAAATTCTTGCTTTCATATCGCTTAAACATGCACAGTCTTGTTTTCTTTGAGGTTCTGCACAAGAAAAATTGAATTTCACAATATTATGAAATTCCATTAAATTTCATTAGATATTTTCGTAAAGACCAAAAGTTTAGATAATCGGATAAGTCCTTATATTTTTGACTACATACAAGTTTCTGTTATTTTGTATTCGAACAGATGATTCCTAATTTTCCTTTAGAAAAAATAATACAAAACAAGAAATATTTTAATAATACAATTTTATTTTATTTCTGTTAATAATACCATTTAATTTAATTTCTTAAATATTTTATTTATAATGATGGAAACATTTCATAGTATCCAATTATTAGATGTTCTAATATACTTTTCCGTAAAAAATATATTGTACATCTACAAGTATCAGGTCCTTCCTCACACTTCGGATCGTACCATGGGCAGTTTCCAAAATGCCCTTCTGTGTTGTCTTCGTCTTCTATTACGCCATATTCTTCGTTCTCATCCAGCATATTTTGGAAAAATTTCATCATCTCCCAATGATCGAAAAGCCTGAAGCTTTCAAAATCTCTTATAAATTGGTTTAGAGTACGTCTAATTTGGCTCATTTTATTTGCTGATAAATGAATGATGATGAATGTTGGAAGGTTTTTTTAAGACTAATTTGTTCTTTAAATTTTTTCAAATATCTATACTATCATCGCTATTCCATATTTCTTTTTAGCACTCTATCTCTCTCTCTCTCTCTAACCCTTTTCTCTCTATAACTATCTCTTTCTCTCTATCACTATCCCCCACTTATTCACTATTTCACCATAATTATTTTCGATAACCCTTCTTGAAGTCATCATCGCTACTTTTAAGATCATTTCCACTTAAACATTCAAAGTGAGAAGAACTAAATAAAAAAATGCACTCCACAACAAATCTAATTTCAAAATTTAATTCTCTAAACAACAAAACCTTAATCCACGTAAAGGAGCTCGACACGTCCATGAAATATACTATTCGAAATGTGAAACGTGTAACAACAAAATATGGAGCAACACTAAAAGTTGAAATGGATAAACATATAATGTTCCTGCCTAAACGATATAATACTTTAACAGATGACGATATTAAAGATCTCTCGAGCGGATCATATTGCCTAAGTAGAGAAGGTGAAGAAAACCTAATCGTTGAGAATGAGCTGAGTGAATTTCTAATTCAAAATTCCCAATATCCTGTCTGGCAATAAATTATATTAATTACGTTTTTTAAATTATGAATAAAAAGACATTAAAGAGTTTTGTAAAATATAAATGTTTGTGTTTTTATTTAATATTTTCAGTTATTTCATAAAGAAATTTAAGACATAAATGTCCACAGGTAAATGTATTAAAATTCTGATGTTGAGTATAGTTGTATTTAATATTTGCACCAAGATATTTGACTACTTCCGAAGGAGGTTGTAAGTTTCCAAAGCTGTCGAAATATTATTTTTCATTGATGTTTTTATAATATGCTACCCAATGTGTACCAGGTCCTGTTGATACATCTAAATTGATTATTCCACATTCAATTTTCTTTGATCGTTTTGGTAGAGTATTCAAAATGAAAACTTCTCTAAAATATGCAATATTTATAGAGAAAAGTCTTAGGTCCACATCAGATAGTGGTCTGTTGGGTAGCATCTTTAAGAGTTTTTTGATTCCTCTTTATGAACTAAACCATAACCCTTTTTATATGGTTTAGGACTTTATCCTTTTCCAACTGCTATAGATTCCATCGCTCTATTATGTCTAGTTGCTTCATCAAGTTGATTTTTAGCATTCTTTGTTTCAGCACCTCCAGTTGTTACACTACCAATTGCACCCAGAGCAGTTAAAATCGGTATTAGAGGTAAAAAACCACCAATTTTTGGGACACGTATCACACGTGGTACTATAATTTGAGATTTTCTTCCTTTTAATGACTTGTTAATAGTTTTTCGTGCAATTTTAATTGCTGAGTTAATATCTAATGGTTTTTCTTTTTTTAGTATTTTTGTTGCAGCTCTAACTGATGTTCTAAATAGTGTTTTAACATTTAGTTTGTTCTTTTTTACATTTTTCTTTTTCTCCACACCCATACCAAATTTTGTTTTGGCTTTCATTGCGTTAGTAACCATATATGCAAATGATTTTTCAGCAAGACTACTATCTTTTGATAAAACTCGATCCCAAGCGGAGTTTTCAAGTATTTTATCAGCTTTATGTCTGCTACTTAAATCCTTATTTTTGGAATAAGCAATATCGTGATTTTTACATGCAGAGTCCAATAAATTAATTCCTTTATCACCTCGATTTAAACGTTTTTGTAGTTTTGTTCCAGGTCCACAGTACTGATATCCAAGTAGATGTAGTTCAACAGGTAGAGAGTTTATTATTTTGTCTACTAGACCTCCTCCAACGACGGTGTTTTTATGACTAAAAGTTTTCTGATATCGTATAACCATATTATCTAATTTTTCCTATATAAGAGTAATATATATATATATGAAATGCATTTAGTTACAAAAATGCAGTTAGTAAAACAACATAAAAATATTTTAGTTCGTAATATTGATGATTAAGTGAACATCAGTTCAAAAATAAAGCATAGTCCTCTCTTACCAAATTCTATTCGTGCTCTAATAGTGGGACCATCAAATTGTGGAAAGACTAATGTTATGATTGGCTTGCTAGAAAGTCCTAATGGACTCAAGTTTGAAAACATCTATTTATACTCAAAATCTCTCTATCAACCTAAATATGAATACTCTATCTACCTAAATATGAATACCTGAAGAAACTAATTTCACCAATTAAAGGTATGGGGTATTTTAAATTCACCGATAATGAATCAGTTATTCCACCTGACGAAGCTAAAACTAATTCAATTATGATATTTGATGATGTTGCATGTGAAAAGCAGAATAATATACGTACATATTTTTGTATGGGGCGACATAGGGATGTTGATTCATTCTACCTGTCTCAAACATATACCAGAATTCCCAAGCATTTAATAAGAGACAATGCAAATGTTATTATAATGTTTAAGCAAGATGAGACAAATATGAAGCATGTTTATAAGGATCATGTTGCCAGCGATATGAGCTATGAAAAGTTTCAAGAAATTTGTCGAGAATGTTGGAAGGATAAATATGGATTTTTGATGATAAGCAAAGATAACGAATTAAACAATGGTCGCTACAGAAAGCAATTTGACAATTTCATAACTATATAAGCAACTACTCATAAAAAATTACCTTTAGTTATTAATCTAACTTTAAACTTGATACATCTATTTGCTATAACCTCATCTGATACCTGATAAGCTGATCTGAAAACCAGACCAGGTCCTGATAAGCTGATCTGAAAACCAGACCAGGTCCTGATAAGGTGATCTGCAAACAAGACCTGGTCCTGATAAGCTGATCTGAAAACCAGACCAGGTCCTGATAAGCTGATCTGTAAACCAGATCAGATCCTGATAAGCTGATCTGAAAACCAGATCAGGTCCTGATAAGCTGATCTGAAAACCAGATCAGGTCCTAATAAGCTGATCTGAAAACCAGATCAGGTCCTGATAAGCTGATCTGAAAACCAGATCAGGTCCTGATAAGCTGATCTGAAAACCAGACCAGGTCCTGATAAGCTAATACCTGATCTAATAGCTGATACCTGTTATTTACTATTATTAAACATGGATTAGAAAATTTTAAAACAGTTGGTGTTGACAAGAAATGTCTTGAAGAAAAAGCTTCGTAGTATAAAAACTGGTGAAATATATACACGTGAACAACTAAGAGATACATTTAAACCTATAACAGAACCACTCAAAGAATTCATAAATAGTTCTAAAAATATTAAAAGAATTCCCATAAAAGAAGAAAGTAAAATGAAGACAGAAGTTGAAAATAATACAAGTTTTAAACCTGAAAAAACATCAGTCAAGATAGAGACAAGTACACCAAAGAAACTAGCAGAAGGAACAATATTCGATAATACTATCATGTTTAATGATGCTAATACTGAGAATCATGATGAGGATGATGATGATGATTTTTACTCACAGACTTCCAATACAGAAGATACTTATACTGACTTATCAGTCTTGGAAGGAAGAAATGAATTAGATACAAACTATGGTCCACATAAAGATTTCAATAATGAATGGAAATTTGGTGATAGTAACCTCAAACTTAATGAAGATAAAATACAAGTTGGTGGTCAAATATGGGCTCTAACACCAGGACTATTTTCTCTAATGTTTCATAAAATACCAAAAAATTATGATAAATTTGAACTCGAAATCTATAAAAAGATTTTAATTACTACTAATGCATATAGAAGGGGCTATAAACCTGATGGTCAAATTAAGGGTACTAGAGGATATAAATACAAACATATTATTAAGAAATTTATTGACGATAAAAATCAAAAGAATTTAGCCGAATGAACAGGATCTAAGCCAAACGGTAGTTATTTAGGTGATGAAATAATGGAATTTAACGCCCATAAGCCATACTATATATACTGGGACGATCCAAATGAGTTAGTAGATCGTCTTCGACTACTGCTTGCATCACAAGGTGCAGGTCATACTAATCACAATAACGAGATTGTATCAATTATTGAAGAACTACGTGAAGCAAATATAATACATTAACTTTAATAAAGTATATAAAGCATGTCTGTTGATAAATTTGGACACTATTTAAACGATACTAGCAGTATAATTTCTTTGAAAAATGCACCTAAACTGCTGGGGTTCTTTATGAATACGAACAACAGCATTGATGTCCAAAACAAAAGAATCAAAAATGTTGCAAAAGCTCTGGAGGAAAACGATATTATCAATAAATTGTTTCTGCAAACTCAAATCGAAAAATTAGAAGAGAAATTATTAACATACTTTAAGGAAGATAATACTATAATTCAAGAAGATATTCAAATGCAAATTGAGGAGCTACAACGCGATATAAAATTAGATATAGAAGAAAATTATAAAATTCAAAAAGACATTCTACAAATTAAAACATCCTTTGAAGAACAAATTGAACAGCTTAATGAGAAAATTTATAGATTGGAAAATTATATGTTTGTATCAATAGCTGAAAGTGCGTCAAGTAGATCACAACACTTTCCAAAAAATCTGTAAAACAACTTAATGTCTTCAAAAAGAAATTTAGTAAACGAACTGCATAAGCAAGCTCGAAAAGTTTTTATGCGTCGTAGAGTTGTAATGAAAGGAATAGATGATCTTTGGCAAGCTGATTTAGTTGAAATGGGGATCTATTCTATAGAAAACAGAAATTATCGATTTTTGTTAACTGTAATTGACACATTTTCAAAATTTGCATGGGCAGTATCACTAAAAACTAAAACTGCACTCGAAACAACCAAGGCGATGGAAAATATTTTTGAATTAGGACGAGTACCAAAAAACTTACAAACAGATAAAGAATTTTTCAACAAACACGTTGGAAAATTAATGGATAAATACAACATTAATCACTACTCAACATATAGCAGTATGAAAGCATCAATAGTAGAACGATTTAACAGAACATTGAAAGGAATGATGTGGAAAGAATTTAGCTTTAATGGTTCATATAAGTGGATTGATATATATAAAGATTTACTTAATGCATACAATAGAAAAGTTCATTGTACCATCAAAATGTCTCCGATTAAAGTCAACTCAACAAATGAGGAAAAGCTACTAAATACAGTATACAGTCATTTGAAGATGTACAAAACGTCGAAATTTAATGTTGGAGATCATGTACGCATAAGCAAATATAAGCATAAATTTGAAAAAGGTTATATCCCAAATTGGACTACAGAAATTTTCACAATTACAATAGTTCAAAATACAAATCCTACAACATTCATATTAGAAGATTATCTTGGTAATCCTATTAAAGGTGGTTTCTATACTGAAGAACTTTCGAAAACTAGATATCCCAATACATATCTAGTTGAAAAGGTTCTTAAAACTAAAGGAAAGGAGGCATACGTTAAATGGTTGGGATTTTCTAATCAACACAATTCTTGGATACGTAAGAACGAAATATTATAGCTGAATACCACCATCAACAACAATAGCAGTAATATTAAAAAACTAATGTTAATTTTAAAATAAGAAAATTAAATAAATATGTAAATCATGCTTATAAACAATATGTTGTACTAAACTTTATTTAATTATAATCAGACAGTTATAATGTCAATAACACTTACTCTGAGCTCTAACTCATCAGAATTATATGCTAGTTACTTTCCTCCTATTGAATTACATGGTGCATATGAGTGTGCTCTAACTGATTTTCATTCATACAACAGCATTCCAAATGTAGACACCTACAACAATATGTTTCATATAGGGGAACATACAATTGAAATACCAATTGGATCTTACGAATTGAATGATATTGTAGATTTTATACAAGAGCAATACAGAAGAATCTGTCCAGAAAATAAGATTTTTATTGGAGCCAATAACAATACAATGCAAGTTAAAGTTAATAGTTCCAAAGATCCTGTATATTTTAATAAAGACAACACAATTGGAAAACTTTTAGGATTCAATAGCAAAATCCTAACACCAAACAAATATTATTACTCAGATCTTCCAGTTAATATTTTTAAAGTGAATCTCATGCAAATTGAAAGTAGTATCGCTATTAACACATATATGAATAACTCCAAATCGCATAAACTTCATGAATTTCCGATTAATGTGCCTCCAGGCTATAAAATAGATGAGGTTCCAAGAAATCTCATCTATTTACCTGTGAACACCAGAGAGATAAGTTCACTAACGCTGCGAGTAGTTGATCAACACGGTGATTTAATTAATTTTCGAGGAGAGGAAATTACAATACGAATACATTTGAGGTCAACTAAATAATGCTAATATACAACACAAATACATTGAAAAATAAAGCAGTAACAACAACAAGAACATTAAAGCGACCACTTCAATAGAAAGCACTAACAACATTAAATAAAAATTTTCTAAAGTCCTTGAATTTTAAATTGAAGACAAAATGAGTTCAATAATAGATGTCTTAGATAAACCTTTCTCTGATGAGAATATAATCAAAAAGGACTATCATACATATGTACCATACTTATTTACAATCTTACAACAATAATGATGAAATCAGAATTTCAATACAAAATCAAGATTTATACGTGCTACCCAGTGAGAGCTACATTTATGTAGAGGGCTTTGTTGCCGATGATAATAGCCCTAAATCTTCTTCTTCTTCAGAGAACTTTAAATTAAAAAACAACTTTGTAGCATATCTATTTGATGAAATTCGCTATGAGCTCAATGGAATTGAAATTGATCATACAAGATATTTAGGAGTCACGAGCACCATAAAAAACTTGGTTTCTCTATCACCAAACGAAAGCAATGTGATGCAAAATGCTGGATGGAACAAAATTGACGATGTCACTCTTGCAAATGGATTTTTCAATTTCTATGTACCTCTAAAAATGCTTCTAGGATTCGCTGAAGACTACAACAAAGTTATATTAAATGGAAAACATGAACTGATACTCTTGCGCAATAAGAACGACGAAGATCTTGTACGCTCGAGTGTTTCTACTGAAAAAGCTAAACTTACAATTTCACTCATCTCATGCAGAATACCTCATGTTCAATTATCTGACCTTAGCAAATTGAATATGATTAAAATTATTAACAATGGTGCTTCTATACCTATGGCATTTCGCAGTTGGGATTGTCATATTAATCCACAATTAAACACAGGAACTAGCCATATTTGGAATGTTAAACTGGCTGCAAATAGAGAACGCCCCCGTTTTGTGTTGATCGCTTTTCAAAAAGAAAATAAGTTTGTTCATTGTGATTTGACTAATTTAAAAGTACATTTAAATTCAGTCTCATACCCGTATGATGATCTTAACATAAAGTTCAAAAATGAACGTTATGCAGTTCTATATGATATGTATCTAAGATTCCAACAAAGCTACTATATGAAAGAATCTCAACCGCTTCTAACTGCATCAGAGTTTAAGACAAAAGCTCCTATTATTGTAGTAGATGTCAGTCATCAGAATGAATCACTCAATAATGGACCGATTGATATAAAAATAGAATTTGAAACAGCAACTAATATTGCAGCAAAGACATCAGCTTACTGCATTTTTTTTCATGATCTTATAATAGAATATATACCCATCAAAGGACAAGTTCGAAAAGTGTTATAAATTGAATAATATGGAAAATAACATAATTTTTATAGACGTACAAGGTTTCAAAACTAATTCAAACGATTTCATCGCAAAAGAAGTAGCGATTGTTTTCAACAATTATGAATATAACAACTTCATTATAAAACCACCATTTGATTTTAAATGCTTATCAAAAAAAAAGCAAAGAGAAGCAAAGTGGCTAACAAAAAACTATCATCACCTAAGCTGGACTGCTGGATCAGTTTCATTTCATAGCGTTTGCAATTTTTTAAAAGCCAACGTAAGATGTTCTAAAATTTACGTAAAAGGTGAAGAAAAAAGACTATGGTTGGAAAAAATTTTACACCGAAAAATTTCTAACGTTGAGGATATAGGCTGCATCAACTTTAAACAAATGGAAATCAAGTATCCAGAATATTTTTATTGTAATTATCATAAATTTGGTGTATGCGCATTAAAAAACGCTATTTTACTAACAAAAGAAATGTCTTGCTTTAAATAATATTTTTACTTTTTAAAATATTAATGTATGTATTATTATAAAATTTAAAAAAATTTTCAACAATAAATGTATACAAAATAAAAGAATGTACAAGTGTTTTCTTATTTCAAATACAAACTACATAAACTTAATAGAAGGAGGTGGGGAGGAGGAGAAGTTAACTTTTTTGCTTACTTGCAAATGTTTGCTTTTTGTTTCTCTGTTCCTCTGCTTTAAAAGAATTGAAGACAAAGAAAATGAATACGTTACAAAATATAAATGTATTCTACACAAGCACAAAATATTCCACGCACAAGTTCTCACGATCGCACATTTATACATTCATACACTCATTTATACATTCATACAAGCATACATTCATTTATACATTCATACATGCATACATACATACATTCATTTATACATTCATATATACATACATACAAATATATTTCTTAAACAAATAAACAAAAGATATGCTTACCAGCGACAATCAAGCTGGACCACCCACAAACAAGCATTAGGGTGTTCACATACATGAGAACATTTTACATCATAAAATGTCGGTATGATAAATAATTTATTAGCGTGAGGAAATCACACATACACGTTCCCACGATTCATATGAGAATCGCGTAGTAGTCATCAAATATATTTTCTCTGATATAACTGATATAGTATTACGATAACAAATTTATACAGTCTGGCAACACTGGCAATTTTCCCTTTGGAAAAATCATTTTCCCGTCGGTATTAAGAAATATAGTAATCATGTTTTGCCGACGGCATTTGAAAAAACTAGTTATGTATTGCCGTCGGCATTTGAAAAAAATAATAATCATGCATTGCCGTCGGCATTAGGAAAAATTATCATGCATTGCCGTCGGCATTTGAAAAACATAATCATGCATTGCCGTAGGCATTAGGTAAAATTAAGTTTCACAACTCCCCCCCATTGGTATTAGGAAAAATCATCATGCATTGCCGTAGGCATTAGGAAAAATTAAGTTTCACAACTCCCCCCCCCCCCCCCATTGGTATTAGGAAAAATCATCTCATGATTTTCCCGTTGGTATTAGGAAAAATCATTTTTATGATTTTCCAGTCGGCATACATGTATACTTATGAAATATTAATCTTATGAAACCCCTTAATCCACCCCACAAAAAAATCACCCGTTCACACAATTAATGTCACCACAAAACAAAATCACCCGTTCACACAAGGGTTAATGTAGACAAAAAACTCCTTATGTAAACAAAAACATCAAAGCGCCGCCGAAAACACACACACACACACATACCCACACCAAGGTATCAAATTTCCAAGAATTTTAAAATTTTCAAATTTTAATTACCCAAATTTAACAATTTCAGCCACAATTAAACAATTTTAATTGTCCCCGAATCCCCAGTTCCCTACTACTACTGAAGAAATTGCAAAATACGCAGGCAAATATCTTACAAAACTCGACTCTCATCCTAATCCGCTTGCTCGCAATATCTTGAATTATAATGGACACATCCGCTTAAAAAAGAGGGACACAAGGGCTCTAATACTCAACACTCCAGAAGAAACTGCTTGAAAATACTTTTGTTTTTGCTTATCATTACTTATGTACTATTTATAACTATCACTAAGTTTATGTCCGACACTGGTCGGGCCTAATTAATTATATTTAGATTTAAAATTTGAATAATTATTGTTAGTTCATATTTGAAGATACACTAAATAAATATATGTACTAAAAAAAAAAATATCTATAAAGTTCGTATAGTATTACATATCGTCACCTAAACTCTAAAAAGCCGTAAGTACACTTTTTTATTTTATTACAGGAGAACCAAAAACCTAATAAATTAAAACTTTTCATATGTAAGTTAGGTGCAAAATTTCAGATTTAGATTTACTGAATAAAATTGGGATTTTTGAACATATGTGAGTAAAATTTTAGAGGAAGATGTATTTTGGTTAATCACATCAGAATCAATCAAAAGTCTACATATATTGAATTTGTTGGTTGTTACGGCCTTTTGGTTTTTAGGTGACAATATGTCTTCGTATGCGAGTCACAGTCGCATATACTGAACTTAATTTCGTTTGGTTTTATAATTTCAATTGCGTACTTAAGTGTTGCCATATATTGTCGCTGATTTAACTAACTTACCTAACTAACATTTTAAAAATTTAACAAGAGATCAGCTTTTATTGTTGTTTTATACATTCATTCTTATGGCTGCGTCTGAAATCTTTTTACTTATATAGGCACAACAGTAATGCTTACAATCATGAAAATTGTAGACAAGGTGTATTATGACTTATAAAGTCTATTAAAGGACTTAACTCATTTTTCAAAAAAATGTCAGTTAGGTCAGTTAGTTAACAGCGATGATATATATGAGGAAAAAACTGCTCATACCGAAAAATAGATAAATCTGCACATTTGGCAAAGCTGTAACTCGTTTCTGTATTTCTCGCATCGTAAAATTTCTCACATGAAATGTGAAACACAAAATTCCATAATTTCTCGACTTGCGAGAAAAAAGTATTTCTGTATTTGAATGCGAAAACAGACAACACTGATTCTGTTTTTACTGGAATATTTCCAGTAAGCGAGAGTCAAATTAAAACAAAATTTCACAAAAATATTATTTCAATAACAAAAAAAGAAATAATTTACAAGAAAAATAAAATAAAATAATGAACAAGAATATAAAATTAATGTAAAATGCTTGAAAGAAGTTTTTTCTATCAACTGTCTCCACATAAGACAATTACACAAAAAATAAATAAATGTAAACATATCGATTTGTTAATAATATTTTTGTTCAACAATTCGTTTCATATATTTTTAAACCGTATATTTTACACGTATGTAGTTGAACACAAATTCAAAGTCATATGTTTTTGTACGAAAATGATTGTTCTCACACCAATTTAAAATGCGAGTTGTTTTGACAGTTCTTGCGAGAAATTTTTCACAAAATATTGTTACAGAAACACTTTTCCTCACATTCTTTCAATAATTGCTGGAAACTTATTTAAATAACAGATACTACTCGCAAAGTAAGGATACAGAAACACTTAGAGTCTGAACACAATGTTTGCTGTGAGTAGTAGGGAACTGCCAGTACGGGGACAATTAAAATTGTTAAATTGTGGGCTGAAATTGTTAAATTGTGGGCTGCAATTGTTAAATTGTGGCTGAAATTGTGAAATTTGGGTAATTAAAATTTGAAAATTTTAAAATTCTTGGAAATTTTATACCTACGTGTGTGTATGTGTTTTCGGCGGCGCTTTGATGTTTTTGTTTACATAAGAAGTTTTTTGTTTACATTAACCCTAGTGTGAACGGGTGATTTTTTGTGTGGTGACATTAATTGTGTGAACGGGTGATTTTTTTGTGGGGTGGATTAAGGGGTTTCATCAGATTAAGATTTCATAAGTATACATATATGCCGACTGGAAAATCATTTTCATGATTTTTCCTAATACCAACGGGAAAATCATGAGGTGATTTTTCCTAATTAATTAATTTTTCCTAATGCCGACGGCAATGCATGATTATTTTTTTCAAATGCCGACGGCAATGCATGATAATTTTTCCTAATGCCTACGGCAATGCATGATTATGTTTTTCAAATGCCGACGGCAAAACATGATTATTTTTTTCAAATGCCGACGGCAATGCATGATAATTTTTCCTAATGCCTACGGCAATGCATGATAATTTTTCCTAATGCCTACGGCAATGCATGATTATGTTTTTCAAATGCCGACGGCAAAACATGATTATTTTTTTCAAATGCCGACGGCAATGCATGATAATTTTTCCTTATGCCTACGGCAATGCATAATAATTTTTCCTAATGCCTACGGCAATGCATGATTATGTTTTTCAAATGCCGACGGCAAAACATGATTATTTTTTTCAAATGCCGACTGCAATGCATGATTATTATTTTTTTCAAATGCCGAGGGCAAAACATGATTATTATTTTTTTCGAATGCCGACGGCTATACATGATTATTATTTTTTTCAAATACCGAAGGGAATATCGCCAGTGTTGCCAGACTGTATAAATTTGTTATCGTAATACTATATCAGTAATATCAGAGAAAATAGATTTGATGACTACTACGCGATTCTCATATGAATCGTGGGAATGTGTTTTTGTGATTTCCTCACGCTAATAAATTATTTATCATACCGACATTTTTGTTATAAAATGTTCTCATGTATGTGAACACCCCTAATACTTGTGTGTGGGTGGTCCAGCTTGATTGTCGCTGGTAATTGTATATTGTGTTTATTTGTTTAAGAAATATATTTGTATGTATGTATGTATGAATGTATAAATGTATGTACATATGTACATACATATGTATGCGCGATCGTGAGAACTTGTGCGTGGAATATTTTATTGAATACATTTATATTTTGCAACGCAGGCATTTCTTTGACTACGATTATTTTAAAGCAGAGGATTTTCAACTAAGTACAGTCATCAGCAGAGAAACAAAAAGTAAAAGTTATGAATGCCGCAAGGCTACTGCTACTAATTTTCGTATAAATACGCCAACTTTTATAACCAACACATCAGTACTTTATTGTATTTACAAGTAGTATCATCAGCAATTGTGTTAAATTCAAATAGAAAATCCATAAACTAATTAAAAATGAGTTCTTCTGGATATATGTGTAATAGATCTCATAAGGTATATAAATACCAAAAGTCCTCTTTGGACCATGTTAAATATCATAGTATGCAGGATCAAGAGATCGTAAGTCGGGACAGAAATCAACAGCAACCGCAGTCATCTCTTCAAAATCATCAACAGCAGCTAAATACATTTCATCATCAGCAACAACCCTCTTTACAGTACCCCCAATATCAACTACCAATGAATCATCAACAATACGGTATGCCTAACTGTTACCCTACATCAATGTCATGGAATAATCAGTTTTTGGGATCAGGAGTACCAATTCAATATGAGTATCCACGTTACAATTATAATCCCGTCACACCAGATAACTAAATGCAGCAGTATTCCAATTTGATGCAATGGCAACCTCTTACTTATCATCAACAAGAGCAGCAGCAGCAGCAACAACAACAACAACAACAAGCTCAACAACAAGGTGTGGATATCCTTGGAGGGACCTTATACAACGATGCTATGGACATAAGTTTACCGGAAAGTGATGGAGAAGTAGATGTAGAAGAAATAGAAGAAGAAGCTCTGCCAACTCCAAATAGTACTTCCCATGTCAGGACAGAAGAAGATAATGTGAGATATTATAAAATATCGAAAGCCTTCAAAAATCATATCGCCACATATGCAATTCTAAATAAAAAAGACCAACTTCTCTTGGAAGAGTTTATTAAGGCAAACAAAAACATTTTTATGGAGAGACTTCAAATGAATTTAATTAAACATACAATAATTAAATTTCATGTGAGTATTGTGGCCGAGTATATAAAAATTGTTGGAGAGGAATTGGATTTGTGCATAATATCACATGTAGCCAAAATGAGTTTACTGACAAAGGCAGATAATATAGAAGAAATATTACATAAACAGGTTGAGGAGATTTCAACCAAAATGTCCGAATTCGAAGAGCGAGATTCTGGTTGGACTTTACCACGCATAGTCCGAGCAGAAATCAACATCAACAAATCGTCGCTCGTCAAAGGCTCGAATTGGATATCCACTCCTGAAAAACTTGTAACAAGATTTGCCTGCATCAATATTGAAAATAATGATGAATATTGCTTCAAGTGGTGTCTGATTGCTGCAATGGATACGACGAAATACGATCGGCCAAAACGTTGCAGTTCATATAATATTCAGAACATTGCTGCAGAGACGATTGTTACGCGAAATGGTGTAGCGTTAAATTTCAAAAATTTAAGCTACCCATTACCACTAAACAAAATCAAAGAGTTTGAGGCAAACAATCCGACTTTAAGTGTGAACGTATTTGGGAGCAGATCAGATCATTGGTCCTTATTATGTGACCAAGGACGAGAAAGTGAACCACGTCAACTTACTACTTTTAGAGAATTCTGCAGGTCATCACTACATATTGATAAAGAATATATCAAGGTAAGGTAAAAAATTTTACAACTTTTTATTTTAAGGATACAAATACTTGTTTATATACTTTATACTATGTACATTTAACTTATAAACTTTTATTTATTTTTTATCATTCACAGACTTTTACAAAAACAGATAACAAAGAACGGACACGAACTACATTTCTGCAATAGCTGTCTCCAGTACACCCACATCGAAAATGGTATGACAAATCATAAGGGGGAGTGCGGTAAAATTGTTACAACTATGCCATCAGATCCGGATGCAATTCTGAGCTTCAAGGGACATCAAAGAAAAATGGATGTACCCTTCGTGGCATATGCGGACTTCGAATGCATCTTGGAAGAAGTTAGTAATAGTGTAAGTAATAAAACTAGTCTAGTCAAAAAGCACACTCCTTGTGCATTTAGCTATTATATTAAGTGTCTCCATAGCAATAAGTTAGATAAATTAAGGATATACACAGGAAAAGATGCCTCAAAAAAATTTGTATCATATTTAATTAAAGACTGTGAGGATATATACAATAGTCACTTAGTAAATAATAGACAAATGGATACTTTATCCCCTTCTGATATTTATAATTTTTATAGTGCGGTGAATTGTCATATTTGTCAAAAATTTCTAGGTAAAGATCGCGTTAGAGATCATTGTCACATTAGTGGTAAATATAGAGGTGCAGCCCACAATAACTGTAATTTAAATTACCAAATCCCCAAGTTTATACCAGTTTACTTTCACAATTACTCAAATTATGACTCACATCTTTTTATTAAAGATCTAGGTGAAATTTCAATGCAACTGAAAGTGCTCCCTCTCAATAATGAACTTTATATATCCCTCTCCCAATTTACAGAAATGAGTGATGGCCATAAGCTTGAAATAAGATTTCTTGATACAATACGCTTTATGGCTGAGAGTTTGGAATCATTAGCCTGCAATTTGTCGGATAATGATTTCAGAACTATAAGGTCCTTATTTCAGTCAGAAAAAGAATTTCAGCTTATTAAGAAAAAAGGTATTTTCCCGTATGAGTACCTAAATTCATTCCAAAAACTAGATGAGTGTCAGCTGCCTTCACGCAGTGATTTCTTTAATAAGTTGAACAATAAAGAGTGTTCTTTAGAGGAATACTCACATGCTGAAGAGGTATGGAATACTTTTGGTTGCAAAACTATGAAAGATTACATGGAACTTTACTTAAAAACAGATGTCCTCAGTATATAGGAATTGCTTGTTCTCCCAGAAAGCAATTAAAATAGATAACGATAGATAACGGAATTTCACCACTAGGGGGTGCTGTAGGCAGTAAAGGTTTGTGTCTTTGCTAAATATTGGTATTAGAGTTGCCATATGGTTGTGAAAAAGGGTAAAAGGAGTGTGTATTTGCTAAATAATGGTGTGAGCGTTGCCATAGTGAGATGAAAAAAGGGTAAAAAGGATAATGAATTGGCTAAATGAAGCATGTTGATGCCAGATGGCAACGCCGTAAATAGGTGAAATGTGTGTGAGTTGGCTAAGTCTTGATCAATTTATCTGAGTTTACCCAAAAGTAATTAAATTTATTTTAATGGGTTTTGGGTAAGCAGCTGTGTGCTAGATAAGTGTAGATGACAGGGTGGAGAAAGGAGAGATAATAGCGGGTTGTGAGTTTGCTAAGTCTGGATCATTTTGGCTTACCCAAAAGTAATTAAATTTATTTAAATTGGTTTTGGATGAGCTAAAAAATTTTTGGTGTGCTAAAGAAGTCTAGATGGCAGTAGTGGAGAAAGGAGATAAAATAACGGATTGTGAATTGTTAAGTGCCAATCGATGAGGCTTGGCTTATGGTGCTAAGTAGTAAATGGAGTTGGGATTTGTATTTAACGCCTAATAGTATGCACCCATGAATTGTAGTTGGAATTGATAAAGTTATTTTGTGTTGTTATATACGCGAACCGCAGCAAAAAAAAGTTAAGATTTTGTTCATACTTTTTTTTTCGAATGCTTTGAGAATGGTAACGGCTAACAATAGGTTCTTTTGTATACAGGTATGATGATGATGATGATGATGATGAGCCAGCCAAAGCATTAGTGGGAGTATTGGTGTATGAGTTTGTTTTATCGAATTGAAAAGAAAGTATTTGATGATTTAGGGAAAATATGTACATATGTATGTTATTTAGTAAAGGCACATGCCATGTGTTCGTATACAATTTCTAATTGATATTTTTGTTTAATTATTTCCATATGTAAATTCTATTATTTTTTTATATTGTTAATTTTGTTAGAAAAAAATGTGTGAGCGGAGATTCATAGTAAAAAGGAGACGAATTCCTAGATTTGTGAGTGCATGTGCGAATAGAAAATATGTTAATTAGATTTAGGATTTTATATGTAAATAAACGGGATGTAATAATTTGTGTGGGTTTGATCGGCCGGTGTTCGTATAAAAATTGTAGTTGATATTTTTGTTTAATAATTTGCATATGTTAATTCTATTATTTATTGTATTTTTTTAATTTTGTTAGACATTTTAGTGCAGATATACATAAAAAAAAAGGAGACGAATTCCTAGATTTCACAAATCTTGCATGTGTGAATAGAAAATATGTTAATTTTAATTATTATTGTTCGAACTTTCATTTTATTTATATATTTATGATTTAATCAGGCTAAAGTTAATAATAATTAAAATTAACTAAATAGATAGTAGTAATATAAATAAATAGTAAAATAGATAGTAGTAATATACTTATAGTATCAAACCAAAAAAGTTTGTCTTAAGTAGAACAAAAATAAGCAAATTAACTAACATGTGCATAATTATGTAGTAATGAAAAAACGACAATGGTAAGACTGTTGTAAATATAGTGATGGTAAATTTGGGGCCTTCATTACAAAAACACATTTCAGCAAATTGAAATACGATGAATCAAACCAATTCACATATTCCATTTGCAGAAAAGTTTCGTATATAAGACAGAAATCTACATCAACTGACACCACACACAGTGGACCAAACACAGAAGAACGCTGATGATGAAGGTGGCCTTCGAAAACGGCTGGCTGTTCCGTTCAACTATGTGTTGTCAGAATATTTACAACTAACTTTGATGTTATTTGTTCATTAATAATTATCACATGTAATTTGGCTTACAAAGCGATACGAACTTTAGCCTGATTAAATCATAAATATAGAAAATATGTTAATTAGGGTTAGGATTTTATAAGTAAACGATCGTGAGTGGAATAGGAAATGGTTTAAAATGTAGTGAATTTCGTCACCGTTACACGTGTATGTATGTATGTATGGATAGGAGTGGATGTGTGTATGGATATGAGTGTGGAGTGAGGGAACAAATGCAATGTTTATGTGCATTAGCTTATCTATTGATATTTTGTTAGTATTATGTTGTTGTTGTTGTTGTTGATTTTGAGTATAAAGGTCCAATCGTGGAACATTTTAAACTTAGTTAGTGAAATTCAATTTCAAGTGCTATCAACTAAATAAAAAAAAAGTAAAAAAAAATTAAATTAAAAATGCCATCCAGTCCGCTGATAATATCTTTGGAGGATGACTTTGGCGAGGTACACCCTTCGGTTAGCCCACTTTCCATTGGTACGTTGACAGAATTCAGTCTTAATGATTCGGTGGAAGAAGTAATCTTCCACTACATCAAGTCTCTTCAGAATTGGAAGGAACAGGAAATTCCCAACAACCAGATGGGATATCATAAAAATTTTTTGGAGGATGAGGTATACGAATTCTTGTACGATGATGAAGGGGATAAGCTGCTATCGACATTTAATGAAGAATTTTGGTGCGACGAAGTTGGGGATAAAATAATATTAGATGTAAACTTTCAATAAAATCATTAGATTGAAATTATTTAAGTAGAATCTATTTGACATTATATAAAAATAAAAAAAAATAATAATAAAGAGATAAAATAAAATACAACCGTTAATAAAATTTCAATAATAACTAGTGAAAAGAGAAAACTTAATTAATAAAGAGAGAGAGAGAGAGAGATATGTATATATCTTGGATATGAAAAATGTATAAATAATTTGTACTGGTGTATAAAAGTTCACAGTTTAATATAAGTTACAAAACAATGAGCACCAACGAGGAGTTAATTTCTACCTTCAATAAATTGAACGCCAGGCAGAGACTTAGTGTGAAGGATATGCTATCTCTAGAGGTGTATCATATAACTGGAGCTGATCGTATTACTACCAAGTATGGGGAAACTATTGTCTTAGAACTGGGAACGAACATTTTATATTTACCAAAGAGGTTTAATTCACTAAGTGATAAGGATATTGAAAATTTATCTACGGGCGCTTATCTTATTTCTAAATATCCTATAAATGATAGCAATAATAGTGATTTATACAGATTGGAGTTGAAGCCAGTTCCTCCTGTAAGAGATTATTATCCTTTTGCTACATTTAAATAGAAACTATTTAAAAAGTGTTTAAGGAAATATTTTAAATAAAAACAAGAAGAAAAAAAAATTAAATTGCATGAATATTTGTTTAATTTATACGAATTCAACCATATAAAAATATACATACGTAAGTATATAACACGAGGATTTGATAAATCAATGAGTAGTTTTCATTAAGATTTTAAACTAGAACGATGGATTTTATAAACGATTTTTTACAAGAGTTCGGAAATATAATTTTCGAAGAACATCTGTCTTTTCTTCGGGCATTCAAAACTGATTATGAGAATTTTGATGATAGAATACCTTGCTCTCATGACGAAAATTCAAATGAAGACGTTGTTGGTATGTGTACGTGTTACTTTTTTCATATGAAAAAACTAAGGGTGAAGAAGATTATTGATACATATAGAAGCTTACTTCATCACTTTTTATCGACTGCTACCGCTAACCGAAAGGAAGATTGAGACGAATTAATAAACATTTTTAAACAAAATTTTTAATTAAATTTTATAATTTACATAAAAAAAAATGAACAAAATGTTTGAAAGGAAACATAATTTAAATATTTTTTTATTTTTCTTAGACAACATATATGTATGTATGTATGTATGTGTGTATGTATGTATGCATGTATATAATTGTATACGTCAACTTATTTACACAATGACAGATAGATAGAGCATAGTATTCAAGATATTTCCAATATAAAGGATTTTTTAGAGCGAAGTTATCATCAGTTTAAAATTTACTTCCGAGGTGTAAGTAAAAAAATTAAAATTCTCTTTTGAAAATGGAAAATAAAATGACAAACTTTTTCCAACAACCAAGGAAACCTCAAATACAGGATGTGGTTTTTGAGCTGGAGTACTTCCTGAATTTAAAATTAAAAATTTCTTGTGGTTTTTCAACTCTAAATGGATTTAAGCCAATGATATGGCTACATTATAAAAATAAACATTTTATTGGATTGGATCGGGAAGAGTGGCTACGTTTAATGCACTATAAAACCTATATTAGCAGCGTCCTTTCTCAGAAAGAATTTTTAAATTCAGTAAATTTGATAGATGACACTACTGAAAGGAATACAGCCTATATATTTCAATATAAAAACGGTAGCTATCGTTTAATTATTCAGCAGGATAACTACAAAATTAAAATAGAGCCAGATACGTGGAAGTCGCTACTTGGTATTGGAATATTTTTAACTTCAATTTTATGTTGGAACGGCATCCTCAGGAAACAAATTCTACATTTTTATTATGATTTTTATATTTCAACGTGTTCTATATTAAGAAAAACTAGTATACAACTGAGTGAAATAAAAGGAATTAATGAAAAAGATATTGAAGTTGATCTGACACGTCTTTGTTACGAAATAGGAAAAAAAATGCAAAACAAAATTTTAACAGACGTAAAAATACACAGACTATTGCTAAGAATGGATAATAAATGAAATAAAAACTATAAATAAATTAATTAAACAAATTTTATTTTTTCTGTTTTTTATTTTTTTATTCCACATTGTTTTTTATTTGGGATTTTATTAAAAAGTTTAAACATAAATGTCCACAATTAAATCCATTCAATTTCTGATATCTCTTATAGTTATACTTTATATTGTTTCCCAAATATCTTAAAACTTCTAAGGGTGGTTGAAGATTACCAAAACTATCAAAATATTCCACATTATTATTATTTTTATAATATGCTACCCAATGTGTACCATTTCCGGTATTAGAGTCTAAGTTGATAATTCCACATTCTATCCTCCGTGGAATATTAGGAAGTTCACCTCTCATATAAACTCCTCTAAAGTGAAGAATATGCTTCTTTCCAAAAGTTCTTAAATCCATATCTGTTAATGGTCTGTTGGGTAGCTGATTTAATAGTTTTTTGATGCCTTTTTATAAGGTTTCAGATAGAGACCTTTTCCTATTGCTATTGCCTCTAATGCTCTGTTATGACGTTTATTTTCTTCCAACTGTTCTCTACCATTTTTAGCTATAGTAATGGCTTTAGCAATTTGTGAACCTCCAGAAGCCATTGCATCTAATGCTCCAAGTGCTGTAAATATCGGTATCAAATGTAATAAGCCGCCAATTTTAGGAACTCTGATAATTCTTGGAATTTTTACTTCCGATTTTTTTCCAAGAAACGAACGTTTAATAACATTTCGCGCAGTTTTTATACCATCTTTTGTATCTGTAGGCTTATTTTTTCTTAAGATAGTTGTAGCTGCTTTAATCGCATTACGAAAATGGTTTTGCTTACAAGTTTTCTTAGTCTTTGGATTTAACACCCAAACCAAATTTTACTTTAGATTTCATTGCGTTTGTTACAAGGTACGAATTTATTTTTTCTCCGAGTGTGCTGTCTTAGCTGTTACCCTCTCCCAAGCTTTATTAGCTAGTTCTCTATCCGCCTGATGACGTTTTTTAATATCAGTACTCTGAGAATAAGCAATATCATGAACTCGACAAGCAGCATCCAATGGATTAATTCCTCTATCTCCTCTCTTCAACCGTTTTTCTAATTTTGTTCCAGGTCCACAAAATTGATATCCAGGCAAATGAAGTTCAACTGGTAATGAATTAATCAAACTGTTTACCAGTCCTTTTCCTTGAACTGTCTCTTTCGCATTAAATTTTTTATTTGAATACACAATCATTTATACTTTTAATTATTTCTGTAAATAAATTCAAACTTGTTTAATATAACTTTCAGTTGTAAAGATGCATTTGATTAAGCAACACTCAAATATCTTAGTAAGAAATTTCGATTTCATTGAATACAATAGTCGAACTAAACACAGTTGCCTATTACCAAACTCAATAAGAGCATTACTAGTAGGCCCATCTAATTGCGGGAAAACAAATGTAATGCTCAGCTTAATCGAAAGCCCAAATGGATTAAAGTTTAAAAAAATTTACTTGTATTCAAAGTCATTACAACAGCCAAAATATAAGTATCTAGAAAGACTAATTTCATCAGTAAAGGGAATAGGTCTTTACACATTTACAGAGAATGAAGATGTCATATCACCTAATAAAGCAAAGGCAAACTCTGTAATGATATTTGATGATGTTGCATGCGAAAAGCAGAATAATATTAGATCATATTTTTGTATGGGTCGTCATAGAGACATTGATTCATTTTATTTGTGTCAAACGTATACACGTATTCCTAAACATTTAGTACGAGATAATGCAAACTTTATCATAATATTTAAACAAGACGACTTAAATTTAAAACATATTTATAGTGATCATGTTGGAAGTGATATGAGTCTCAAAATGTTTCATAATATATGCAATGAATGTTGGAAGGAGAAATATGGATTTCTTGTGATCAGCAAGGATGATGATGTATGGAATGGACGCTATAGAAAAGGCTTTGATGTTTTCATTCAACCTTAGTTATAAATATTCATTCAACTGCTGCGGACATTTTCTAATTAAAAGCTATTTAGCTGTTTAAAAAAGCTGTTTAGCTGTTTAAAAAAGCTGTTTAGCTGTTTAAAAAAGCTGTTTTGCTGTTTAGAAAAGCTGTTTAGCTGTTTAAAAAAGCTGTTTAAAAAAGCTGTTTAGATGTTTAAAAAAGCTGTTTTGCTGTTAAAAAAGCTGTTTAGCTGTTTCAAAAAGCTGTTTAGCTGTTTACAAAGGCTGTTCCGCTGTTTAAAAAACCTGTTTAGCTATTTCAAAACGCTGTTTATCTGTTTCAAAAAGCTGTTTTGCTGTTAAAAAAGGCTGTTTAGCTGTTTAAAAAGCTGTTTGTTACTAACTGAGCTATTCTCCAGCAAGCCAACATGGAAGAAAGTATATTAAAAGAATTAGTGAAATCAAGAAAAATTCTAAAAAAGAAATTCGACAGTATCAAACAAGGTGAAGCGTAATCGTGTTCTTCACCTTTACTATTCTTTATACTTCCCTCTATAAATAAAAAGCTTTCCGAAGGTAGAACATATAAGTCTTGATTTTGTAGGGTAATTCGAATTTCAGCATTGTTTTTAAATGACTGAATATATGGTACGTAACTATGAAAGTCTTTTTTTGTTATACTCTCGTCCGAAAGCGGTTGCTCCAATACATTAAGTATATCAGACATTTTTGTTTACTTTAAATTTAAGTAGCTTTAAGAATCTTTTATTTTCTTCTGTTAACTTCGGTCTTATAGCTTTAACGGTATATGTGCTGGAGAGTCATTCATGTATGCTCCTTGTATTATATTACATTGAATTTGTATAGCATTAACTTTCAGAATATTTACAACTTGATTAGATAAATGTACTACTCCTGCCTTTAAAGATTTTTCCGCAAAACCAAGCAATTTACCAATTGATCGCGTTCGATTAGAATAAATTATATCGTGTGAAGAACTAACTTCTATTTGTAAAGTATTATTATTCGGTTCAATTATTATGGTTTTATTAAAATTAGTTTTTTTATATTGTGTAGTTATGTAATCGACAATGTCTTGCAAGTAGTAGGGAACTAGCGGTTCTGGGCCAATTAAACTTGTTAAATTGTGGGCTGAAATTGTTAAATTGTGGCTGAAATTGTTAAATTGTGGCTGAAATTTTAAAATTCTTGGAAATTTGTGAAATTTGATACCTACGTGTGTGTATGTGTGTGTTTTCGGCGGCGCTTTGATGTTTTTGTTTACATAAGGAGTTTTTTGTTTACATTAACCCTTGTGTGAACGGGTGATTTTTTTTGTGGTGGCATTAATTGTGTGAACGGGTGATTTTTTGTGGGGGTGGATTAAGGAGTTTCATAAGATTAAGATTTTATAAGTATATACATATAGATATCCCGACGGGAAAATCATGAAATGATTTTTCCTAATACCAATGGGGAAATTGTGAAAATTATTTTTCCTAATGCCTACGGGAAAATCATGAAATGATTTTTCCTAATGCCGACGGCAATGCTTGATTATTTTTCTTAATGCCGACGGCAATACATGATTATTTTTGCCTACGGCAATGCATCATTATTTTTTCTAATGCCTACGGCAATGTATGATTATTTTTCCTAATGCCGACGGCAATACATGATTATTTTTCCTAATGCCTACGGCAGTGCATCATTATTTGTTCTAATGCCTACGGCAATGTATGATTATTTTTCCTAATGCCTACGGCAATGTATCATTATTTTTTCTAATGCCTACGGCAATGCATGATTATGTTTTTCAAATGCCGACGGCAATGCATGATTACTATATTTCTTAATGCCGACGGGAAAATGATTTTTCCAAAGGGAAAATTGCCAGTGTTGCCAGACTGTATAAATTTGTTATCGTAATACTATATCAGTAATATCAGAGAAAATAGATTTGATGAATACTAGGCGATTCTCATATGAATCGTGGGAATGTGTATGTGTGATTTCCTCACGCTAATAAATTGTTTATAAATAAAATAAATTGTTTATAAATAAAATAATTAAATAAATTAATTTAATTTATTTAATTATTTTATTTATTTATTTATAAAATGTTCTCATGTATGTGAACACCCTAAAATGTTCTCATGTATGTGAACACCCTAATGCTTGTGTGTGGGTGGTCCAGCTTGATTGTCGATGGTAATTGTATATTGTGTTTATTTGTTTAAGAAATATATTTGTATGTATGTATGTATGTATGTATGAATGTATAAATGTATGTATGCATGTATGAATGTATAAATGTATAAATGAATGTATGAATGTATAAATGAATGTATGAATGTATAAATGTGCGATCGTGGGAACTTGTGCGTGGAATATTTTGTGCTTGTGTAGAATACATTTATATTTTGCAACGTAGTCAGTTTCTTTGTCTTCAATTCTTTTAAAGCAGAGGATTTTAAACTAAGTACAGTCATCAGCAGAGCAACAAAAAGTAAAAATTTGCAAGTAAGCAAAAAAGTTAACTTCTCCTCCTCCCCACTTCCTTCTATTCTCTTTATGTAGTTTGTATTTGAAATAAGAAAACACTTTTACATTTTTTTATTTTGTAAACATTTATTGTTTAAAATTTTATAATAATACATACAGTAATATATTCTTAAGTATAAATATTTTAAAAAGTGAAAAAGTTCATTTAAAACAAGATATTTCTTTGGAGAGTAAAATAGCATTTCTTAATGCGCATACACCAAATTTATGATAATTACAATAAAAATATTCTGGATACTTGATTTCCATTTGTTTAAAGTTGATGCAGCCTATATCCTCAACGTTAGAAATTTTTCGGTGTAACATTTTTTCCAACCATAGTCTTTTTCTTCACCTTTTACATAAATTTTAGAACATCTTACGTTGGCTTTTAAAAAATTGCAAACGCTATGAAATGAAACTGATCCAGCAGTCCAGCTTAGGTGATGATAGTTTTTTGTTAGCCACTTTGCTTCTCTTTGCTTTTTAATTGATAAGCATTTAAAATCAAATGGTGGTTTTATAATGAAGTTGTTATATTCATAATTGTTGAAAACAATCGCTACTTCTTTTGCGATGAAATCGTTTGAATTAGTTTTGAAACCTTGTACGTCTATAAAAATTATGTTATTTTCCATGTTATTCAATTTATAACACTTTTCGAACTTGTCCTTTGATGGGTATATATTCTATTATACGATCATGAATAAGAATGCAGTAAGCTGATGTCTTTGGTGCAATATTAGTTGCTGTTTCAAATTCTATTTTTATATCAATCGGTCCATTATTGAGTGATTCATTATGATGACTGACATCTACTACAATAATAGGAGCTTTTGTCTTAAACTCTGATGCAGTTAGAAGCGGTTGAGATTCTTTCATATAGTAGCTTTGTTGGAATCTTAGATACATATCATATAGAATTGCATAACGTTCATTTTTGAACTTTATGTTAAGATCATCATACGGGTATGAGACTGAATTTAAATGTACTTTTAAATTAGTCAAATCACAATGAACAAATTTATTTTCTTGTTGAAAAGCAATCAACAAAAAACGGGGGCGTTCTCTATTTGCAGCCAGTTTAACATTCCAAATATGGCTAGTTCCTGTGTTTAATTGTGGATTAATATGACAATCCCAACTGCGAAATGCCATGGGTATAGAAGCACCATTGTTAATAATTTTAATCATATTCAATTTGCTAAGGTCAGATAATTGAACATGAGGTATTCTCCATGAGATGAGTGAAATTGTAAGTTTAGCTTTTTCAGTAGAAACACTCGAGCGTACAAGATCTTCGTCGTTCTTATTGCGCAAGAGTATCAGTTCATGTTTTCCATTTAATATAACTTTGTTGTAGTCTTCAGCGAATCCTAGAAGCATTTTTAGAGGTACATAGAAATTGAAAAATCCATTTGCAAGAGTGACATCATCAATTTTGTTCCATCCAGCATTTTGCATCACATTGCTTTCGTTTGGTGATAGCGAAACCAAGTTCTTTATGGTGCTCGTGGCTCCTAAATATCTTGTATGATCAATTTCAATTCCATTGAGCTCATAGCGAATTTCATCAAATAGATATGCTACAAAGTTGTTTTTTAATTTAAAGTTCTCTGAAGAAGAAGATTTAGGGGCATTATCATCGGCAACAAACCCCTCTACATAAATGTAGCTCTCACTGGGTAGCACGTATAAATCTTGATTTTGTATTGAAATTCTGATTTCATCATTATTGTTGTAAGATTGTAAGTATGGTACATATGTATGATAATCCTTTTTGATTATATTCTCATCAGAGAAAGGTTTATCTAAGACATCTATTATTGAACTCATTTTGTCTTCAATTTAAAATTCAAGGACTTTAGAAAATTTTTATTTGATGTTGTTAGTGCTTTCTGTTGAAGTGGTCGCTTTAATGTTCTTGTTGTTGTTACTGCTTTATTTTTCAATGTATTTGTGTTGTATATTAGCATTATTTAGTTGACCTCAAATGTATTCGTATTGTAATTTCCTCTCCTCGAAAATTAATTAAATCACCGTGTTGATCAACTACTCGCAGCGTTAGTGAACTTATCTCTCTGGTGTTCACAGGTAAATAGATGAGATTTCTTGGAACCTCATCTATTTTATAGCCTGGAGGCACATTAATCGGAAATTCATGAAGTGTATGCGATTTGGAGTTATTCATATATGTGTTAATAGCGATACTACTTTCAACTCGCAAGAGATTCACTTTAAAAATATTAACTGGAAGATCTGAGTAATAATATTTGTTTGGTGTTAGGATTTTGCTATTGAATCCTAAAAGTTTTCCAATTGTGTTGTCTTTATTAAAATATACAGGACCTTTGGAACTATTAACTTTAACTTGCATTGTATTGTTATTGGCTTCAATAAAAATCTTATTTTCTGGACAGAGTCTTCTGTATTGCTCTTGTATAAAATCTACAATATCATTCAATTCGTAAGATCCAATTGGTATTTCAATTGTATGTTCCCCTATATGAAACATATTGTTGTAGGTGTCTACATTTGGAATGCTGTTGTATGAATGAAAATCAGTTAGAGCACACTCATATGCACCATGTAATTCAATAGGAGGAAAGTAACTAGCAGATAATTCTGATGAGTTAGAGCTCAGAGTAAGTGTTATTGACATTATAACTGTCTGATTACAATTAAATAAAGTTTAGTACAACATATGGTTTATAAGCATGATTTACATATTTATTTCATTTTCTTATTTTAAAATTAACATTAGTTTCTTAATATTACTGCTATTGTTGTTGATGATGGTATTCAGCTATAATATTTCGTTCTTACTTATCCAAGAATTGTGTTGATTAGAAAATCCCAACCATTTAACGTATGCCTCCTTTCCTTTAGTTTTAAGAACCTTTTCAACTAGATATGTATTTGGATATCTAGTTTTCGAAAGTTCTTCAGTATAGAATCCACCTTTAATAGGATTACCAAGATAATCTTCTAATATGAATGTTGTAGGATTTGTATTTTGAACTATTGTAATTGTGAAAATTTCTGTAGTCCAATTTGGGATATAACCTTTTTCAAATTTATGCTTATATTTGCTTATGCGTACATGATCTCCAACATTAAATTTCGACGTTTTGTACATCTTCAAATGACTGTATACTGTATTTAGTAGCTTTTCCTCATTTGTTGAGTTGACTTTAATCGGAGACATTTTGATGGTACAATGAACTTTTCTATTGTATGCATTAAGTAAATCTTTATATATATCAATCCACTTATATGAACCATTAAAGCTAAATTCTTTCCACATCATTCCTTTCAATGTTCTGTTAAATCGTTCTACTATTGATGCTTTCATACTGCTATATGTTGAGTAGTGATTAATGTTGTATTTATCCATTAATTTTCCAACGTGTTTGTTGAAAAATTCTTTACCATCATCTGTTTGTAAGTTTTTTGGTACTCGTCCTAATTCAAAAATATTTTCCATCGCCTTGGTTGTTTCGAGTGCAGTTTTAGTTTTTAGTGGTACTGCCCATGCAAATTTTGAAAATGTGTCAATTACAGTTAACAAAAATCGATAATTTCTGTTTTCTATAGAATAGATCCCCATTTCAACTAAATCAGCTTGCCAAAGATCATCTATTCCTTTCATTACAACTCTACGACGCATAAAAACTTTTCGAGCTTGCTTATGCAGTTCGTTTACTAAATTTCTTTTTGAAGACATTAAGTTGTTTTACAGATTTTTTGGAAAGTGTTGTGATCTACTTGACGCACTTTCAGCTATTGATACAAACATATAATTTTCCAATCTATAAATTTTCTCATTAAGCTGTTCAATTTGTTCTTCAAAGGATGTTTTAATTTGTAGAATGTCTTTTTGAATTTTATAATTTTCTTCTATATCTAATTTTATATCGCGTTGTAGCTCCTCAATTTGCATTTGAATATCTTCTTGAATTATAGTATTATCTTCCTTAAAGTATGTTAATAATTTCTCTTCTAATTTTTCGATTTGAGTTTGCAGAAACAATTTATTGATAACATCGTTTTCCTCCAGAGCTTTTGCAACATTTTTGATTCTTTTGTTTTGGACATCAATGTTGTTGTTCGTATCCATAAAGAACCCCAGCAGTTTAGGTGCATTTTTCAAAGAAATTATACTGCTAGTATCGTTTAAATAGTGTCCAAATTTATCAACAGACATGCTTTATATACTTTATTAAAGTTAATGTATTATATTTGCTTCACGTAGTTCTTCAATAATTGATACAATCTCGTTATTGTGATTAGTATGATCTGCACCTTGTGATGCAAGCAGTAGTCGAAGACGATCTACTAACTCATTTGGATCGTCCCAGTATATATAGTTTGGCTTATGGACGTTAAATTCCATCATTCCATCACCTAAATAACTACCTTTTGACTTAGATGCTGTTGATTCGTTTAAATTCTTCTGGTTTTTCTCGTCAATAAATTTCTTAATAATATGTTTGTATTTATATCCTCTAGTACCCTTAATTTGACCATCAGGTTTATAGTCCCTTCTATATGCATTAGTAGTAATTAAAATCTTTTTATAGATTTCGAGTTCAAATTTATCATAATTTTTTGGTATTTTATGAAACATTAGAGAAAATAGTCCTGGTGTTAGAGCCCATATTTGACCACCAACTTGTATTTTATCTTCATTAAGTTTGAGGTTACTATCACCAAATTTCCATTCATTATTGAAATCTTTATGTGGACCATAGTTTGTATCTAATTCATTTCTTCCTTCCAAGACTGATAAGTCAGTATAAGTATCTTCTGTATTGGAAGTCTGTGAGTAAAAATCATCTTCATCATCGTCATCATCATTCACAGTATTAGCATCATTAAACAAGATGGTATTATCGAATATTGTTCCTTCTGCTAGTTTCTTTGGTGTACTTGTCTCTATCTTGACTGATGTTTTTTCAGGTTTAAAACTTGTATTATTTTCAACTTCTGTCTTCATTTTACTTTCTTCTTTTATGGGAATGTTTTTAATTTTATTAGAACTATTTATGAATTCTTTGAGTGGTTCTGTTATAGGTTTAAATGTATCTCTTAGTTGTTCACGTGTATCTATTTCACCAGTTTTTATACTACGAAGCTTTTTCTTCAAGACATTTCTTGTCAACACCAACTGTTTTAAAATTTTCTCATCCATGTTTAGCAAATAAGAGGTATCAGCTATTAGATCAGGTATCAGCTTATCAGGACCTGGTCTGGTTTTCAGATCAGCTTATCAGGACCTGGTCTGGTTTTCAGATCAGCTTATTAGGACCTGGTCTGGTTTTCAGATCAGCTTATCAGGACCTGATCTGGTTTTCAGATCAGCTTATCAGGACCTGATCTGGTTTTCAGATCAGCTTATTAGGACCTGATCTGGTTTTCAGATCAGCTTATTAGGACCTGGTCTGGTTTTCAGATCAGCTTATTAGGACCTGATCTGGTTTTCAGATCAGCTTATCAGGACCTGATCTGGTTTTCAGATCAGCTTATCAGGACCTGATCTGGTTTTCAGATCAGCTTATTAGGACCTGGTCTGGTTTTCAGATCAGCTTATCAGGACCTGGTCTGGTTTTCAGATCAGCTTATTAGGACCTGGTCTGGTTTTCAGATCAGCTTATTAGGACCTGGTCTGGTTTTTAGATCAGCTTATTAGGACCTGGTCTGGTTTTCAGATCAGCTTATCAGGCCCTGGTCTGGTTTTCAGATCAGCTTATCAGGTATCAGATGAGGTTATAGCAAATGGATGTATCAAGTTTAAAGTTAGATTAATAACTAGAGATAATTTTTATGAGTAGTTGCTTATATAGTTATGAAATAGTCAAATTGCTTTCTGTAGCGACCATCGTTTAATTCGTTATCTTTGCTTATCATCAAAAATCCATATTTATCCTTCCAACATTCTCGACAAATTTCTTGAAACTTTTCATAGCTCATATCGCTGGCAACATGATCCTTATAAACATGCTTCATATTTGTCTCATCTTGCTTAAACATTATAATAACATTTGCATTGTCTCTTATTAAATGCTTGGGAATTCTGGTATATGTTTGACACAGGTAGAATGAATCAACATCCCTATGTCGCCCCATACAAAAATATGTACGTATATTATTCTGCTTTTCACATGCAACATCATCAAATATCATAATTGAATTAGTTTTAGCTTCGTCAGGTGGAATAACTGATTCATTATCGGTGAATGTATAATACCCCATACCTTTAATTGGTGAAATTAGTTTCTTTAGGTATTCATATTTAGGTTGGTAGAGAGATTTTGAGTATAAATAGATGTTTTCAAACTTGAGTCCATTAGGACTTTCTAGCAAGCCAATCATAACATTAGTCTTTCCACAATTTGATGGTCCCACTATTAGAGCACGAATAGAATTTGGTAAGAGAGGACTATGCTTTATTTTTGAACTGATGTTCGCTGAATCATCAATATTACGAACTAAAATATTTTTATGTTGTTTTACTAACTGCATTTTTGTAACTAAATGCATTTCATATATATTACCTCTTATATAGGAAAAATTAGATAATATGGTTATACGATATCAGAAAACTTTTAGTCATAAAAACACCGTCGTTGGAGGAGGTCTAGTAGACAAAATAATAAACTCTCTACCTGTTGAACTGCATCTACCTGGATATCAGTACTGTGGACCTGGAACAAAACTACAAAAACGTTTAAATCGAGGTGATAAAGGAATTAATTTATTGGACTCTGCGTGTAAAAATCACGATATTGCTTATTCCAAAAATAAGGATTTAAGTACCAGACATAAAGCTGATAAAATACTTGAAAACTCCGCTTGGGATCGAGTTTTATCAAAAGATAGTAGTCTTGCTGAAAAATCATTTGCATATATGGTTACTAACGCAATGAAAGCCAAAACAAAATTTGGTATGGGTGTGGAGAAAAAGAAAAATGAAAAAAAGAACAAACTAAATGTTAAAACACTATTTAGAACATCAGTTAGAGCTGCATCAAAAATACTAAAAAAAGAAAAACCATTAGATATTAACACAGCTATTAAAATTGCACGAAAAACTATTAACAAGTCATTAAAAGGAAGAAAGTCTCAAATTATAGTACCACGTGTGATACGTGTCCCAAAAATTGGTGGTTTTTTACCTCTAATACCGATTTTAACTGCTCTGGGTGCAATTGGTAGTCTAACAACTGGAGGTGCTGCCATAGCTAAAGCTGTAAATGCAACCAAGAATGCTAAAAATCAACTTGATGAAGCAACTAGACATAATAGAGCGATGGAATCTATAGCAGTTGGAAAAGGACTTTACTTAAAACCATATAAAAAGGGTTATGGTTTAGTTCATAAAGAGGAATCAAAAAACTCTTAGAGATGCTGCCCAACAGACCACTTTCTGATGTGGACCTAAGACGTTTCTCTATAAATATTCCATATTTTAGAGGTGTTTTCATGTTGAATACTCTACCAAAACGAACAAAGAAAATTGAATGTGGAATAATCAATTTAGATGTATCAACAGGACCTGGTACACATTGGGTAGCATATTATAAAAACATCAATGAAAAAGAATATTTCGACAGCTTTGGAAACTTACAACCTCCTTCAGAAGTAGTCAAATATCTTGGTACAAATATAAAATACAACTATAATCAACATCAGAATTTTAATACATTTACCTGTGGACATTTATGTCTTAAATTTCTTTATGAAATAACTGAAAATATTAAATAAAAACACAAACATTTATATTTTACAAAACTCTTTAATGTCTTTTTATTCATAATTTAATAAACGTAATTAATATAATTTATTGCCAGACAGGATATTGGGAATTTCGAATTAGAAATTCACTCAGCTTATTCGCAACGATTAGGTTTTCTTCACCTTCTCTACTTAGACAATATGATTGTGCATGTTTAATTTATGTGAAGACAAGACTGTGCATGTTTAAGCAATATGAAAACAAGAATTTACATATAAGCAAAAACAAAAACTGTTTGATCCAACGAAGTAAAGCCAATAAAGAAATAAACACCATTTCATTCTTTTTTCAATATTTTATTTCAAATTTTTTCTTAAAAATTCATATAGATATGTACAATAATTTTTCTTAAAAAATAAATAGGATTTTATTTACAATAATTTTTCTTATTTAATAAATATGATTTTATATACAACAATTTTTCTTAATGAATAGGATTTTATATACAACAATTTTTCTTAATGAATATGATTTTATTTACAATTTAAAAATTAACTAAAAATTAATTAATTTTAACAATTTTCTTGCATTCTAGCAATCTCATCTAGCAACATATCAAGTTCGTATTCAGGGTTAGTTTCCTTAATACGAAAATGATACCATGCATATGTATTAATGTTATTTGATCTAATTTTTCTCTTATCGTCTCCATAACTTAAGACTACCTTATTTAGTTGACTAGTATATATCTGATGTAGCTTAGATTTAAATGTTAACATATTATCATACACATTAGTCTTATTAAATAAACAATTTTTATAAGTAGCTAAACTATATTTATCTAATATGGCTCTCTTTACCCCCTTCGATTTTTTAACGTCATTTTGATTTTGTACACTGAATGAGTACATTTTTGATCGCAACCCAACAAATTCTGTCATTATTTTACCGCAATTTTCATCTTTCATCATACCAATGACTTTTTTATTTACTAGTGGAAAATTATAAATATTGTCTGTAGGATAGTCCGATGTATCAAATTGTTCTTGTATGTCATTTTTGATGTCAGCGTAAAAGTCGTCCGTTTTTATTGAATATATAAAAGAGTCCGTGTCCATATAGTTCAATGAGAGTTTTGTCTTAAACTTAGGTTGCATGTACCCGTAATGGAAATTATACATTTTCCATTTGGACAGCTCGAGTACACAAAATCCTAAGTAAATTGGTTTATTGTAGCAGGTTTTGACTCTAGTCATTTCGATTGCTACTAGATCTTCGGAAAATATAGATAAACTATGAAAATTTGGTTTTGATATCCAATCTTGGGCCCCCAAACGATTACAATTCGTTCTCTCCCAACTATTAACAATTTTAACATCTCTCCTCTTATCCACATTTTCCATGGTTTTACCATACACTGCATTATTAAGTAGTTTGAAAAAAATTTTTTCAAAAGCATTTTTAGCAGTGGCCCTATGTCTGGTATTTAGGTCAATATAGCCTTTTAACCATGGAGATTGTTTAAATGCTAGAATACGATGAGTTTTCTTTAAAACTAAGCCATATTCTAAGCACTGTTTCAGAACTCTAAAGTGTATCACGTATGATTGCTTTGTAGAGAAATCGGTTATCAACTTGCTATACTTCGCTTGCATAACTTTTTTATTTTCAGCGCAAAAAGGAAGGTCATTATGCAAGTCGTGTAAATGAGAGGGATAATCCAACGTGACCTCATATACATAACCGTCTGTTCCATTGTCAGCTATGCTGTTTGGGTCCAGATTCAGCTCGTCTTGCGATAACCATCTGAACCCACCATGAGGAAGATATTCCGACATCGCCCAACCATATAAATTGTTAGCGTCTAAATAGACGAGAAATTCTGAGGGCTTCTCTTTATCGAAATCTTCCAAATATTTGTTATTCGCTTTTGAATATCTTTGACTACACTGTACGATCCCTCCACGTATACCTTTTTTCATAAAATTGTACATGTCTATGTCTGTCAATAATTCTAATTCAATTTTTGTGTATTTGAGCATTGCATCCCAGGAAAGGCCAGGTGCTGTATAATATTGGCATGGATCGAGCTCATAAATACCTTTACAAACTTTTCTAAAGTTCTCGAAAATATCTGTCAGTAAGAGGACATCTGTTTTTAAGTAAAGTTCCATGTAATCTTTCATAGTTTTGCAACCAAAAGTATTCCATACCTCTTCAGCATGTGAGTATTCCTCTAAAGAACACTCTTTATTGTTCAACTTATTAAAGAAATCACTGCGTGAAGGCAGCTGACACTCATCTAATTTTTGGAATGAATTTAGGTACTCATACGGGAAAATACCTTTTTTCTTAATAAGCTGAAATTCTTTTTCTGACTGAAATAAGGACCTTATAGTTCTGAAATCATTATCCGACAAATTGCAGGCTAATGATTCCAAACTCTCAGCCATAAAGCGTATTGTATCAAGAAATCTTATTTCAAGCTTATGGCCATCACTCATTTCTGTAAATTGGGAGAGGGATATATAAAGTTCCTTATTGAGAGGGAGTACTTTCAGTTGCATTGAAATTTCACCTAGATCTTTAATAAAAAGATGTGAGTCATAATTTGAGTAGTTGTGAAAGTAAACTGGTATAAACTTGGGAATTTGGTAATTTAAATTACAGTTATTGTGGGCTGCACCTCTATATTTACCACTAATGTGACAATGATCTCTAACGCGATCTTTACCTAGAAATTTTTGACAAATATGACAATTCACCGCACTATAAAAATTATAAATGTCAGAAGGGGATAAAGTATCCATTTGTCTATTATTTACTAAGTGACTATTGTATATATCCTCACAATCTTTAATTAAATATGATACAAATTTTTTTGAGGCATCTTTTCCTGTATATATCCTTAATTTATCTAACTTATTGCTATGGAGACACTTAATATAATAGCTAAATGCACAAGGAGTGTGCTTTTTGACTAGACTAGTTTTATTACTTACACTATTACTAACTTCTTCCAAGATGCATTCGAAATCCGCATATACCACGAAGGGTACATCCATTTTTCTTTGATGTCCCTTGAAGCTCAGAATTGCATCCGGACCTGATGGCATAGTTGTAACAATTTTACCGCACTCCGCCTTATGATTTGTCATTCCAGTTTCGTTATGGGTGTACTGGAGACAGCTGTTGCACAAATGTAGTTTGTGTTCATACTTCGTAACCTGATTCCGTAAAAGTCTATGAATGATAAAAAAATAAATAAAAGTTTATAAGTAAAATGTACATAGTATAAAATATATAAACAAGTATATGTATCCTTAAAATAAAAAATTGTATAATTTTTTAACTTACCTTGATATATTCTTTATCAATATGTAGTGAAGAACTTCACCATTCTTTAAAAGCAGCAAGTTGACGTGGTTCACTTTCTCGTCCTTGGTCACATAATAAGGACCAATGATCTGATCTGCTCCCTCATCATACCCAAATACGTTCACACTTATAGTCGGATTGTTTGCCTCAAACTCTTTGATTTTATTAAGTGCTAATGGGTACGTTAAATTTTCGAAATTTAACGCTACACCATTTCGCGTAACAATCGTCTCTGCAGCAATGTCAGGGATATTATACGAACTGCAACGTTTTGGGTGATCGTATTTTGTGGTATCCATTGCAGCAATCAGACACCACTTGAAGCAATATTCATCATCGTTTTGTATATTGATGCAAGCCTTTCTTCTTACAAGTTTTTCAGGAGTGGATATCCAATTCGAGCCTTTGACGAGCGACGATTTGTTGATGTTGATTTCTGCTCGGACTATGCGTGACAAAGTCCAACCAGAATCTCGCTCTTCAAATTCGGACATTTTGGTTGAAATATCCTCAACCTGTTTACGTAGTATTTCTTCTATATTGTCTGCCTTCGTCAGTAAACTCATTTTGGCTACATGTGATATTATGCACAACTCCAATTCCTCTCCCACAATTTTTATATACTCCGCCACAATACTCACATGAAATTTAATTATTGTATGTTTAGTTAAATTCATTTGAAGTCTCTCCATAAAAATATTTTTGCTTTCCTTAATAAACTCTTCCAAGAGAAGTTGGTCTTTTTTATTTAGAATTGCATATGTGGCGATATGATTTTTGAAGGCTTTCGATATTTTATAATATCTCACATTATTTTCTTCTGTCCTGACATGGGGAGTACTCATTGGAGTTGGCAGAGTTTCTTCTCCTATTTCTTCTACATCTACTTCTCCATCACTTTCCGGTAAAGTTATGTCCATAGCATCGTTGTATAAGGTCCCTCCAAGGATATCCACACCTTGTTGTTGAGCTTGTTGTTGTTGTTGTTGTTGCTGCTGCTGCTGCTGCTGCTGCTGCTCTTGTTGATGATAAGTAAGAGGTTGCCATTGCATCAAATTGGAATACTGCTGCATTTGGTTATCTGGTGTGACGGGATTATAATTGTAACTTGGATACTCATATTGCATTGGTACTCCTGATCCCAAAAACATTGATGTAGGGTAACAGTTAGGCATACCGTATTGTTGATGATTCATTGGTAGTTGATATTGGGGATACTGTAAAGAGGGTTGTTGCTGATGATGAAATGTATTTAGCTGCTGTTGATGATTTTGAAGAGATGACTGCGGTTGCTCTTGATTTCTGTCCCGGCTTACGATCTCTTGATCCTGCACACTATGATTTTTAACATGGTCCAAAAAGGACTTTTGGTATTTATATACCTTATGACATCTATTACACATATATCCAGAAGAACTCATTTTTAATTAGTTTATGGATTTTCTATTTGAATTTAACACAATTGCTGATGATACTACTTGTAAATACAATAAAGTACTGATGTGTTGGTTATAAAAGTTGGCGTATTTATACGAAAATTGGTAGCAGTAGCCTTGCGGCATTCATAATTTTTACTTTTTGTTTCTCTGCTGATGACTGTACTTAGTTTAAAATCCTCTGCTTTAAAAGAATTGAAGACAAAGAAAATGACTACGTTGCAAAATATAAATGTATTCTACACAAGCACAAAATATTCCACGCACAAGTTCTCACGATCGCACATTTATACATTCATACATTCATTTATACATTCATACATTCATTTATACATTCATACATGCATACATACATTTATACATTCATACATACATACATACATACATACAAATATATTTCTTAAACAAATAAACACAATATACAATTACCATCGACAATCAAGCTGGACCACCCACACACAAGCATTAGGGTGTTCACATACATGAGAACATTTTAGGGTGTTCACATACATGAGAACATTTTATAAATAAATAAATAAAATAATTAAATAAATTAAATTAATTTATTTAATTATTTTATTTATAAACAATTTATTTTATTTATAAACAATTTATTAGCGTGAGGAAATCACACATACACATTCCCACGATTCATATGAGAATCGCCTAGTATTCATCAAATCTATTTTCTCTGATATTACTGATATAGTATTACGATAACAAATTTATACAGTCTGGCAACACTGGCAATTTTCCCTTTGGAAAAATCATTTTCCCGTCGGCATTAAGAAATATAGTAATCATGCATTGCCGTCGGCATTTGAAAAACATAATCATGCATTGCCGTAGGCATTAGAAAAAATAATGATACATTGCCGTAGGCATTAGGAAAAATAATCATACATTGCCGTAGGCATTAGAACAAATAATGATGCACTGCCGTAGGCATTAGGAAAAATAATCATGTATTGCCGTCGGCATTAGGAAAAATAATCATACATTGCCGTAGGCATTAGAAAAAATAATGATGCATTGCCGTAGGCAAAAATAATCATGTATTGCCGTCGGCATTAAGAAAAATAATCAAGCATTGCCGTCGGCATTAGGAAAAATCATTTCATGATTTTCCCGTAGGCATTAGGAAAAATAATTTTCACAATTTCCCCATTGGTATTAGGAAAAATCATTTCATGATTTTCCCGTCGGGATATCTATATGTATATACTTATAAAATCTTAATCTTATGAAACTCCTTAATCCACCCCCACAAAAAATCACCCGTTCACACAATTAATGCCACCACAAAAAAATCACCCGTTCACACAAGGGTTAATGTAAACAAAAAACTCCTTATGTAAACAAAAACATCAAAGCGCCGCCGAAAACACACACATACACACACGTAGGTATCAAATTTCACAAATTTCCAAGAATTTTAAAATTTCAGCCACAATTTAACAATTTCAGCCACAATTTAACAATTTCAGCCCACAATTTAACAAGTTTAATTGGCCCAGAACCGCTAGTTCCCTACTACTCTTGCAACTCATAAGACCCTATGGGAATTTCAATAACTGCATCTCCAATATGGAAAAGATTATTATCGTAGTCTACATTCGGAATAGAATTATATGAATGGAAGTCGATTAGGGAGCATTCATACTCATCCGTTAAAATAATAGGTGGGATATAATTTGCTTTTAAAATTGAAGAGTTTCCGCTTAATGCTAATGTTATTGACATGGTGAATGCTCAATTGTAAGTGAAATAATAATGCTTTAAAGTAGTTGTTTAATTTATTTCTAGTTTATTTGCTTATTTTATAATATTTCAGTTTTATTTATCCATGAATTATGTTGACTTGGAAAACCTAACCATTTAACATATGCCTTATTTCCTCTAGTTCTCAATACTTTTTCAACCAGAAACGTGTTCGGAAAACGTGTGCTATGTATTTCCTCCTTATAGAAACCTCCTTTAATTTCATGTCCTTGATAGTCTTTCAGCAAAAATGTTATAGGATAAGTGTTCTGTATCGATCTTATTTTAAATATTTCCGTTGTCCAGTTTGGAGTGTATCCCTTCTCAAAAACGTTTTTGTATTTACTAATGCGTACGTAATCTCCAACTTTATATCGTGAAGGCTTAAAAATTTTCAAATTACTATATACAGTATTCAAGAGATGCTTTTCATTGTTATGAGTTACGTCATTTGGTGCCATTTTTATTTTTCCATGTTTTTTCTTATTATACTTTTTAATCAAACCTTTATAAAAATCAATCCATTTATAAGTTCCGTTGTTACTAAACTCTTTCCACATCATCTCTTTCAAGGTTCTATTGAAGCGTTCAACAATTGAAGCTTTCATTACACTATATGTAGAGTAGTGATTAATTGAATATTTTTGCATCAACCCTCCAAACTCTTTATTGAAAAACTCTCTACCATCATATGTCTGTAAATTTTTAGGAACACGCCTCATACCAAGTATTTTCTTGAATGCATTACAAACTTCTGAGGCAGTTTTAGATTTAATTGCTTCAGCCCACGCATATTTTGAAACTGTATCTATTACAGTTAACATATATTTATAACCATTATTATATGCTGAATAATTTCCCATTTCTACCACGTCGGCTTGCCAGAGATCATCAATTCCTTTCATAATAACTCTGCGTCGTAAGAAGTTCTTCCGCGCTCGTAAATGAAGCTCATTAACTACTGCTCTTTTTTCCATTGTATGGTGATATTGTTGTCATTACATTATATATATCAATTATTTTCTTATTTAAATCTTTTATTTCATTTCTTAGCAGTACAATTTCTTCACTTATTCCCCTTTTTAAATTGTCTTTCATGTGTCTTATTTGTAAAATCAAATAAGCTTTGTTAACAGCATCAAGTCCATCCAAAGGTGAAGCTACGTTTATAATCCTTTTATTATCAATGTTTATTTTATTTCCATCCAGTGTAAAACCAAAATGCTTCAAAAGATATTTTCTTCTTCCTTCGTTACTAGACCTTTGATTAAAATAATGACCGAATTTGTCGACAGTCATACTCTTTGTTTTATCATCTCTACTCAATTATACTTGCTTCTCTCAATTCTTCAATTATTGATACTATTTCATTAGAATGATTATTATTTCCAGCTTGTTGTGATGCTATTAACAATCTCAATCGATCTACAATTTCATTAGGATTGTCCCAGTATATATAGTTTGGTTTATTAAGATTTACTCTCATTAAACCTTCACCAATGTGAGTAGTAGCAAATAATTTATTAATTATTTCTTTGTATTTGAAACCTCTATCTCCTTTAAGTCGGTTACTGGGATCGTAGTTTACTCTATGTGCATTTGTATCAATCAAAATTCGTTTATATATATCTAGTTCAGTTGAGTCATACTGTTCCGGCCTTTTGTGAAATAGTAATAGTAGTATGAATAAGGGGTTTCTAGATAGAAATGTGCAAAGCAAAAATGTGCATACCTTAACCCTTTAACGGTCGATGGGGTTAAATTCGACCCCATGATATTTTGTGTTATGAGGCGGCAGCGTGTTCGGTTTTGCTTAAAGTGAAGTCGTGGTGGGGGGTTCGGTTTTGCTTAAAGTGAAGTCGTGGTGGGGGTTCGGTTTTGCTTAAAGTGAAGTCGTGGTGGGGGGTTCGGTTTTGCTTAAAGTGAAGTCGTGGTGGATGTTATTTTTGTTGAAGTGAAGTCGTAACATTTAATGTGTTCGTTAGAGGGTTAATACAATATGAATTAAACTGCATTAGGGCGGTTTACGAAAGTCTGAGATTTTTTTGCTAGTATTTAATAAATAAAATTCATTTACTGCGGTATATATTAATATCCCTAATACTACTCGTATTTGTTATCAGTATAAAATGTTAACCACATTATTTAAAAACAAAACATTTATTTATTTTAAGTGTTAATCATATACCTACATACTTATAAAACATATGTATATTAGCAACAATTTTATATTTTTGTAGACTAAATAATTTACAATTACACATAACACTCGAATCAGCCGTAATTTGTTTCAATTTAAAACAATTTTCTAAATGAACACCATGAACTGATGAATCTACTAACTCCAAATCTTCATATAAAGGTATGATTTCTAGGAAATTTTCCATATATCTGATGAGATCTCCCGGAATATATCCTCTATAATAGTTTAGAAAATTTTCCACTTCAACTCTCAATTCAAATTCAACAAATAATTTCGGCTTCCGTTTTATCAGTGTCGTCGACGACATTTAAGATTCATATTGTTTCTTTAGTGTATCTTGAGCTAGAACGATAACAAAAAAAATAATATTTAGATTTAATAATAATAAAATAAATAAAAAAACTATTTACCAAAAATTACCTGTTGCAGCTGCATGTATATTCAGCTCGTAATATTCATTGCTGCTGCTACCTTTGCTACCTTTGCTACCTTTTCTATCTTTAGTAAGATAGTAGGTATTGCGCTGGAATTCTTCTATACTATCATCGTCTAGAGTTTCGTTGAATATACCAGGTAGGTATATGTATTTGGTGTTTTCCACCAAACAACGTACTTCTTTCCCATAAGGCGTCTGGACACGCTCCATTTTTGTAATTTTATATTTATATTCAAAAAGCATCTCCTTTATGAGGAGAATGCTTTTTGTTTGGTTTTTTTTGAAAATTTTTTTTTAGGTGTGCTTCCATTTCTGTACTTAACTTGAATAGTAATTAAAGAAAAACTAGATGGGGGTTGGGTTTTTATATAAAATTATGAGAAGTAATTTTATAGCTTATCATTCTTTTCAATAAAATTTTAAAACAATGTTTCTGATGCGGTTTTTATATAAAATTATGAGAAGTAATTTTATAGCTTATCATTCTTTTCAATAAAATTTTAAAACAATGTTTCTGATGCGGTTTGTCCGTTATTTATAAAGTTTCTATTTAATTAAAAGGTGTGAGAAAATTTTAAAAAGTTTCTGTTGCGGTTTTTCCGTTTTTTTTATAAAGTTTCTATTTAATCAAATGTGAAAGAAATTTTAATGTATGCAGAGTTTTGTTGATATAAATATATATGATTTTAATTTTAAAAGGTTTCTGTTTAAAATGTTTCTTCTATTTCATCATCATCATCGTCATCTTCTTCTTCTTCAGTACTATCATACAAGTTGTTGTAGAATACATATTGCTTCTTCTTTTTAATGATTAGAGTATATAATCCATTCACTTCTTTAACTTTCTTTAAAATGTGTGGATTTGCGTTTAGATAATCCATCTGATTTTTAGTAATAATCAGAAATCGTTTAGGTAAATAAATATGATATTCTTTATTTACAAGACATCTTATACTTTCACCATATTTTGTATCTACTCGTTCTATCTTGTTGATTTCATATGCAGTATTTTCTTCCATATCCTTTAAATGTAAGTATATAATATTAGGATTTTGAAACAATTTTCTTAAACTTGCTCTCATTATTTTGCTTTTAACTTTTCACCGTAAAACGAATTTTCAAACTGATTCTTTATATTCAATAATTGATACTATAAGGTGTTTTTAGATATTTTAATAACTTCTTATCAATTGCGGTTAAGCATAAATATTAAAAAAGTATACGTATGTATGTATGTAATAATATATAAACAGCTGGTGTTTTAATCTTATTGTATCCAAGTTTGTGTTATATATATATATACGTTATTTATAATGAGAGATTTAGTTGAATTAAAAAACTTTGTTAAATATGTATTGGGGTCAATTTTTAAAAACTGGTGATAAATATTGTACTTGTCATGCACAGTGGAAAACTTTTCAAATAATAAATGCAGTAGTTTTGGTTATTATAATGCAGGTGTTCCTAACCGCAGAAGGAGGGACAAGAACTCAAATTTGTTCTCTTAATAGAGGACAAGAAATGTCAACAAATATTCCAATATTTCATTTTAGTCACAATCAACATATAAAAATTGAGGTTATCGGTGGTATGATATCACTAGTTGGAACAGTCTATGAGGGTGGTTTTAAAGATATAAATGTACACTCCTACAAACCATCGTGCGTTTATAGTGAAATAGAGGCTATTGTTTTCAGAGATACAAATAAACTATATAATAGTAAGACTGATATCCACTCATTGAATAAAAATCAACAAAAACCTCTTCTCCTTTAAAAAATAGTTAATGATAGTAAAGTTAAGAAAGGTGGTAGTAACGTTGGTGGCGACTCAGTTGATAAATCATTTGAATACGATGATTATTAAATTAGTATATAAATATGAGAAACAATTCTTATCATCTCATTTAAAAATATATCGCTAACTTAAGAACACATCTATTAAAAAGAAAAACTAAAATGAAAAATATTTTTATCATATATCTATATCATACAAGTGTTTTCAGCTTCATTACCTATTGATTTGAGTGAAAATGAACTTAAAAATACAGAATTTGCTATAAAATTACCGAATAATGATACTGTGAGCATACAACTAAATTTCAAACTTTTAAAGTATAGTAATGATTTAAATAAAAACATCGAGTTAGCAACAAAAGCAGAAAATAAATCAAACGAAGAACAAGAAGACTCCCCACCGCTTATAAGTCAACCTTTTACTGTTGAACAAGCTATTGAAACATTTAGGCAAGATTTAGTAAAAAACGAAAAAAATATTGCAGGAATAATTGAAAATTCGGCTCCATTTTATAGACATTTTCAACTTCAATACAAAGATAATATAAAATTGAGAATCCGTTGTACATATGACAGCAATTACTTGAAACGTCGATTAAATATTTCATGCTTCGAATACCGTCAAGTTGAATACGAGAGAATTTTAAGTAATGGTGAAATTGAGGTGGCTTCTGAGGATGATACAACGTACCGATCCGATGTTACATTAATCAACATTCAAGATTACACACATGATTTGGATATCGAAATAATATAAATTAGCTGATATGATGAAATACATTTACTATTAATTAGTTAGTATAAACTTTGATGTTAATGTGATAGGAGGTTTTATTTAATATAAGTAAAAAAAAAAGTTAAAATAAGAAAATAATGAATAACGAGTTTTATTCGAAAATTTTACATAAATTCATGAAGGAAGAAAAGCTTTTGTGTTATGATCATGAGATTATTTTGAAAAAATTAAAAGCTCAATTCGATGAATATGCATTTTATAAGAAAAGTAAATCAAAATTTGGATATCATTATAACAATTGTGTGTGGTCCAACGATGAAACAACTTGTGGACCTGATACCTCTAAATGTTCCCTTATCGATAACAGTTGGGATCAAGCATTATATATAATGAATTTTTATTATAATTTAAAAGCGTAGACTTTATCAACAGTTCTACAGTCATCGTTGTCACTTAATTAGTACTAAACAATGTCGGAGGAGAGAATTTTAGTTGTAGACGTACAAGGTTTTTATCTCAACAATAAATTCATTGTAAAAGAACTGAGTATTTCAATTGACGACTCACAAGTTCAAACATTTATTATTAAACCACCTTTTCCATATTCATCGTTGACAACAAAAGAAAAAGCTTTAATTGACTGGCTTTATAATCATCATCATGGATTAAAATGGAAAGATGGTGATTCAACCTTATCAAATATTATGAACTATTATATTACACATGTTAAAGATAAAAATTTTATTTGTTATGCTAAAGGATTAGAAAAAATTAAGTGGATTCAAAATATTTTTGAGGATAAAATTTATTTTTATAACCTAGACGATCTAAATTGCCCAAATTTAAAAACATTATATCAAAATGATATATCTGTGAATGTTTGTTGTTATCATAGAAAATATTGTATATGTGCTCAAAAAAATGTAATACTCTTAAGAAAGTTTATTAAATCAAATATTAATAAAGAAAACATAAAATTATAAAAGACATTTTTTTTTTGATTTATTATTTAACACTTAAATCAGGTAAAATAATCATCAAACATCAGTTCATTCTGAATACTTGAAATGTCAATAACAATATCTTTAAACGGAAACACTTCAACTCTGGTTGGAGAATATTTTCCTCCAATTGAACTCCCTACAAAATATGTTTGTGGATTTATTGATTTTGTAACATTCAATTCCATACCCAATGTAGATGTTCACAACAATTTGTTTCATATAGGAAATCATATTATTACTATTCCAGTTGGTTCATACGAACTTGAAGATATTGATTTTTTCCTAAACTCAAGCTTAAGAGATATCGATGAATCAATTTATCTAATAATTGAAGCTAACAATAACACACTTAAAACTGAAATAACCTCATCAATGGATATAGATTTTTCACAACCAAACAGTATAGGAAAGTTACTTGGATTTAGTAAAAGAAAACTAGAAGTAAATTCAACTTACTATTATAATACTAATCAAAATCTTAAAAATGATAAATCTTTGGAAGTGATGATTGTAGATGTTAATTCATTGAATACTACAAAGTTATTTGAATCTGATTTACCTGCACATATTACGGATGTTAATACAATACGCATTGAAAGCAACTTAACAACCGGTTCATTTATTAATAATACTTCGAATCATGCTATTCATGAATTTCCTCTTGATGTTCCTCCAGGATATAAAATAAACGAAAAACCTCGAAATGTTATTTATTTACCCGTCAACTGTCAACAAATAAACAACATAACGATTAGAATCTTAAATCAAGACGGTGAACTTATAAATTTTAGAGGAGAAAAAATCACTCTTAGACTCCACTTCAAACCAGAATAATGATCATTTACAATAAAAACATAGTGCAAAGAGGATTTCCATTCAATACCGCACCAACTCACATTCGAGAAAGTATAAAAAATAAAAAACTGTTGTCCTCATCTAATACAGAATACTTAAAATCGTTGGGATTTAATCTTCAACAATGAATGAAATACTAAATGTTCTTCAAAAACCTATGTATGATGAGAGTATTGTAAAAATGGAATATCATAGTTACTCTCCATATCTAAAATCATTTAACAACAACGATGAGATTCGTATACCAATTCAAAATCAGGATCTCTTCGTCTTACCAAGTGAGAGTATGATTTACACTCATGGTTTTATAGTAAAGAAGGAAGCAACCAAAGAGGTTCCAGCTATAGATGTGAAATTAAAAAACAACTTTGCTTCATATTTGTTTGATGACATTCGTTACGAAATTAATGGTTTTGAAGTTGATCGTACACGTAAACTTGGAATTTCATCCACCATGAAAAATTTTGTATCGTTGAATAAGGCTGAAAGTGCTACACTAAAAAACGCTGGTTGGTGTCTTAACGAAACTTTTGTTTTAGAAAAAAGTCAATTTAGCTGTTGTATACCTCTGAAAATGTTGATGGGGTTTGCTGAAGATTATAACAAAATACTATTAAATTCGAAACATGAGCTTATCCTTTAACGTTCTACATCCGATGAGAGATCATATTATTCTGCAAATGCAACTGATCAGTTCAAATTAACAATTCTGGATATAACATGGAAAATGCCACACATTCAACTATCGGACTTTGCAAAATTGGAAATGTTTAAGATAATCAACAGCAAATATTCTATACCAATTGCGTTTAGAAGTTGGGACTGTCATGTAAATCCTGTTTTACCAAAGAGTACAAAGGTTTTATGGAATGTAAAGCTTTCTCCACAAAACGAAAGACCACGATTTCTTATAATTGGTTTACAAAAAGAGAAAAGTAAAGAACAAGGAAATATATTTGACCATTGTAATATCTCTAATTTAAAAGTATATCTAAACTCAGAGTCATATCCATATGATGATTTAAATAATCGTTTCGAAATGGGTCAGTATTCTGTTCTATATAATATGTATGCAAAATTTCAACAAAACTTTTACATGCGAGAACCTGAACCATTATTAAATGTTGATGAATATAAGACTTATGCACCGCTTATTGTTGTTGATGTTTCACATCAAAATGAGGCTGTTAAAATAGGACCTATTGATGTACGAATTGAATTTGATACTGAAGCAAACAAACTAATTCCAGATAATACATCAGCATACTGTTTAGTTATTCATGATCGTTTAATCGAATACTCACCTCTAACAAGCGAAATTAGAAAAATTATTTAATTATATTTATTTTGAAATTTTTTTAATAAATGAAATAATATGTTTATTTGTAAATAAAGCAAATTCTTAATCAATGTATTTTATTAAAACATTTATAGTTTCTTTTTAGTTTAGCTTCGAAAACAAAAATTTTAAACATAAATGCCCGCAATTTATTGTATTAAAATTTTGATATCTATCATAATTATAACTTATGTTTTTTCCTAAATATTTTATTAATTGTTTCGGTGGTTGCAAGTTACCAAAGCTATCAAAATATTCAATTTGATTGCTGTTTTTCCAGTACGCTACCCAATGTGTGCCAGATCCCTTTGAAGTATCCAGATTAATTATTCCACATTCTTTTTTAAATGATATACTTGGAAGAATGTTGCACATAAACACACCTCTAAAATTTGGAATATGTTTTGCATATTTTGTTTTTGCTTTCATTGCAGTAGCAACAAACCAAGCGTTTGATTTTTCACCCAAACTACTATCGCTTGCTTTGACCCTTTGCCAAGCCTTTTCAGTTAAAATTCTATCAGCAATATGTCTTTTCTCTAAATCTTTATTGTTTGAGTATGCTATATCGTGCTCTCTGCAAGCAGTATCCAATGGATTGATTCCTTGATCACCTCTAGCTAAACGTTTCTTTAATTTTGTACCAGGTCCGCAAAATTGATAACCGGGTAGATGAAGTTCAATGGGAAGTTTATTAATTATTTTATTTAGAAAACCTTTATCAATGAAGGATGGATGACGATTGAATATCTTTTTATAAATGATTGTCATATCTATTGATACTTTGTCGATTAAAGATTAAAATCAAATTGATTGAAAACAAATAAAAGAGACTGGTTTATATATTATGTTATCATTAGATTTCAGAATGCGCTTTTTTAAACAACATAAAAGGATTAACGTAAAGAATATCGAATCAAAGTTCGATTCATCAAATAAAATTCGTCATAGATAATTACTACCGAATTCTATTCGAGCTCTTATTGTAGGTCCATCAAATTGTTGAAAAACAAATGTGATGATCAGTCTTATTGAAAGTCCTCATGGATTGAAATTTAAAAATATTTACTTATATTCAAAGTCAACACAACAACCGAAATATAAGTACTTAGAAAGTCTAATTAAACCTATCAAGGAGATAAATTTTTCATCATTTTCCAATAATGATGATGTTCTATCGCCAGACGAAGTTAAACCAAATTCAGTATTTATATTCGACGATATAGCTTGTGAGAAACAAAATCATGTACGTTCTTACTTCTGTATGGGCCGTCATAAAGATATTGATAGTTTTTATTTATGCCAAACCTATACACGTATACCAAAACACTTGATTCGCGATAATGCAAATATGATTATAATTTTTAAACAGGATGTAATGAATATTAAGCATATTTACAATGATCATGTTGGTTCTGATATGACTTTAAAAACATTTCATAAGTTATGTGCCGAGTGTTGGAAAGAAAAATATGGTTTCCTAGTTATTAACAAAGATGATCCTATGAATAATGGTCGATATAGAAAAGGTTTCGATATATTTATAAATCTATAAAATAAACATTACAGATATTTTAAAATCAGTACAAGATTAATTATTAAACTAATAGCTTCTCAACTATTAAACCGCTAACTGCTAAACTGATCTGTTTTGAATCTGTTTCTAATTCAATCTATAAATATGAACACAAATCTAGTTAATAATCTTATTAAAACTCGCAATATTTTAAAAAAGAAATATAGGAATATTTTGCTTGGAGAAATTGCAAATGATGAATTGTTGGAAAAGACATTGAAACCAATATCAAAACCATTAAAAGAATTAGTTCAATCAACTAATAATAATAATAATAATAATAATAATAACACCATTATAAAACATGAAACATATCCGGATAACTCTTTTAAACATGATCTTGAGAATAATAAAGTTGCCTTCAGTACACCATATAAAAAGAGTAAGCTTGATTATAACACGTTTTCTCCAAACTTTAATAACAAGAAAATCGAGAAAAGTTCAAACACGTTTCAATCATTTGATGATGAAAATGATCATGATGATGACCATGATGATGATGATGATGATAATAATGATAATGTTGATAATGAGGATGATAACAATGATGATGATAACACCATTGCAATACATCCCAATCAAAGTATTCAATATAATTTATCAAAAGTTAACTTAAATATATATGATAAAACCTATGGTCCTCATAAGGATAAAAATCAAATATGGAGACTGGGTAATGAACCCATCACTTTCAATTCAACCAATATTACTGTAGGTAATTTAAAATGGCCCTTCACATCAGGCTTATATGAATTGTTAGTTTATAAGAAACCAATCAGTTATAATAAAACAGATTTAAATAATTATAAACAAATATTGGAGATGACTAATGTCCATAAACGAAATAACAGTATTAATGGTCAAATTAAAGGAAATCGTTCAATTAAATATACAACGATTATTAAAACCCTATTTAAACAACAACAGAAAATTCATAAGGGAAAAGGTGTAATGAAATTGAATAGAAAAAAGCATAATTATGTTTATTGGGATGATCCTAATGAATTGGTTGATAGATTGCGTCTTTTGATTTCATCAACAACAGCTGGTCACTCAAATCATAATAATGAAATTGTATCAATTATTGAGGAATTGAGAGAAGCAAAAATTATTATATAAATAGACTTAAAAATGTTTAACAATTCATATTCATAAAATGCCTATCGATAAGTTTGGACATTATATTGAAAAATCTGCAAGATACCAAAATCAACATTTCAAGATTCATTTGGATAGTGATCGTAATTTCAACTTTAACTTGCGGAGAATAAAAAATATTGCTAGTCCTGTATTGGAAAACGATGCTGTAAACAAAATTTACATGAAAAGTTATTTAAGTGAAATAAAGAAACAACTGGATACAATGTATATGGAGAGAATTAAGGAAATGGAGGATCGTTTTAACGAAATAATACATCAACAAAACGTGTTGACTACAGAAAAATTTGATAATGTAGAAACACGTTTAAGTAAATTAATACATGATCAAAGTATAATACCAAATAATCTCAATCAATCACTAAAAGAAATCAGATCATTATTTAATTACAAAATTGATTCAGTTGAAGAACGTCTAAATGAAAAACGAAGCTCATTACAAACCATTTAAACATAGATATATAAATCGTTTTGATTTAAATTCAATATCAGCAGCATTTAAATTGATGTAATCTAAGATAGACGTTAGAAATGGAGCGACAAGAAGTGGTTCAGGAGCTTCATAAGCAAGCACGTAGAAATTTCATTCGACGTCGAGTGGTGATCAAGGGAATTGATGATCTTTGGCAAGCAGATCTTGTTGAAATGGGCGTTTACTCAAAATATAACAAAGGCTATAGATTTATTTTAACAGTTATAGATACATTTTCAAAGTTTGCTTGGGCTGTACCCGTAAAATCTAAAAGTAGTGAAGATATAACCAATGCTATGCAATCTATTTTTTCGCTAAAGAGAATTCCAAAAAACTTGCAAACAGATAATGGTAAAGAGTTCTATAATAAAATATTTCAAAACTTGATGATAAAACATAATATCAACCACTATTCTACATATAGTATCATGAAAGCGTCCATTGTAGAACGATTTAATAGAACTCTAAAAGGAATGATGTGGAAAAATTTTAGTCTACAAGGAAATTATCAATGGATACATATATGCAAGGATTTAATTAATCAATATAATAATAAAAAGCATAGAACAATTGGAATGACGCCAAAGTCTGTTAACACAGAAAATGAAAGTTCTATACTAAAACAAGTCTATAATCATCCCAAAATATATAAATTTGGTAAACTAAAAGTTGGAGATCACGTTCGAATTAGCAAATATAAACATATTTTTTCAAAAGGATATACTCCAAACTGGACAACTGAAATTTTTAAAATTCGTACTTTACAGAACACAAACCCCATTACTTATTTATTGGAAGACTATCAAAGGAATCCGATTGTTGGTGGATTCTATGAACATGAACTATTAAAGACACATTTTCCAAATACATACTTGATTGAAAATGTTATTAAAACTAAGGGGCACCAGGCGTACGTAAAATGGTTGGGATTTTCCAAATCAACATAATTCTTGGATCAATAAAGATGAACTTCAATAATATTATATATACTTCAATATGAGATTTATTTTTATTATATTATAAAATTCTCAAAAAAATAAAATAATATATAAAAAAGTTTTGTTTTGATTTTTTTTTTATTTCTAAACGATTAAATTTTATATCAACTTAGTTGAGTAAGGTTAAGAACAAGCACGATTAAATTTTATTCACACAAAAACAAGTTGTGGTTACTTGTGTTTAAAATTCCTATTCAATAGATAACTATAGTTTAAAATAAAAACAAACTAAAATATTTTAATGATATTCTTTATTTATTTATTTATTTATTGTTTTTTCACGTTATATATATTCACTTATAATCTAAAATCACTTAATACTATTGTACAATATTATCACTTGAAGAAGATGTTAATACATTTTCATTGGGATATGATGATGATGATGATGGTTGTTGACTATTTATTGCATAATGTCCCCATGCATATGTATTAATACTATTATCTCTAATAAATCGCTTATCATCTAAATAACTTAATGCTAATTTACTAATGTGTTGAGTATATATTTCATGAATCTTTGATCTAAATACATACATAGAATCATAGTACATTTTTTTTCAAATAAACATTTTCTAAAGTCATTAATCGTTAGTATATTGGTTACGCATTTTTTAACTCCTTTAATTTTTTTAATTTCTTTTTCCTCTTCATCAATTTTAATTGGATACATTTTAGCGCGTAAACCAATGAACTCTTTAATTATTTTACCATTACATTCATCCTTCATCATTCCTAAAACCTTTTTGTTTAACAAGGGTATATTAAAAACATTATCTTTCGGATAAGCAGACGTATCAAACTGTAAGATGATATCATCTAGAATATCCTTATATAGATCATATGTCTTAATATCGTAAACAAAGGAATCAGTATCCATATAATTCAGATAAATATTTTCCTGATATTTAGGTTTCATGTATTCATAATGGAAATTATACATTTTCAACTTAGATAATTCTAGAACAGAAAACCCAATATAAATTGGTTTATTATATTCCGTTCGCACTCGACTCATTTCAATGACAATCATTTCTTCTTGAATCTTAAGTAAACTATGGAAATTTGGCTTAGCTATAAGAGCTCTAGCTCCCAACCTCTTACCTCTACTCTCCCATGAACAAACTATTTTAACATCTTTTCTCTTAGCTACATTTTCCATTGTTTTACCGTATACCGCATTATTTAAAAGTTGAAAAATTTTTTTTCAAATTCATTTTCGGCATTGGTTCTATGATCATTATTTAAATCAATATACCTTTTCAACCAATCCGACTGATTGAATTTAAGAATTCTATGAATTTTCTTTAGAATAAGACCATGTTTAATACATTGTTTAAGATTTCTATAGTGTATTACATATTTTGTTTTATCATTTAAATCCGTTATTAATTTAGACTGTTTCATATGTTCATTTTTTTTATTTTCTGCACAAAATGGGAAATCATTGTGATGATCGTGTATGGTGGATGGATATTCTAAATCCACTTCCAATATATACCCTAATGGTGAATCATCTTCCACAGCATTAAAATTAAAATTTTCAATGTTTTCAACCCATTCAAAATTTTTATAAGGAAGGTACTGCGACATGACATAACCGTATAAATTGTTTACATCTACATAAATAAGATAATTCGATTCTTTAGTAGAATCATAATCACTTACATATTTATTGTTAGTTACAGAATGTCGTTTACAACATTGAACAATTCCTCCCCTAATACCACGTGTAACAAAATTATACATGTTAATGTCAGTTAATAGTTCTAACTCTATTCTTGTTTTTTTCAACATTGCATCCCAAGATAATCCAGGAACAGTATAATATTGGCATGGATCTAGATTATAAATGTTTTTGCAAACTTTACGGAAATTTTCAAAAACATCACATAGTAATAAAACATCTACTTTCAAGTATAATAGTAAATAGTCGAAGAGAGTCGTACATCTAAATGTATTCCATACCTTTTCAGCATGTTTATAATTATCTTCACTACATGCTTCATCAGTTAGTTTATTAAAGAAGAGAGAACGAGGTGGTAATTGTGTTTCCATGAGACGATTCTTTGAATCCAAATAACCATAGGGAAAGACACCTTTACGTTTCATTAAATCAAATTCATTATCATTTAAACAAACCGATTTTATAGTTTTCAAATCATCATCAGACAAGAAACCTGCAAGTTGATCTAAACTTGATGCTATAAAACGATATGAATCGAGAAAACGTAGCTCAATAGTATCTTTTTCACTCACCCTAATTCTCTTCGATACGGATACATATAATTCCTTATTTAAAGGAATGATTTTTATATCACCTGCTACTGATGAAAGTTCTCTTATAAATAAATGACAATCATATGCCGAAAGGTTGTGAAAAAATATAGGGATATAATTTCCAATTTGATACTCTAAGTTACATATATTATGTGCAGGACCTCTATAATCACCTGTTAGATGACAATGGTCAGTTACTTTATCTCCAATAGATATGATTTCACCGCATAGATGACAATTCATATCTTCATCTTGTCTTTTTTGTTGTATAAACGTTAAAGGTTTCATTGGTATTACTACACTCAAATAGTTACTATAAATATATAATGCGTCCTCGACTAAACTTTTAAAAAAATGTGTTGATGCATTTTTACCACTATAAATTCTATGTATATCTAAACTAGAATTATAGGAACATTTAATATAATAACTAAATGCAAATGGAATATGCTTTTGTACTGAATTAATATTAGCTGAGTTTTGAATATCAACTGATTCCAGAATACATTCGAAATCTGCATAAACTACAAACGGAACATCTAGTTGGTTTTTATGATTCTTAAATCTAAGTATAGAATTTTTATCGGTTGGCATTATAGTTACAATTTTGTTGCATTCCTCCTTATGTTTCTTTAAAGATGATTCTTTGTGAAAGTGTATGAGGCATGTATTACAAATATACACCTTATTTTTATATTTTGTAAATTGACTTCTTAACAATCTATAATTAAAGAAATATAAAAGGAAACATTTTTTTAATTAGTTTAATTTCACTTTGAGTATAAATTTAAATAACGATAAACATACCTTGATATATTTTTTATCCAGACATAATGGAATCGTTCTTCATCTTCCATCAATAATAAATTTATATGTTTACTTTTTTCTTCTTGAGCGAAATAATATGGTCCCACAACATCATAAACTTCTAAATACGTATCTTTTTCAAAAGATCTTTCCAGACCAAAGACATTTATGCTTATTCCCGGGTTGTTGTCTTCAAACTGCTGTATTTTGTTGACAGATAGCGGGAAATTTAAATTTTTAAAATTTAATAATATATTATTTTCCAGGACTATAATATCATCTTGAATGTTGGTTATGTTATACGAAGAACAAATTACACTATTATTTTCTATTGGATATAGCGCTGATATTATAGCCCACTTAAAACAGTATACGTCATTGTTTTGTATATTAACACAAGCTTTTTTTTTTGATATGTATGTTGGTAAAGAAATATACTGTGAACCTTTTATACATGCATATTTATTAATATTAACATCAAGGTGATTAATTTTTGTTAACGCAAAACCACTATCACGTTCTTGGAACTCATCCATTTTTTGCATAATTATTTCACATTTATTTGCATAAAATCTTTCAATATCATTCATATGGTTAGTTAAAGACAAAATATACATTTTTGTTTGATGTAGTATTATAGTAATTATGGGTTCTTCATCGTCTTTCATCTTCATATATTCACAGAGTAATTCGAAATTAAATTTTAAACTTGTATGTTTTTGTAGATGATCTTTCAAAACACATGCTACATTATCCTTTATGTTATTGAACAACAATTCGGGATTTAGATTATCCATATTGTTGTTTTTAAACCGAAATGTAGTAATACGGTTTTTGAAACAAGCATCTAAACACTTTATATTATTGATTTCATCAACAATTTTTAAACAATTATCTTTATGTTTGTTTGTGCGTTGATGATATATCCACAGTTTCCTTACGACATCTTCTTTACACTCCTTACACTGTATAATTTCTTTCTTTTGATTATTTTGATGCTCTATTAAGTGGATATGTTTAAGATAATCTTGCTTACTTGAAAAATTAATGTTGCAAGTCGTACACCTTAATGAATAACCTTGATGATGATGCATCCTGATATGTCTATTTAATGAAAAGTTGCGGCTGTACACTTTTCCACAGATATCACAAATAAAGTTGCCACCCATTTTAATTTGATTTATTTTATTATTTTTTTTTTGTGAATAAATAACTAAAAGTATAATCACACCTTAGAGTTTAGTACAACAATGAATATATTTTATTAATTTGATTTTATTTTATTACCACTACACTTAATTAAATAATGTGGTTAACATTTTATACTGATAACAAATAGTATTAGGGAGATTAATATATACCGCAGTAAATGAATTTTATTTATTAAATACTAGTGTTTTGTTTTTAAATAATGTGGTTAACATTTTATACTGATAACAAATACGAGTAGTATTAGGGATATTAATATATACCGCAGTAAATGAATTTTATTTATTAAATACTAGCAAAAAAATCACAGACTTTCGTAAACCGCCCTAATGTAGTTTAATTCATATTGTATTAACCCTCTAACGAACACATTAAATGTTACGACTTCACTTCAACAAAAATAACATAGACCACGACTTCACTTTAAGCAAAACCGAACCCCCCACCACGACTTCACTTTAAGCAAAACCGAACCCCCCACCACGACTTCACTTTAAGCAAAACCGAATCCCCCACCACGACTTCACTTTAAGCAAAACCGAACCCCCCACCACGACTTCACTTTAAGCAAAACCGAACCCCCCAACACGACTTCACTTTAAGCAAAACCGAACCCCCCACCACGACTTCACTTTAAGCAAAACCGAACACGCTGCCGCCTCATAACACAAAATATCATGGGGTCGAATTTAACCCCATCGACCGTTAAAGGGTTAAGGTATGCACATTTTTGCTTTGCACATTTCTATCTAGAAACCCCTTATTCATACTACTAGTAATGAATAAAGGCCTGGAGTTAATGCCCAAGATTTATTTCCTATGGTTATTTTGTCATCACTTAGCTTAAGATATGAATTTCCAAATTTCCAATCACCATCTTCATCCTTACAAGGCCCAAATATGGTATCGAGATTTTTGTTTTCAAACAAATCTGTTAAATTAAATTTCCAATCATCAGGTTGGGAATAAAATGATTCATTCAAGTGTGAATGTTCTTTATTTTCACTTTTCCCTGGTAAAGGACTAAAACACTCTTTTTTAGTGGGAGTACTGGCAGAAATCTTTTTCTGATGTCCTTTAAATTTACTATAATTTTCAGATTTATTTCTTTCATCAGAAAATTTCATTGGATCTAATGAATTTTCATCAGATAATTTTACAAGTTCTTTAAGTGGTTCTGTTATAGGTTTAAATGTATGTTCTAATTTATTTAACGATTCTGCTTCACCTTGTTTGATACTGTCGAATTTCTTTTTTAGAATGTTTCTTGATTTCACTAATTCTTTTAATTTACTTTCTTCCATGTTGGCTTGCTGGAGAATAGCTCAGTTAGTAACAAACAGCTTTTTAAACAGCTAAACAGCTTTTTTAAACAGCAAAACAGCTTTTTTTAACAGCAAAACAGCCTTTTTAAACAGCTAAACCGCGTTTTGAAACAGCTAAACAGCCTTTTGAAACAGCTAAACAGCCTTTTTTTAACAGCAAAACTGCTTTTTGAAACAGCTAAACAGCCTTTTGAAACAGCTAAACAGGTTTTTTAAACAGCGGAACAGCCTTTTTAAACAGCTAAACAGCTTTTTGAAACAGCTAAACAGCTTTTTGAAACAGCTAAACAGCTTTTTTTAAACAGCTAAACAGCTTTTTTAAACAGCTAAACAGCTTTTTTAAACAGCAAAACAGCTTTTTGAAACAGCTAAACAGCTTTTTTAAACAGCTAAACAGCTTTTTTAAACAGCTAAACAGCTTTTTTAAACAGCTAAATAGCTTTTTATTTGAAAATGTCCACAGCAGTTGAATGAATATTTATAACTAAGGTTGAATGAAAACATCAAAGCCTTTTCTAAAGGGTCCATTCCATACATCATCATCCTTGCTGATCACAAGAAATCCATATTTCTCCTTCCAACATTCATTGAATATATTATGAAACTTCCAACATGATCACTATAAATATGTTTTAAATTTAAGTCGTCTTGTTTAAATATTATGATAAAGTTTGCATTATCTCGTACTAAATGTTTAGGAATACGTGTATACGTTTGACACAAATAAAATGAATCAATGTCTCTATGACGACCCATACAAAAATATGATCTAATATTATTCTGCTTTTCGCATGCAACATCATCAAATATCATTACAGAGTTTGCCTTTGCTTTATTAGGTGATATGACATCTTCATTCTCTGTAAATGTGTAAAGACCTATTCCCTTTACTGATGAAATTAGTCTTTCTAGATACTTATATTTTGGCTGTTGTAATGACTTTGAATACAAGTAAATTTTTTTAAACTTTAATCCATTTGGGCTTTCGATTAAACTGAGCATTACATTTGTTTTCCCGCAATTAGATGGGCCTACTAGTAATGCTCTTATAGAGTTTGGTAATAGGCAACTGTGTTTAGTTCGACTATTGTATTCAATGAAATCGAAATTTCTTACTAAGATATTTGAGTGTTGCTTAATCAAATGCATCTTTACAACTGAAAGTTATATTAAACAAGTTTGAATTTATTTACAGAAATAATTAAAAGTATAAATGATTGTGTATTCAAATAAAAAATTTAATGCGAAACAGACAGTTCAAGGAAAAGGACTGGTAAACAGTTTGATTAATTCATTACCAGTTGAACTTCATTTGCCTGGATATCAATTTTGTGGACCTGGAACAAAATTAGAAAAACGGTTGAAGAGAGGAGATAGAGGAATTAATCCATTGGATGCTGCTTGTCGAGTTCATGATATTGCTTATTCTCAGAGTACTGATATTAAAAAACGTCATCAGGCGGATAGAGAACTAGCTAATAAAGCTTGGGAGAGGGTAACAGCTAAGACAGCACACTCGGAGAAAAAATAAATTCGTACCTTGTAACAAACGCAATGAAATCTAAAGTAAAATTTGGTTTGGGTGTTAAATCCAAAGACTTTAAGAAAACTTGTAAGCAAAACCATTTTCGTAATGCGATTAAAGCAGCTACAACTATCTTAAGAAAAAATAAGCCTACAGATACAAAAGATGGTATAAAAACTGCGCGAAATGTTATTAAACGTTCGTTTCTTGGAAAAAAATCGGAAGTAAAAATTCCAAGAATTATCAGAGTTCCTAAAATTGGCGGCTTATTACATTTGATACCGATATTTACAGCACTTGGAGCATTAGATGCAATGGCTTCTGGAGGTTCACAAATTGCTAAAGCCATTACTATAGCTAAAAATGGTAGAGAACAGTTGGAAGAAAATAAACGTCATAACAGAGCATTAGAGGCAATAGCAATAGGAAAAGGTCTCTATCTGAAACCTTATAAAAAGGGATCAAAAAACTATTAAATCAGCTACCCAACAGACCATTAACAGATATGGATTTAAGAACTTTTGGAAAGAAGCATATTCTTCACTTTAGAGGAGTTTATATGAGAGGTGAACTTCCTAATATTCCACGGAGGATAGAATGTGGAATTATCAACTTAGACTCTAATACCGGAAATGGTACACATTGGGTAGCATATTATAAAAATAATAATAATGTGGAATATTTTGATAGTTTTGGTAATCTTCAACCACCCTTAGAAGTTTTAAGATATTTGGGAAACAATATAAAGTATAACTATAAGAGATATCAGAAATTGAATGGATTTAATTGTGGACATTTATGTTTAAACTTTTTAATAAAATCCCAAATAAAAAACAATGTGGAATAAAAAAATAAAAAACAGAAAAAATAAAATTTGTTTAATTAATTTATTTATAGTTTTTATTTCATTTATTATCCATTCTTAGCAATAGTCTGTGTATTTTTACGTCTGTTAAAATTTTGTTTTGCATTTTTTTTCCTATTTCGTAACAAAGACGTGTCAGATCAACTTCAATATCTTTTTCATTAATTCCTTTTATTTCACTCAGTTGTATACTAGTTTTTCTTAATATAGAACACGTTGAAATATAAAAATCATAATAAAAATGTAGAATTTGTTTCCTGAGGATGCCGTTCCAACATAAAATTGAAGTTAAAAATATTCCAATACCAAGTAGCGACTTCCACGTATCTGGCTCTATTTTAATTTTGTAGTTATCCTGCTGAATAATTAAACGATAGCTACCGTTTTTATATTGAAATATATAGGCTGTATTCCTTTCAGTAGTGTCATCTATCAAATTTACTGAATTTAAAAATTCTTTCTGAGAAAGGACGCTGCTAATATAGGTTTTATAGTGCATTAAACGTAGCCACTCTTCCCGATCCAATCCAATAAAATGTTTATTTTTATAATGTAGCCATATCATTGGCTTAAATCCATTTAGAGTTGAAAGACCACAAGAAATTTTTAATTTTAAATTCAGGAAGTACTCCAGCTCAAAAACCACATCCTGTATTTGAGGTTTCCTTGCTTGTTGGAAAAAGTTTGTCATTTTATTTTCCATTTTCAAAAGAGAATTTTAATTTTTTTACTATACACCTCGGAAGTAAATTTTAAACTGATGATAACTTCGCTCTAAAAAATCCCTTTATATTGGAAATATCTTGAATACTATGCTCTATCTATCTGTCATTGTGTAAATAAGTTGACGTATACAATTACATACATGCATACATACATACATACATACATATATGTTGTCTAAGAAAAATAAAAAAATATTTAAATTATGTTTCCTTTCAAACATTTTGTTTATTTTTTTTTTTATGTAAATTATAAAATTTAATTAAAAATTTTGTTTAAAAATGTTTATTAATTCGTCTCAATCTTCCTTTCGGTTAGCGGTAGCAGTCGATAAAAAGTGATGAAGTAAGCTTCTATATGTATCAATAATCTTCTTCACCCTTAGTTTTTTCATATGAAAAAAGTAACACGTACACATACCAACAACGTCTTCATTTGAATTTTCGTCATGAGAGCAAGGTATTCTATCATCAACATTCTCATAATCAGTTTTGAATGCCCGAAGAAAAGACAGATGTTCTTCGAAAATTATATTTCCGAACTCTTGTAAAAAATCGTTTATAAAATCCATCGTTCTAGTTTAAAATCTTAATGAAAACTACTCATTGATTTATCAAATCCTCGTGTTATATACTTACGTATGTATATTTTAATATGGTTGAATTCGTATAAATTAAACAAATATTCATGCAATTTAATTTTTTTTTCTTCTTGTTTTTATTTAAAATATTTCCTTAAACACTTTTTAAATAGTTTCTATTTAAATGTAGCAAAAGGATAATAATCTCTTACAGGAGGAACTGGCTTCAACTCCAATCTGTATAAATCACTATTATTGCTATCATTTATAGGATATTTAGAAATAAGATAAGCGCCCGTAGATAAATTTTCAATATCCTTATCACTTAGTGAATTAAACCTCTTTGGTAAATATAAAATGTTCGTTCCCAGTTCTAAGACAATAGTTTCCCCATACTTGGTAGTAATACGATCAGCTCCAGTTATATGATACACCTCTAGAGATAGCATATCCTTCACACTAAGTCTCTGCCTGGCGTTCAATTTATTGAAGGTAGAAATTAACTCCTCGTTGGTGCTCATTGTTTTGTAACTTATATTAAACTGTGAACTTTTATACACCAGTACAAATTATTTATACATTTTTCATATCCAAGATATATACATATCTCTCTCTCTCTCTCTCTTTATTAATTAAGTTTTCTCTTTTCACTAGTTATTATTGAAATTTTATTAACGGTTGTATTTTATTTTATCTCTTTATTATTATTTTTTTTTATTTTTATATAATGTCAAATAGATTCTACTTATCTAATTTCAATCTAATGATTTTATTTAAAGTTTACATCTAATATTATTTTATCCCCAACTTCGTCGTACCAAAATTCTTCATTAAATGTCGATAGCAGCTTATCCCCTTCATCATCGTACAAGAATTCGTATACCTCATCCTCAAAAAAATTTTTATGATATCCCATCTGGTTGTTGGGAATTTCCTGTTCCTTCCAATTTTGATGAGACTTGATGTAGTGGAAGATTACTTCTTCCACCGAATCATTAAGACTGAATTCTGTCAACGTACCAATGGAAAGTGGGCTAACCGAAGGGTGTACCTCGCCAAAGTCATCCTCCAAAGATATTATCAGCGGACTGGATGGCATTTTTAATTTAATTTTTTTTACTTTTTTTTTATTTAGTTGATAGCACTTGAAATTGAATTTCACTAACTAAGTTTAAAATGTTCCACGATTGGACCTTTATACTCAAAATCAACAACAACAACAACAACAACAACATAATACTAACAAAATATCAATAGATAAGCTAATGCACATAAACATTGCATTTGTTCCCTCACTCCACACTCATATCCATACACACATCCACTCCTATCCATACATACATACATACATACATACATACATACATACACGTGTAACGGTGACCAAATTCACTACATTTTAAACCCTTTCCTATTCCACTCACGATCGTTTACTTATAAAATCCTAACCCTAATTAACATATTTTCTATTCGCACATTCAAGATTTGTGAAATCTAGGAATTCGTCTCCTTTTTTTTATGTATATCCGCACTAAAATGTCTAACAAAATTAAAAAAATATAATAAATAATAGAATTAACATATGCAAATTATTAAACAAAAATATCAACTACAATTTTTATACGAACACCGGCCGATCAAACCCACACAAATTATTACATCCCGTACTTACACATAAAATCCTAACCCTAATTAACATATTTTCTATTCGCACATGCACTCACAAATCTATGAATTCGTCTCCTTTTTACTATGAATCTCCGCTCACACATTTTTTTCTAACAAAATTAACAATATAAAAAAAATAATAGAATTTACATATGGAAATAATTAAACAAAAATATCAATTAGAAATTGTATACGAACACATGGCATGTGCCTTTACTAAATAACATACATATGTACATATTTTCCCTAAATCATCAAATACTTTCTTTTCAATTCGATAAAACAAACTCATACACCAATACTCCCACTAATGCCTTGGCTGGCTCATCATCATCATCATCATCATCATACCTGTATACAAAAGAACCTATTAGCCGTTACCATTCTCAAAGCATTCGAAAAAAAAGTATGAAAAAAATCTTAACTTTTTTTTGCTGCGGTTCGCGTGTATAACAACACAAAATAACTTTATCAATTCCAACTACAATTCATGGGTGCATACTATTAGGCGTTAAATACAAATCCCAACTCCATTTACTACTTAGCACCATAAGCCAAGCCTCATCGATTGGCACTTAACAATTCACAATCCGTTATTTTATCTCCTTTCTCCACTACTGCCATCTAGAATTCTTTAGCACACCAAAACTTTTTTAGCTCATCCAAAACCAATTTAAATAAATTTAATTACTTTTGGGTAAGCCAAAATGATCCAGACTTAGCAAACTCACAACCCGCTATTATCTCTCCTTTCTCCACCCTGTCATCTACACTTATCTAGCACACAGCTGCTTACCCAAAACCCATTAAAATAAATTTAATTACTTTTGGGTAAACTCAGATAAATTGATCAAGACTTAGCCAACTCACACACATTTCACCTATTTACGGCGTTGCCATCTGGCATCAACATGCTTCATTTAGCCAATTCATTATCCTTTTTATCCTTTTTTCATCTCACTATGGCAACGCTCACACCATTATTTAGCAAATACACACTCCTTTTACCCTTTTTCACAACCATATGGCAACTCTAATACCAATATTTAGCAAAGACACAAACCTTTACTGCCTACAGCACCCCCTAGTGGTGAAATTCCGTTATCTATCGTTATCTATTTTAATTGCTTTCTGGGAGAACAAGCAACTCCTATATACTGTCCTCTTACTGACAGATATTTTCGAGAGCTTTAGAAAAGTTTGTAAAGGTATTTATGAGCTCGATCCATGCCAATATTATACAGCACCTGGCCTTTCCTGGGATGCAATGCTCAAATACACAAAAATTTAATTAGAATTATTGACAGACATAGACATGTACAATTTTATGAAAAAAGGTATACGTGGAGGGATCGTACAGTATAGTCAAAGATATTCGAAAGCGAATAACAAATATTTGGAAGATTTTGATAAAGAGAAGCCCTCAGAATTTCTCGTCTATTTAGACGCTAACAATTTGTATGGTTGGGCGATGTCGGAATATCTTCCTCATGGTGGGTTCAGATGGTTATCGAAAGACGAGCTGAATCTGGACCCAAACAGCATAGCTGACAATGCAACAGAAGGTTATGTATATGAGGTCACGTTGGATTATCCCTCTCATTTACACGACTTGCATAATGACCTTCCTTTTTGCGCTGAAAATAAAAAAGTTATGCAAGCGAAGTATAGCAAGTTGATAGCCGATTTCTCTACAAAGCAATCATACGTGATACACTTTAGAGTTCTGAAACAGTGCTTAGAATATGGCTTAGTTTTAAAGAAAACTCATCGTATTCTAGCATTTAAACAATCTCCATGGTTAAAAGGCTATATTGACCTAAATACCAGACATAGGGCCACTGCTAAAAATGCTTTTGAAAAAAACTTTTTCAAACTACTTAATAATGCAGTGTATGGTAAAACCATGGAAAATGTGGATAAGAGGAGAGATGTTAAAATTGTTAATAGTTGGGAGAGAACGAATTGTAATCGTTTGGGGGCCCAAGATTGGATATCAAACCCAAATTTTCATAGTTTATCTATATTTTCCGAAGATCTAGTAGCAATCGAAATGACTAGAGTCAAAACCTGCTACAATAAACCAATTTACTTAGGATTTTGTGTACTCGAGCTGTCCAAATGGAAAATGTATAATTTCCATTACGGGTACTTGCAACCTAAGTTCAAGACAAAACTCTCATTGAACTATATGGACACGGACTCTTTTATATATTCAATAAAAACGGACGACTTTTACGCTGACATCAAAAATGACATACAAGAACAATTTGATACATCGGACTATCCTACAGACAATATTTATAATTTTCCACTAGTAAATAAAAAAGTCATTGGTATGATGAAAGATGAAAATTGCGGTAAAATAATGACAGAATTTGTTGGGCTGCGATCAAAAATGCCATATTAGATAAATATAGTTTAGCTACTTATAAAAATTGTTTATTTAATAAGACTAATGTGTATGATAATATGTTAACATTTAAATCTAAGCTACATCAGATATATACTAGTCAACTAAATAAGGTAGTCTTAAGTTATGGAGACAATAAGAGAAAAATTAGAACAAATAACATTAATACATATGCATGGTATCATTTTCGTATTAAGGAAACTAACCCTGAATACGAACTTGATATGTTGCTAGATGAGATTGCTAGAATGCAAGAAAATGGTTAAAATTAATTAAAAATTAATGTATACAATTTTAGTTATTAAGAAGAATTCTATTATTGTTAAAATCTTAGTTATTAAGAAAAATTCTTTTATTATAAAAATTATTGTACATAAAATCTTAGTTATTAAGAAAAATTATTGTAAATAAAATCCTATTTATTAATTAAGAAAAACTATTGTACATATGTATGTAAATGAATTTTTAAGAAAAAATTTGAAATAAAATATTGAAAAAAGAATGAAAATGTGAATGGTGTTTATTTCTTTATTGGCTTTACTTCGTTGGATCAAAAAAATTTTTATTTTTGCTTATTTGCAAATTCTTGCTTTCATATCGCTTAAACATGCACAGTCTTGTTTTCTTTGAGGTTCTGCACAAGAAAAATTGAATTTCACAATATTATGAAATTCCATTAAATTTCATTAGATATTTTCGTAAAGACCAAAAATTTAGATAATCGGATAAGTCCTTATATTTTTCACTACATACAAGTTTCTGTTATTTTGTATTCGAACAGATGATTCCTAATTTTCCTTTAGAAAAATTAATACAAAACAAGGAATATTTTAATAATACAATTTTATTTTATTTCTGTTAATAATACCATTTAATTTAATTTCTTAAATATTTTATTTATAATGATGGAAACATTTCATAGTATCCAATTATTAGATGTTCTAATATACTTTTCCGTAAAAAATATGTTGTACATCTACAAGTATCAGGTCCTTCCTCACACTTCGGATCGTACCATGGGCAGTTTCCAAAATGCCCTTCTGTGTTGTCTTCGTCTTCTATTACGCCATATTCTTCGTTCTCATCCAGCATATTTTGGAAACATTTTATCATCTCCCAATGATCGAAAAGCCTGAAGCTTTCAAAATCTCTTATAAATTGGTTTAGAGTACGTCTAATTTGGCTCATTTTATTTGCTGATAAATGAATGATGATGAATGTTGGAAGGTTTTTTTAAGACTAATTTGTTCTTTAAATTTTTTCAAATATCTATACTATCATCGCTATTCCATATTTCTTTTTAGCACTCTATCTCTCTCTCTAACCCTTTTCTCTCTATAACTATCTCTTTCTCTCTATCACTATCCCCCACTTATTCACTATTTCACCATAATTATTTTCGATAACCCTTCTTGAAGTCATCATCGCTACTTTTAAGATCATTTCCAGTTAAACATTCAAAGTGAGAAGAACTAAATAAAAAAATGCACTCCACAACAAATCTAATTTCAAAATTTAATTCTCTAAACAACAAAACCTTAATCCACGTAAAGGAGCTTGACACGTCCATGAAATATACTATTCGAAATGTGAAACGTGTAACAACAAAATATGGAGCAACACTAAAAGTTGAAATGGATAAACATATAATGTTCCTGCCTAAACGATATAATACTTTAACAGATGACGATATTAAAGATCTGTCGAGCGGATCATATTGCCTAAGTAGAGAAGGTGAAGAAAACCTAATCGTTGAGAATGAGCTGAGTGAATTTCTAATTCAAAATTCCCAATATCCTGTCTGGCAATAAATTATATTAATTACGTTTTTTAAATTATGAATAAAAAGACATTAAAGAGTTTTGTAAAATATAAATGTTTGTGTTTTTATTTAATATTTTCAGTTATTTCATAAAGAAATTTAAGACATAAATGTCCACAGGTAAATGTATTAAAATTCTGATGTTGATATTTGTACCAAGATATTTGACTAATTCTGAAGGAGGTTGTAAGTTTCCAAAGCTGTCGAAATATTCTTTTTCATTAATGTTTTTATAATATGCTACCCAATGTGTACCAGGTCCTGTTGATACATCTAAATTGATTATTCCACATTCTATTTTCTTTGATCGTTTTGGTAGAGTATTCAACATGAAAACACCTCTAAAATATGGAATATTTATAGAGAAATGGTTTAGGTCCACATCAGAAAGTGGTCTGTTGGGCAGCATCTCTAAGAGTTTTTTGATTCCTCTTTATGAACTAAACCATAACGCTTTTTATATGGTTTTAAGTAAAGTCCTTTTCCAACTGCTATAGATTCCATCGCTCTATTATGTCTATTTGCTTCATCAAGTTGATTTTCAGCATTCTTTGTTGCATTTACAGCTTTAGCTATGGCAGCACCTCCAGTTGTTACACTACCAATTGCACCCAGAGCAGTTAAAATCGGTATTAGAGGTAAAAAACCACCAATTTTTGGAACACGTATCACACGTGGTACTATAATTTGAGATTTTCTTCCTTTTAATGACTTGTTAATAGTTTTTGGTGCAATTTTAATAGCTGTGTTAATATCTAATGGTTTTTCTTTTTTTAGTATTTTTGTTGCAGCTCTAACTGATGTTCTAAATAGCGTTTTAACATTTAGTTTGTTCTTTTTTACATTTTTCTTTTTTTCACACCCATACCAAATTTTGTTTTGGCTTTCGTTGCGTTAGTAACCATATATGAAAATGATTTTTCACCAAGACTACTATCTTTTGATAAAACTCGATCCCAAGCGGAGTTTTCAAGTATTTTATCAGCTTTATGTCTGCTACTTAAATCCTTATTTTTGGAATAAGCAATATCGTGATTTTTACACGCAGAGTCCAATCCTTTATCACCTCGATTTAAACGTTTTTGTAGTTTTGTTCCAAGTCCACAGTACTGATATCCAGGTAGATGCAGTTCAACAGGTATAGAGTTTATTATTTTGTCTACTATACCTCCTCCTCCAACGAAGGTGTTTTTATGACTAAACGTCCTCTGAGATTGTACAACCATATTATCTAGTTTTTTCTATATAAGAGGTAATATTTATAATAGGCATTTAGTCACAAAAATGCGGTTAGTAAAACAACATAAAAATATTTTAGTTCATAATATTGATGATTCAGCGAACATCAGTTCCAAAATAAAGCATAGCCCTCTCTTACCAAATTCTATTCGTGCTCTAATAGTGGGACCATCAAATTGTGGAAAGACTAATGTTATGATTGGCTTGCTAGAAAGTCCTAATGGACTCAAGTTTGAAAACATCTATTTATACTCAAAATCTCTCTATCAACCTAAATATGAATACCTGAAGAAACTAATTTCACCAATTAAAGGTATGGGGTATTTTACATTCACCGATAATGAATCAGTTATTCCACCTGACGAAGCTAAAACTAATTCAATTATGATATTTGATGATGTTGCATGTGAAAAGCAGAATAATATACGTACACATTTTTGTATGGGGCGACCTAGGGATGTTGATTCATTCTACCTGTGTCAAACTTATACCAGAATTCCCAAGCATTTAATAAGAGACAATGCAAATGTTATTATAATGTTTAAGCAAGATGAGACAAATATGAAGCATGTTTATAAGGATCATGTTGCCAGCGATATGAGCAATGAAAAGTTTCAAGAAATTTGTCGAGAATGTTGGAAGGATAAATATAGATTTTTGATGATAAGCAAAGATAACGAATTAAACGATGGTCGCTACAGGAAGCAATTTGACTATTTCATAACTATATAAGTAACTCATAAAAAATTACCTTTAGTTATTAATCTAACTTTAAACTTGATACATCTATTTGCTATAACCTCATCTGATACCTGATCTGAAAACCAGACCAGGTCCTGATAAGCTGATCTGAAAACCAGACCAGGTCCTAATAAGCTGATCTGTAAACCAGATCAGGTCCTGATAAGCTGATCTGAAAACCAGACCAGGTCCTAATAAGCTGATCTGAAAACCAGATCAGGTCCTGATAAGCTGATCTGAAAACCAGACCAGGTCCTAATAAGCTGATCTGAAAACCAGACCAGGTCCTGATAAGCTAATACCTGATCTAATAGCTGATACCTGTTATTTATTATTATTAAACATGGATGAGAAAATTTTAAAACAGTTGGTTTCCACAAGAAATGTCTTGAAGAAAACACTTCGTAGTATAAAAACTGGTGAAATAGATACACGTGAACAACTAAGAGATACATTTAAACCAATAACAGAACCACTCAAAAAATTCATAAATAGTTCTAAAAATATTAAAAGAATTCCCATAAAAGAAGAAAGTAAAATGAAGAAAGAAGTTGAAAATAATACAAGTTTTAAACCTCAAAAAACATCAGTCAAGATAGAGACAAGTACACCAAAGAAACTAGCAGAAGGAACAATATTCGACAATACCATCTTGTTTAATGATGCTTATACTGAGAATCATGATGAGGATGATGATGATGATTTTTACTCACAGACTTCCAATACAGAAGATACTTATACTGACTTATCAGTCTTGGAAGGAAGAAATGAATTAGATAAACTATGGTCCACATAAAGATTTCAATAATGAATGGAAATTTGGTGATAGTAACCTCAAACTTAATGAAGATAAAATACAAGTTGGTGGTCAAAAATGGGCTCTAACACCAGGACTATTTTCTCTAATGTTTCATAAAATACCAAAAAATTATGATAAATTTGAACTCGAAATCTATAAAAAGATTTTAATTACTACTAATGCATATAGAAGGGACTATAAACCTGATGGTCAAATTAAGGGTACTAGAGGATATAAATATAAACATATTATTAAGAAATTTATTGACGATAAAAATCAAAAGAATTTAGCCGAATCAATAGGATCTAAGCCAAAAGGTAGTTACTTAGGTGATGGAATGATGGAATTTAAAGCCCATAAGCCAAACTATATATACTGGGACGATCCAAATGAGTTAGTAGATCGTCTTCGACTACTGCTTGCATCACAAGGTGCAGGTCATACTAATCACAATAACGAGATTGTATTAATTATTGAAGAACTACGTGAAGCAAATATAATACATTAACTTTAATAAAGTATATAAAGCATGTTGATAAATTTGGACACTATTTAAACGATACTAGCAGTATAATTTCTTTGAAAAATGCACCTAAACTGCTGGGGTTCTTTATGGATACGAACAACAACATTGATGTCCAAAACAAAAGAATCAAAAATGTTGCAAAAGCTCTGGAGGAAAACGATGTTATCAATAAATTGTTTCTGCAAACTCAAATCGAAAAATTAGAAGAGAAATTATTAACATACTTTAAGGAAGATAATACTATAATTCAAGAAGATATTCAAATGCAAATCGAGGAGCTACAACGCGATATAAAATTAGATATAGAAGAAAATTATAAAATTCAAAAACACATTCTACAAATTAAAACATCCTTTGAAGAACAAATTGAACAGCTTAATGAGAAAATTTATAGATTGGAAAATTACATGTTTGTATCAATAGCTGAAAGTGCGTCAAGTAGATCACAACACTCTCAAAAAAATCTGTAAAACAACTTAATGTCTTCAAAAAGAAATTTAGTAAACGAACTGCATAAGCAAGCTCGAAAAGTTTTTATGCGTCGTAGAGTTGTAATGAAAGGAATAGATGATCTTTGGCAAGCTGATTTAGTTGAAATGGGGATCTATTCTATAGAAAACAGAAATTATCGATTTTTGTTAACTGTAATTGACACATTTTCAAAATTTGCATGGGCAGTACCACTAAAAACTAAAACTGCACTCGAAACAACCAAGGCGATGGAAAATATTTTTGAATTAGGACGAGTACCAAAAAACTTACAAACAGATGATGGTAAAGAATTTTTCAACAAACACGTTGGAAAATTAATGGATAAATACAACATTAATCACTACTCAACATATAGCAGTATGAAAGCATCAATAGTAGAACGATTTAACAGAACATTGAAAGGAATGATGTGGAAAGAATTTAGCTTTAATGGTTCATATAAGTGGATTGATATATATAAAGATTTACTTAATGCATACAATAGAAAAGATCACCGTACCATCAAAATGTCTCCGATTAAAGTCAACTCAGCAAATGAGCAAAAGCTACTAAATACAGTATACAGTCATTTGAAGATGTACAAAATGTCGAAATTTAATGTTGGAGATCATGTACGCATAAGCAAATATAAGCATACATTTGAAAAAGGTTATACTCCAAATTGGACTACAGAAATTTTCACAATTACAAGAGTTCAAAATACAAATCCTACAACATTCATATTAGAAGATTATCTTGGTAATCCTATTAAAGGCGGATTCTATACTGAAGAACTTTCGAAAACTAGATATCCAAATACATATTTAGTTGAAAAGGTTCTTAAAACTAAAGGAAAGGAGGCATACCTTAAATGGTTGGGATTTTCTAATCAACACAATTCTTGGATAAGTAAGAACGAAATATTATAGCTGAATACCACCATCAACAGCAATAGCAGTAATATTAATAAACTAATGTTAATTTTAAAATAAGAAAATATAAACCATATGTTGTACTAAACTTTATTTAATTGTAATCAGTCTGTTATAATGTCAATAACACTTACTCTGAGCTCGAACTCATCAGAATTATCTGCTAGTTACTTTCCTCCTATTGAATTACATGGTGCATATGAGTGTGCTCTAACTGATTTTCATTCATACAACAGCATTCCAAATGTAGACACCTACAACAATATGTTTCATATAAGGGAACATACAATTGAAATACCAATTGGATCTTACGAATTGAATGATATTGTAGATTTTATACAAGAGCAATACAGAAGACTCTGTCCAGAAAATAAGATTTTTATTGAAGCCAATAACAATACAATGCAAGGTAAAGTTAATAGTTCCAAAGATCCTGTATATTTTAATAAAGACAACACAATTGGAAAACTTTTAGGATTCAATAGCAAAATCCTAACACCAAACAAATATTATTACTCAGATCTTCCAGTTAATATTTTTAAAGTGAATCTCTTGCGAATTGAAAGTAGTATCGCTATTAACACATATATGAATAACTCCAAATCGCATACACTTCATGAATTTCCGATTAATCTGCCTCCAGGCTATAAAATAGAGAGGTTCCAAGAAATCTCATCTATTTACCTGTGAACACCAGAGAGATAAGTTCACTAACGCTGCGAGTAGTTGATCAACACGGTGATTTAATTAATTTTCGAGGAGAGGAAATTACAATACGAATACATTTGAGGTCAACTAAATAATGCTAATATACAACGCAAATACATTGAAAAATAAAGCAGTAACAACAACAAGAACATTAAAGCGACCACTTCAATAGAAAGCACTAACAACATCAAATAAAAATTTTCTAAAGTCCTTGAATTTTAAATTGAAGACAAAATGAGTTCAATAATAGATGTCTTAGATAAACCTTTCTCTGATGAGAATATAATCAAAAAGGACTATCATACATATGTACCATACTTACAATCTTACAACAATAATGATGAAATCAGAATTTCAATACAAAATCAAGATTTATACGTGCTACCCAGTGAGAGCTACATTTATGTAGAGGGGTTTGTTGCCGATGATAATAGCCCTAAATTTTCTTCTTCTTCAGAGAACTTTAAATTAAAAAACAACTTTGTAGCGCATCTATTTGATGAAATTCGCTATGAGCTCAATGGAATTGAAATTGATCATACCAGATATTTAGGAGCCACGAGCACCATAAAAAACTTGGTTTCTCTATCACCAAACGAAAGCAATGTGATGCAAAATGCTGGATGGAACAAAATTGACGATGGCACTCTTGCAAATGGATTTTTCAATTTCTATGTACCTCTAAAAATGCTTCTAGGATTCGCTGAAGACTACAACAAAGTTATATTAAATGGAAAACATGAACTGATACTCCTCCGCAATAAGAACGACGAAGATCTTGTACGCTCGAGTGTTTCTACTGAAAAAGCTAAACTTACAATTTCACTCATCTCATGGAGAATACCTCATGTTCAATTATCTGACCTTAGCAAATTGAATATGATTAAAATTATTAACAATGGTGCTTCTATACCCATGGCATTTCGCAGTTGGGACTGTCATATTAATCCACAATTAAACACAGGAACTAACCATATTTGGAATGTTAAAGTGGCTGCAAATAGAGAACGCCCCCGTTTTGTGTTGATCGCTTTTCAACAAGAAAATAAATTTGTTCATTGTGATTTGACTAATTTAAAAGTACATTTAAATTCAGTCTCATACCCGTATGATGATCTTAACATAAAGTTCAAAAATGAACGTTATGCAATTCTATATGATATGTATCTAAGATTCCAACAAAGCTACTATATGAAAGAATCTCAACCGCTTCTAACTGCATCAGAGTTTAAGACAAAAGCTCCTATTATTGTAGTAAATGTCAGTCATCAGAATGAATCACTCAATAATGGACCGATTGATATAAAAATAGAATTTGAAACAGCAACTAATATTGCAGCAAAGACATCAGCTTACTGCATTCTTATTCATGATCGTATAATAGAATATATACCCATCAAAGGACAAGTTCGAAAAGTGTTATAAATTGAATAACATGGAAAATAACATAATTTTTATAGACGTACAAGGTTTCAAAACTAATTCAAACGATTTCATCGCAAAAGAAGTAGCGATTGTTTTCAACAATTATGAATATAACAATTTCATTATAAAACCACCATTTGATTTTAAATTCTTATCAATAAAAAAGCAAAGAGAAGCAAAGTGGCTAACAAAAAACTATCATCACCTAAGCTGGACTGCTGGATCAGTTTCATTTCATAGCGTTTGCAATTTTTTAAAAGCCAACGTAAGATGTTCTAAAATTTACGTAAAAGGTGAAGAAAAAAGACTATGGTTGGAAAAAATTTTACACCGAAAAATTTCTAACGTTGAGGATATAGGCTGCATCAACTTTAAACAAATGGAAATCAAGTATCCAGAATATTTTTATTGTAATTATCATAAATTTGGTGTATGCGCATTAAAAAATGCTATTTTACTAACAAAAGAATTGTCTTGCTTTAAATGATCTTTTTACTTTTTAAAATATTAATGTATGTATTATTATAAAATTTTATAAAATTTTAAACAATAAATGTTTACAAAATAAAAAAAATGTACAAGTGTTTTCTTATTGCAAATACAAACTACATAAACTTAATAGAAGGAAGTGGGGAGGAGGAGAAGTTAACTTTTTTGCTTACTTGCAAATTTTTACTTTTTGTTTCTCTGTTCCTCTGCTTTAAAATAATCGTAGTCAAAGAAATGTCTGCGTTGCAAAATATAAATGTATTCAATAAAATATTCCACGCACAAGTTCTCACGATCGCGCATACATATGTATGTACATATGTACATACATACATACATACATTCATACATATATGCATACAAATATATTTTTTAAACAAATAAACATAATATACAATTACCAGCGACAATCAAGCTGGACCACCCACATACATGAGAACATTTTATAACAAAAATGTCGGTATGATAAATAATTTATTAGCGTGAGGAAATCACAAAAACACATTCCCACGATTCATATGAGAATCGCGTAGTAGTCATCAAATCTATTTTCTCTGATATTACTGATATAGTATTACGATAACAAATTTCTACAGTCTGGCAACACTGGCGATATTCCCTTCGGTATTTGAAAAAAATAATAATCATGTATTGCCGTCGGCATTCGAAAAAAATAATAATCATGTTTTGCCGTCGGCATTTGAAAAAAATAATAATCATGCATTGCCGTCGGCATTTGAAAAAAATAATCATGTTTTGCCGTCGGCATTTGAAAAACATAATCATGCATTGCCGTAGGCATTAGGAAAAATTATCATGCATTGCCGTAAGCATTAGGAAAAATTATCATGCATTGCTGTCGGCATTTGAAAAAAATAATCATGTTTTGCCGTCGGCATTTGAAAAACATAATCATGCATTGCCGTAGGCATTAGGAAAAATTATCATGCATTGCCGTAGGCATTAGGAAAAATTAGCATGCATTGCCGTAGGCATTAGGAAAAATTATCATGCATTGCCGTCGGCATTTGAAAAAAATAATCATGTTTTGCCGTCGGCATTTGAAAAACATAATCATGCATTGCCGTAGGCATTAGGAAAAATTATCATGCATTGCCGTCGGCATTTGAAAAAAATAATCATGCATTGCCGTCGGCATTAGGAAAAATTAATTAATTAGGAAAAATCACCTCATGATTTTCCCGTTGGTATTAGGAAAAATCATGAAAATGATTTTCCAGTCGGCATACATGTATACTTATGAAATCTTAATCTTATGAAACCCCTTAATCCACCCCACAAAAAAATCACCCGTTCACACAATTAATGTCACCACAAAAAAAATCACCCGTTCACACAAGGGTTAATGTAAACAAAAAACTCCTTATGTAAACAAAAACATCAAAGCGCCGCCGAAAACACACACACACACACATACACACACGTAGGTATCAAATTTCCAAGAATTTTAAAATTTTCAAATTTTAATTACCCAAATTTCACAATTTCAGCCACAATTCAACAATTTCAGCCCACAATTTAACAATTTCAGCCCACAATTTAACAATTTTAATTGTCCCCGTACTGGCAGTTCCGTACTACTGCTGTGCTGTGCGATTTCTCGTTGAGGGAGAGAAAAATAAACTAATACAACGAAAGACGGTGACGGCAATACTTGTCATTGTTTGTTTTCATTTTTATTAATTTATTTGTTCATAACTTTTTATAAAATTTTCTATAAAATTTACTGTTTGTGTTAAATATTTTGTAAGGGCATTAATAAAAAAATTTAAGCTATTAAAAAATTTTTTCATTTGGTAGAAGCCACGTCTGATCTATGTGTGGAATTAGAATCCACGATACGGGTAAGACCCGTTAATGTACCATGGGATTCGGATCGATTTTTCAAAACATGCTTGCAGCAGATTGAAAGACAGGATGAGGAGCATCTGGAAATACATTAATTTAGAAATCCGCTTAGCCCCGGGTGTCGATTATCACTTACCTTACTGCAAGTAGAAGTGATAATGTATAGAGACAATCATATTTCCTACTTCTTCGATGGTTCTTTCGTTATTGTCCATTTTTTTCTGTTGATATATTTTTTAAACTTTTAGATTTTGTGACAAAAATTAAAGAACTTGAAAATCATTTTTTTTGTTTACAATAATGTTGTGAACATAGCCAATTATTCAAAAACTATGGAAACACCAGAAAGAGAAAAAGAGTAAAAATTTACACAATAAAGAAGCCCGCAATGAAAATAAAATAGATTTTAATTTTATGCCGTTCCGCACTGCGTTTTTTTACTTCAAAATAGTATGAAAAACCGCACCGTAATAAATTATCGTTACATTGTGTTCAGACTCTTATTTGAGAAAAGCCACCTTGTGTTTATTACACTATTTTTGCTACGATTCCCTCGTTTCATGCGGGAAATTTTACCATACGAGAAATACAGAAACGAGCTACTGTATACAGGAAAAAACACTCATACACAGACAAAAAGACACATTCAAAGACATAAGGTAGGATCACACGATTGTCCCAATTAAATACCTTGTAGTCACATGATTGCCCTATTTTATAAAAATGTTATTGCCGCATCTGTTTTATTTTGTACGTGAAAATGGTTTATTCGTTTAAAAGAAATAAAATTGCCCTCGTTTTGCCCTGCTTTTAAACAAATAAAAGGTAAATATATGGGTTAAAGATTGAATCACAGTCCCATGTTAACGTTTCAAATAAGTTATAATTATACATAAAGTAAGTTGAAGTTTACAGTACTTACAAAACTACTTCAAAAATTGTCGTGTATTGGCTTCTTTGATTGCCGCTCGAGAATACAATAAATATTGGTGCATTTTTAGCATTTTTATTGGGGCATGGTTGTCTATCAGTCGTTCACACGATTGCCGCACCAGAGTTGCATTTGATTGCGTCAAATCACCACAATATTGTTCTCTATTGCCGTATGGAACAAAAAATTGTGAAATCACACGATTGGCATATAAAATGGAGCAATAATTGGTGCATTGCGTCAATCGTGTGATTCTACCTATACACATAAACATTTCTGCTTCGTTATACAGAAAAAATAGAAAAAATAGACAAGAATTATTTTCAACAAAACCATGTTATTTAAAACAAATTTTAATATCAATAATATTTGTTATTAACTCAATACAATATTTTATCAATACCGCGCATTTTAAAATATTTAATTTGTTTTTGTTGGTGTTTATCTTGCTTGTTGATTCACCTAACGCGGTGATATTTTATTGTTCTTGTATATTTTGATTGCTCGTGTTGTATACGTGTGAATTCCGACAAGCAGCCGAAAAACGTCGTGTCTTGTTTTTTTATTCAACAAAGTTATTTTAAAAAAATTACTATATCAACACAATGCGCACATGTAGAAGAAACATTAAGCCTATAGTACACGGCATGTAAAAAACCACATGCGCATGTGGTTCTGACGTAATTTTGACGTCATCACGAAGCTACATTTGCTACATGCCGTGTACTAGTAAGATATGTAAATGTAGATATTCACATGCTTACAGATGTGCTGCCTCAGAAAATGTGTTCAATTCGGCTTCATGTGCCAGATTTGTATTTTGGAACAAAAATACTATCACAGTATAGTTTACTGCATCTAGCCACTACTAGTAATTTTAAAAAATGCAGCCAACATGCTGAAAATTCCCGTGACGTCATCGCCACATACGCGTTTTAATCGGAGCCAAGGAAAAAAACAAACAAAAAGGGGTTGAAAAATGTGACATTCATCCGCACACACACACAATAACAATTATCTCTGAAAATAAAATTTCAGTCAACAACTTTTTTCATTGATTCATTAAATTTCTTTATTGAATTTATTTTCTATAAAAGTGCATACAAATTTATTTATCAATAATGCAAAAATCGTCATCACAGAAAATTTAAAAGATTTTTTATTGAATCAACGATTTTCGTATTCAAATATCAAAATAATTTTTTTTCCGTGTAAGTTCGAATTTGTTTAAAGGCTTCATTAGTCGTTACTTTCTGTTGCTATTCTGTACTGTGCTGTTCTGCTTCTAAATTTTAATACATACTTACTTTTTCTGTAATAAATTATCAGCTGTTTCTGACCAGAACGGTCACAGTTTTCTACTAAAATTATGAGTTTTGCATCGTCCATTCAGTCAAACCGAAAACTGTTAAAGCATGTTGACAGCTTGATCTCTTCATTGTTAATAGCTTTTCGTTCATTTTGTTAACTTCGACTGGAACTCTTTGAATTTTCAATAGCAAAAGTATGAGAAACAGGTTTTGCTTTAAACAGTCAAAAAATAAAAATTCGAAGAAATAGCACAATTTTGCGACTTTTGCTATTTCGACTACAGCTTTTTTAACACGGGATTTCAGATTTCCATCTTTGAAAAAAATTTTTGGAATGTGTAGTAGTTAGTGAACTTCTTATGCATAAAAAGTTTTACAATAGGTTTGTTTAGCTAACAATGTTGTTTAATTAATTTGTTCTTCTAAATTATTTTTTTTACGAAAATGGCTGCTAGCAAATACATATAAGTAAAAAAATAAAGTAAAGTTTAGTTACCACGACTATATGTCTGTTTTTAGAAATTAAAATAAGATTTCTTGTTGGACTTGAAATTCCAAATGTGGTTGTACTTTCTTAAAGATTTCGAAGTTCATGTTGATTCAGGAAATTTTATTTTTTCAACGATGAAGTTATATAACTACACTATAACTGCTATTTGTTATAGCATTTAAACAAAATTTTTATTTACAAATCCAAATACATAATTTGTGTTGCTGATACAGCTCCACAAAAACTAAGAAAGCTTGCCGTGCTCACAACAGCTGTAGTCGTTCCAGAAACTGATACAATTGTTCCCATACATATTGACAATATAAACTGTGCCATAAAAATCATACTACTGACAATGGCCACATCCGTTCCAAGTCCTCGAACTGCTGAACCCAGTTTTGCGGTGCCATCAATATCAATTTCAAACTGCAAGAAGAAACAATTACAAAAATTTTATTTTCTGAAATATATTTGAAATTGACAACTAAATATAATCTTACATCCATACATATGTACTTATTACATACATATGTATAAAAATATAATAATAAATATGTTTACCTACTTATGTATTTTTACTCATTGTGTAATCTTTATATACATATGTATGCTTTAGTTCACTTTTTTATGTTAAACAATTAACAACAAATTTGGACAGCTAGTTAAATATTGTGCATCAACAAATGGTTTTATCTCACAGCTGTTTGCTTATTTTTATTTTATAACAGTGTAAAGCTTTTGTTTACGTTAAAAAAAATTTCCTTTTAAGCCTATGGTACACGACATATATGTGGCTATGACACCACGAGAATTTCAAGCATGTTGATTGAAATTTTTTAAGTAAGTAGCAGTGATTACATGCCGTAAAATTTTTATAATACCTATTTTATTTCAAAATTAATGATCTGACAAATGTAGCCAAGGCGAACACATTTCCAAACGCACCACATGTGTAAATATTTGAATATTTACGTGTACATACCCTGCAGAAAATGTCAATAGTAAAATTATACTGATTACCTATTGACGATGTCACCAGTACAACTGACAAGTTATACCCCAACTAATGCTATCTACTATTGACATTTAACACAGGCATGTCCTACGAAATCTACCAGTAGAATGCTTCAATAGTGACTAGGTGGTTCTTGTGGGACCATATGGCGAAAATATCAATAGTAAGATTGTACTGACTTACTACTGACGATATCACCACACTGTGTAAAATGTCCGTAGTAAAACTGTACTGATTCAATATAGACGCTGTCACCACCTAGAGGAAATTGTTTGTAATTTCTATTAAATACATACATATGTATGTATATGTAAATCAAACACTGTATGTTTCGCTGAATTAGTAACGTCAAACACTTACGTATGGATCTGAAAATGTGACAAATCTTTACCTGATGGCACAAAATCATCCACAGGGTCGAACAAAAATTTCTATAATTGGGACCTTTCACTTAACATTTTTTAATTTTCACATTTTCTATTTTTATACAATATGGATTGTTATTTTATTTGTTTTATTTTATTTCTTTGTGTGTATTATGTTTTTAATTATTGTCCAATACATTTATATTAACCATTTAATTTTATTTCTTAAATAATATTTATAAACAATTAAATTTTGCTTGACGCCGCGTTTATTTTCCACAAACCAATGAAACATTAAGAAGAGGCATAGTTGTGTGTATATGAAAAAATGTTTTCTACGCATTAAAAACAATTTTAATAGACGCTCTGCTGACAATGTCACAAAAATAGTCGACAAAACTAGTGACTTTGGGACACTTAACCCCACGTTTTTTTCAGGGAAACGGCCACTGAAACAAGGACTTCAAAATGCATCATTGAACTAAACAACTTTTCTCATGGACATATATTGGACATAAAAAGTGACCCTTCAGAGTTGTGAAATTCTAGCAAGTCCAGTTCATACAAATATGAAAAATCTCTTAAATTATGGAAATATCGATACAAATTAACGTGCAAAAACTAATCTTCAAACTTATTTATTTGCTTTATGTAATATGCATTGCAGGTAAATTTGCTTAAATAAATAATAATTTTTAACCTCTCATATGTACACATACGTATGTATAGTATGAGTGTTTCTAGTGTTAAATTCAAATAGCCGTTGATGTATTGAGTAATATCGAGTACCCAATTGAAAAACTATCATGTAGTATTGAGTATTCAGAAGTACCCTTTTTATAACACTAATGCATAAATATAGTTTATCAGCAACGTATTTTGTTTTTGAAATTTTTCGACAAAACACATCTTTCTGAATGAAATTAACTTCTGTGTAGATTGTTGTTGAAGCAAGCATAATTTTTGCGATTTTTTATTATACTTTTACACTAGAAGAGACAACACTTGGAAAAAGCTGTAATTTGTTATTGTTTGTTTTTACAAAAACTGTAAGAACAAATAATTTTTGAACCGAACAGACGAAAAATGTTTGACAAAATGTTGTTTGCCCTCAAAAATATTTTGTGGTTAGATCTATGGCAATCAAAAATTTCATGTTTTTGGTCAAATGTTTTACAAGTCTGACCTTAGCTTAAGTATGTTTAACTATTCTTGCTTATCTTTTAGGATCATCACATTAATTACACGGTGTTATAAAAAAACACTTTTTGTCAGAACTTGAAAAGCGACCTAGTGGGAGTTGTAGGCCTAGGTGAGGACATACAAAAACCACTTTCAAAAATTTTGAAACAAAGTTTTGAGTTATTTAAAAAAAAACTGATTTAGGGTGTGTCGTAGCACTTTAGTACTTCTAATCTACACATTTTTTTTACCGATTTAAAAAATTTAAATAGTTTTGTAAAAGTAAAAGAATCAGGCTTTTATAACAAGTATGCATAAAATATATTTTCTTAGAAGTAAGGTAAGTTTTTGTCAAAAGTTTCGCATGTTTTCATATTTTTTCATAATTTTTCCGATTCAACAATAGTTATTTTAATTATTTTCTATTAAGACGTCTTTGTTTTTATACATCAACTAATTATGTAGAAAAAAAGAGATATTATTTGTTAAAATTGATTTATATTTGCAAAATTTATTAAACTTTTTCTAAAGTAAAATTATTGATTTCAAACATTTACTTTGGTAAACCACTTGGCTTACAAACTTTATTTAAAGATTTAAAAAACGCAAAATATTTAATTTCTTTTTATGTTGTTTCTTTTTTGACATTCTTAATGTATCTCAGGCGTGTTACGGTTAAAAATGATTACTAGCTCTCTTACGTTTGTTCAACAAACAATCTGTATCTCGTTTGAGAGACCAGCAATAATTTGCCAGCATTCCTATGTGGCTCTTTCCATCGAAACGCTTTTCCATTTTACCAAGAAGGTAAAATCGTTCTCCCTGCCCGTCACTGAATTGACCAAGGTTTTCGGGGAATAATCTAAATGAACATGTAGAAAATTAGTTTTTATTGACTTTCGACATCCCATTTCAGCATAAGATTTGAGAAATTCATTTACGACTTCAACGTAATTACGGCTTTTATTGTTTCCCAAAAAGTTTTGACATAAGAAATAAAACTATTCCATGCTCTGTTTTCGATCTCATTAAGATTCTTATAAAATTTTCATCAAGCATAAGTTTTCGAATTTGCGTTCCAATAAAAATACCTAAAAAACAACAATAAGATCAAGTTAATATGACAGTATCTAAGAAAGAAATTTTAAATACATTCTTATATTTTGCATTCACTTATTTGTGGGAAAACTGATTTTAAATACAAAAATGCATCGCCTTTTACATCCAGCCGCTTTACAAACTTTTTCATAAAGCCCAACTTAAGATGCAGTGACGGTAAAATGATTTTATCTTATTGTGTTTGCGGCCTATTTTGAAAGATGTCCTTGCAGGCCAGTTTTTGCGCTTTTTGGTCGTCGTTTCGACTGTCCCACTCGCAGAGATAGCAAGGCAACTTAGTATTACCCCATTCATTCCAAACAGTATTGCCAGAACTTTTAAATCTGCAACAATTTGCCACTGATATGTTGTATAATTTATTAAATGGAGTATTTTTTCTATTGTGCAACAACACTGCGTTAAGGCCTTCAAAATACGAGTATGTTAAAAAATTTCCTTTTTTACTCTTGTCTAAAAACAATACCCTTCACGTGTTTAAACTTTGGCATTATGTTGGTATTAAATTCGTTTAGTTTATGTATTTATCCAAATATACATATATGTATAACTGAAAATAGCATATGACAACATTCTTAACTTTTTTATGATTAAAAAAAAACATAATAAGACCCATTCACCTGTGCTATCTTTCAGTTTGATTTTTGAAATAAAGATAAATTGACAATAAAGAAAGATATGTTTAATTCTGCATTATCGAATATAATAACTTCACTTATACCAATAAATTAACTGTAAAATTACAAGAAATAAAATACTTTGCATAAATAAGTTGATGAATTTGTTTCTTTAGTTAAAAAGTTTTTTAATCATATTTTTTGCGATGAGGGAGAAAATAACAAAAAAAAAGGTGTTGATGAAAACTTTGTTTTTAATACGTATATTTATTTATTGTATCTTCAAAAATAAATTATAAATAAGTATTCAAATCTTAAATCGAAATATAATTATTAGACCCGACAAGTGATAGTAGTTAATAATACATAAGAGTCATGAAAAGCAAAAAAAAAATTTTCATCTGGAATGTTAAGTATTAGAGCCCTGTTGTCCATATTTAAATCACGATGTAAATTTGAATTTCTTATGTACCATGGAGCCGATGTTATTAACAGTAAAATTTTGTTTTGCCTTCGTTGGATTTTCTCTACGTTTGAAGCAGTGCCCCATAGCTGAATTCCGTAGCACCATATAGGTTTCAGAAGCGACTTGTATATCAAAAGTTTACAATCTATACTCAGGGTGGAATTTCTACCGATCAGACAATGTAACTAAGTTAATTTTAGTTTCATTTGTGAAAGCTTAGATTCAATGTGGTGTTTCCATGTAAGCCGTAGGTCAAAGTGTATACCAAGATATTTCATATGTGAGTTCTGAGGAACAATTTGATTATTTATTCTAATGGGGGAACAAGTATCTTTTCGTAGGGTAAAAGTTATCTGAGCACACTTCTGTTCATTTACTTTTATTCTCCATAAGTTTAGTCATAGTTCCAGCTGGGTAATATGTTCCTGAAGATATCGAGATGCCACGTGAGAAATTTCGTGCATACTAAGGCAAGCTGTGTTATCGGGAAATGGAGATGTGTGGATGTTACTGATCACAGGCATATCACAAAAATAAATCAAATATAAAACTGGCCCCATTATATACCCCTGTGGCACACCGGATGACTCATGAAGCCTCCTTCCACAACAGTGAACTACAGGGCAAGAATTTAACTTTGCAAAAGATTAAGAATGTTTACTGGTAGATATGTCTTTAATTTAAAAATTAGGCCTACACTTTATCAACTGCCTGAGAAACATCAATAAAGAGCGCAGAACAATATTTCCTTTCTTCAAATGTTTTTCTTTTAAATTAAACCAATCTATGCGTTTGGTCAATGGTGCTATGCTGACTTCTAAAATCACATCGATGATCCGGTATGCACGCATTATCAGTTAGAATTGGGGACAATTCATCATGAGAAGCTTTGCGAAGAGCTTTGACATTGTTGACAGTAAATTTGTTGTCCTGTATGGCTCAGCTTTGGTAAGATCTTTGCCCGGCTTTAGAATCATTTTGACTTTGGCAAGCTTCCAATGGTGTGGATAATACTCCAGTCGTAAAATGGCATTATAAATTAATAACAGAATTCTAATTGCAATATGAGGTATTTTCATAAGCAATAAGTTTTTTGTACATCACGCTTCTTAAACTTTGGGGTAAATGCGTATTTTAAATGCTCAGCAAATGTGTTACCTTGTTTAGTATAGCTTCTTGCCCAACCTCCGGTAGAAGTAAGCAGAGGTGGTTTAAACTCAACGGGTGTTTTAAGCTTTCTCGCATCGCGCTATGAAGAGTAATTAGATGCTGATGTGACATCGAGGTTTTCCAGATATTTCTTAAGAGATGTAGTTTTTTCAGATGCAAGAAATTGTTGGAGTCGTTTAGTGCACTCTTTAAACATGATTTTATGTTGGCGTGATCTGTGCTGTTGCCATTTATTTCTAGCTCTTAATTTTGCACATACGAGACGTTCAATATCCGTAGAATAAATTCTATTAAACCCTGTCTGCAGGTGGGAGGTAGTAGCATGTTCAGCAGCCTGCTTAATATTTCCGTTAAGATTCTCAATATTAGATTCAATATCATCGGATGTTCTTAGTGTTATGTTTTCCGTGCAATGACTACTAAGATATTTTTTTAATCTCAGCCAATTAACACGATTGATCATCTTCACATATGGGTGAGGTAAATTACTTCTTACTTACTTCTTACAGATTGTAACGATAGTGGGAGAGGGATCGGAGGACAGATCTAGAGAACCTTCAGCATGAACTAAATCCCTCGAAATATTTTTCATGACGCCAAAATCTATAACATCCGGAATTTTTTGTATGTCTGTAGGCCAGTAAGTGGCCCATTTTTGAAATTGTGTTGAACAACGCTCTTCCTCTAGGTTTAATAAGGCGCGAACCCCAGAACGTATGTTTTGTATTGTAGTCTCCAGCTGCTACGAAAGAAGGTCTCAGTTATAGTAATATATATATATAACAAAATTAGGATATGTTATAACATAATTATGATAAAAAAAATTTGTACAAATATTTTCAACACAAAAATTTAAAAATTAGTTGCTTGGAGAATATAGTGCTTGAGTCTTGACTTTATTAGAATTGCTGATCCACCGCATGCTCTTGCTCTCGGGTCCTTTGTATCATATAAGGTGTAGCCATTTATTTTGAAAAGGTTTCTCCAAGTCAAATGAGTCTCAGAAACCAATATTATATCAATATTTTTTCCCGTAAGGAAGTGCTCGAGTTAATTTTTGTGTTGGCGAATGCCGTTTGCGTTCCAGAAACATATTTTTAACATGTTCATGGCTTCTTAATTAATGCTGAAAGCAGAGTACTCTGCCTTCGCAGCATTTCTTGCAACATGTTATTTAAGGCGACTGAAATTAAAACTTGTGTTAACATTTGTTGAATTACTTGGTGGAGACAATTTCTGCGTGGGAAGTACTTGGTCAGCTCTTTAGAGTTAAAGTGGCGGAGTAAGCGTTTGCTGATTGAGCTGGAGGTAATTATATATACAGGACATCCTCTGTAGTTAGCAGTGTGATACCTGCACAATTACTACATTTTTTCAGCTTGATCTTTTGGCTTAGTACAGAGAGCAGAAGCGTGCAATTCACCGCAAATAACACCAACTGTAGGTAATTTGCAGTAAGTTTATGTGTGGCCATATTCTTGGCAATGATGGCACTGTACGGGACCTGAACGTTTACTTACGAGCCAAAACACGTGCAAGCAAAACAGCTGTCAACAATTATTTGAACATTTAAAATGGCCGAAATTTTCGGCATAATTGAGAGACATGAATACCAACATAACGCCACAAAAAAAATCAAAATTCGAATATACGTAATCCGCGAAAATTCAAAATTCGCAATATGTTTTCAATAAACCTCGTATATTGGGATGATCCTAGTGAACTAGTCGAGAGATTACGTTCAATTCTCTCAACGGTGAGTGGTGGTCATAAAAATCATAGAAACGAGATAATTTCTATTGAACTCAGAGAATCCAACATAATATATTAGGAAGAAATGATTTCTATAAATAAATTTGGAGAAAGTTCAATTAAACCGAAGCTTACTAAAAGCTCATCTAACTAACAAAATAGATAACATTAAAAGGGATTTAGACAATGCTTATAAGTTAAATCAAATAAATATAAAAAAACTAGAGATTAATGTTAATAAAATTAATCAATTTATTGATATTCAATATCAAACAATTGCAAAAATAAAGGTGATATAGAAAAGATTAATACTGATATTCAGAGTTAAATCGATAAAAAACAACTGCTCTTAATAAAACTATGAAGAATCATATACTTAATGAAAATGTATGTATGTCAACTCGAAAAATGCTTGCTATATAAATAATTGGCCATTCAACCACTCTGAAAAATATGCTAAACTATCTGACCACCCCGGCTTTGGTCGGATGCTTTTTGCCAATATTTTTTTTTTTCATGCGTATATTTATTAATTGTATCTTCAAAAAATGAACTAACAATAAGTTTTCAAATCTTAACTCTAGATATAATAATTAGGCCCAACCAGTGTCAGGCATAAACTTAGTGATAGTAATCAATAATACATAAATATCGTATTAAGCACAAAAATATTTGCAAGCTGTTTCATCTGGAGTGTTGAGTATTAGAGCCATAGTGTCGCGTTTTTTTAAGCGGATGTGTCCAGTAAAATTCAAGATGTTACGAGCAAGTGGATTAGGATGAGACTCGAGTTTTGTTAAGTATTTGCCTGCGTATTTTTTAATTTCTTGAGTTACTAGTGGCATATTTAAATCACGATGTAAATTTGAATTTTTGATGTACCATGGAGCCGATGTTATTAGTCTTAAAATCTTCTTTTGCCTTCGTTGGATTCTCTCTATATTGGAAGCTGAACCTGAAGCCAAAGCTGTATTCCGTAGCACCATATGAGTTTCAAAAGCGACTTGTATATTAAAAGTTTACAATCTAGACTGAGTGTTGAATTTCTACCAATCAGCCAATGTATTTGAGTTAATTTAAGTTTCATTTGTGTTGGCTTTGAGTCAATATGGTGTTTCCATGTAAGCCGTCGATCAAGGTGTATACCAAGGTATTTTACATGTGAATGTTGAGGAACAACTTGATTGTTGATTCGAATTGGGGAACAAGTATCTCTTCGCAGGGTAAATGTTAGCTGAATACACTTTTGTTCGTTAACTTTAATTCTCCATAAGTTTAACCATAGTTCCAGCTGTGTAATATGTTCTTGTAGATATCGGGAAGCCTCGTGAGGGTTTTCGTGCATACTAAGGCAGGCTGTATCATCGGCAAATGTAGATGTATGGATATTGCTGCTCAAATGCATATCACAAGTATAAATCAAATTCAAAACTGGCCCCAATATGCTCCCCTGTGGCACACCGGATGATATAGATTCGGGCACACTCATGAAGTGTCCTTCAACAACCGTGAACTTCTGGGTAGTAAAATAACTTTCCAATAGCTTCAGAAAATTTATTGGTAGATATGATTTCAATTTTAAAATAAGGCCTTCATGCCATACTTTACCAAATGCCTGATAAAACATCAATGAAGAGGGCAGAACAATATTTCTTTTCTTCAAATATTCTTCTTATAAATTGAACCAATCTATGAGTTTGTTCAATGGTGCTATGCTGACTACTAAAACCATGATGGTCTGGTATGCACGTATTATCAGTTAGAATTGAGGACAATTTTATCATAAGCAGTTTTTCGAAAAGTTTAGATATTGTTGATAGTAGACTTATTGACCTATACGATTCAGCCTTGGTAAGGTCTTTGCCCGGCTTTGGAATCATTTTGACCTTGGCAAGCTTCCAGAGGTGTGGATAATACTCTAGCCTTAATATGGCATTAAAAATAAAAAAAAGGATTCTAATTGCAATACAAGGCAAATTCATCAGCATCTTGTTACTAATTTCATTAATTCCTGGGGCTTTCTTCGGGTTGCGTTCAGCAATTAGATTCTGTACGTCACGCATCTTAAACTTTACGGGTCGAGGGGGTAGAGCAACTACACTCGGTAAATCAACAGCAGCAGTACATCTGTTTGGGGTAAATACGGATTTTAAATGCTTTGCAAACAAGTTACCTTTTTCCGTATCACTTCTTGCCCAACCTCCGGTAGAAGTGCGCAGAGGTGGTTTAAACTCAACGGGTGTTTTAAGCTTTTTCGCAGCGCGCCACAAAGAGTAATTAGATGCTGGTGTGGCATCGAGGTTTTGCAGATAATTTTTAAGAGATGCAGGTTTTTCATACGCAACCAACTCTTGGAGTCGTTTAGTGCACTCTTTAAATCTGATTTTATGCTAGGGCGATCTGTTCCCGTCTAGCTCTTCTTTTTTCACATACGAGACATTCAATATCCGTAGAATAAATTCTATTGAACCCAGTCTGCGGATGGGAGGTAGAAGCATGTTCAGCAGCCTGCTTTATATTTTCGTTAAGATTCGCAATGTTAGATTCAATATCATCGGATGTTCTTAGGGTTATGTTTTCCGTGCAATGACTACTAAGATATTTTTTTAATCTCAGACAATTAACACGATTGATCATCTTCACATATGGGTGAGGTAAATCAGTTCTTAGTGGGTTACAGATTGTAACGATAGTGGGAGAGTGATCGGAGGAGAGATCTAAGGAAGCTTGGCCATGAACTAAATCTCTACAAATATTTTTCATGACTCCGAAATCTATAACATCCGGAATTTTTGTATGTCTGTAGGCCAGTAAGTGCGCTCTCCACTTGAAATGACGTCCAAGCTCATTTTTGAAAATGTATTGAACAACGCTCTTCCTCTAGGTTTAATAAGGCGCGAACCCCAGAACGTATGTTTTGTATTGTAGTCTCCAGCTGCTACGAAAGAAGGTCTCAGTTATAGTAATATATATATATATAACAAAATTAGGATATGTTATAACATAATTATGATAAAAAAAATTTGTACAAATATTTTCAACACAAAAATTTAAAAATTAGTTGCTTGGAGAATATAGTGCTTGAGTCTTGACTTTATTAGAATTGCTGATCCACCGCATGCTCTTGCTCTCGGGTCCTTTGTATCATATAAGGTGTAGCCATTTATTTTGAAAAGGTTTCTCCAAGTCAAATGAGTCTCAGAAACCAATATTATATCAATATTTTTTCCCGTAAGGAAGTGCTCGAGTTAATTTTTGTGTTGGCGAATGCCGTTTGCGTTCCAGAAACATATTTTTAACATGTTCATGGCTTCTTAATTAATGCTGGAAGCAGAGTACTCTGCCTTCGCAGCATTTCTTGCAACATGTTAGTTAAGGCGACTGAAATTAAAACTTGTGTTAACATTTGTTGAATTACTTGGTGGAGACACTTTCTGCGTGGGAACTACTTGGTCAGCTCTTTGGAGTTAAAGTGGCGGAGTAAGCGTTTGCTGATTGAGCTGGAGGTAATTATATATACAGGACATCCTCTGTAGTTAGCAGTGTGATACCTGCACAATTACTACATTTTTTCAGCTTGATCTTTTGGCTTAGTACAGAGAGCAGAAGCGTGCAATTCACCGCAAATAACACCAACTGTAGGTAATTTGCAGTAAGTTTATGTGTGGCCATATTCTTGGCAATGATGGCACTGTACGGGACCTGAACGTTTACTTACGAGCCAAAACACTTGCAAGCAAAACAGCTGTCAACAATTATTTGAACATTTAAAATGGCCGAAATTTTCGGCATAATTGAGAGACATGAATACCAACATAACGCCACAAAAAAAATCAAAATTCGAATATACGTAATCCGCGAAAATTCAAAATTCGCAATATGTTTTGAATAAACCTCGTATATTGGGATGATCCTAGTGAACTAGTCGAGAGATTACGTTCAATTCTCTCAACGGTGAGTGGTGGTCATAAAAATCATAGAAACGAGATAATTTCTATTGAACTCAGAGAATCCAACATAATATATTAGGAAGAAATGATTTCTATAAATAAATTTGGAGAAAGTTCAATTAAACCGAAGCTTACTAAAAGCTCATCTAACTAACAAAATAGATAACATTAAAAGGTATTTAGACAATGATTATAAGTTAAATCAAATAAATATAAAAAAACTTAAGATTAATGTTAATAAAATTAATCAATTTATTGATATTCCATATCAAACAATTGCAAAAATAAAGGTGATATAGAAAAGATTAATACTGGTATTCAGAGTTATATCGATAAAAAACAACTGCTCTTAATAAAACTATGGAGAATCAAATACTTACGGCCTGGCCCACGATGTCGACAAGAAAGTTTCCTCCGCTTACTTACATTGAAAACAAAAACAAATTCTCTTATTTTGTTGGCCAGGCCGTTAATGAAAATAAAGATTATAGAAGTGAAATTGATAAAAGATTATATAATATTGAAGAATTTATTTTCAAATGGGTTGGAATGGAAGAACTAAAAACCGAATACACTATTCAGTTGAATAAAATTAAAGAAGATATAAAAGTATTTAAGAAAGTAAAAAAAAGTGAACAGTTGTATGTGGGTAATAAAACATATTTAAAACACATAACATTAAAAATTATCTGTTCAAATCGATCGGTCAAAAAAACTAAACTTGGAATTAAATATAGATAAAAAAGAAAAAGTTGACGAATTACACAAGCAAGCAAGAAAAAATGGTAAGATAAGACGAGTTGTAATGAAATGTATTGATGATTTATGGCAAGCTGATCTTGTTAAAATTGACAATTATGAAGCCACTACTGATGGATATCGTTATATTCTCACTGTAATAGATACATTTTCAAAACAAGCTTGGGCTATTGTTGTAAAAAATAAGACTGAGAATGAAACAAATGCAATGAAACACATATTCAATGATAATAATCGAAAACTTACAAACAGATGATGGTAAGGAATTTTTTAATAATCAATTTCGTCAATTGATGCAATCCAATGAAATTAATCACTATTCGACATACATTGTTCTAAAAGTATCCATAATTAAACGATTAAATAGAACATTAAAAGGTATGATGTGGAAAGAATTTAGTTATCAAGGAACATATAAATGGATAAACAAATATCAAGAACTTGTTAATAAGTATAACAATACTTTTCATAGAACAATAAAAATGACACCGAATGATGTGAGTCCTTCTAATGAAAAATTTCTTTTGTATACAATTTATAATAACTTAAAAGTTTTTAAGAAACCTAAATTTAAGATGGGTGATAATGTACGAATAAGCAAATATAAACATATATTCGAAAAAGGTTACACCAAACTGGACTACAGAAATCTTTATAGTTAAAACTATAAGAAATACTAATCCTAATACCTATTTATTAGAGGACTATCAACGGCATGAAATTAAAGGTGGATTTTATGCATTCGAGCTATTGAAAACTAAATATCCATAAATCTATTTAGTTCAAAAAGTTTTAAGGAAGAGAGGAAATATGTTAAATAGTTAGGATTCTCACTAGAACACAACTCTTGATATAATCATAATGATACATTTCTATAAAAGTAATATATTCATTATATATTCATTACTCAAACGTTAAGTTGTCTATAACAAAAACATTAAATGGATATTCATCAATGCTTGTTGCAGATTATTTTCCACCGATTGAGCTTAATCAAAACTATGTTTATGGACTAATAAACTTCGATACATATCACTCAATTCCAAATGTTGATATTGAAAATAATTTTTATTCACAATGGAAACCGAAGAAAGCTTCAGGTATTGATGCAATTAGTAACAAGATGCTGATGAATTTGCCTCTAATTGCAATAAGAATCCTGTAATTTATTTTAATGCCATTTTAAGAATGCAGTATTTTCCACATAAATAGAAACTTGCGAAGATAAAAATGATTCCAAAGCCGGGCAAAGATCCGATCAAGACTAAGTCGTATAAGCCTATAAGCTCACTTTCAACAATCTCAAAGCTTTTCGAAAAGCTGCTCATGACTACATTTTCTACATTTTAGCTGATAATGGTTGCATCCCTGACCTTCAATTAGGTTTTAGAAGTCAGCATAGCACAATTGAGCAAACGCATATATTGGTTCAATTTATAAGGAAGATATTTGAAGAAAAGAAGTATTGTTCTGCCCTCTTCATTGATGTTTCTCAGGCATTTGACAAAGTGTGGCACGAAGGCCTAATCTTAAAATTGAAGACATATCTGCCAATAAATATATAAAGACTTTTGGAAAGTTATATTACTTATAGGAAGTTCACTGTTGTGGAAGGAGACTTCATGAGTGTGCCCGAAACTATATCTTCTGGTGTCCCAAAGGGTAGTATTATGGGGCAAGTACTATATCTAATATATACTTGTGTTATGCCTGTGAGCAATAATATCCATCGAAATAAACTCCATAACCATTGAGTGTAATATTGTAAGCGGATCATATATAAATAACATTTCCGCACATACCCTCTAGCAGTTTTCACTCGTCATTAGTCCCGGCTACAAAATAACAGAAACACCCGTCAACGTAATTTATTAACCTGTAAATACGAAATCGACAAGCACTCTGTTGTTGAAAGTAGTTGATCAACAAGGAAACCTAATAAATTTCCGTGGGAAAAACATCTATAAGACTCCACTTGAAACCGATGAGAGAATGATTATATTTAATAAAAATAGCTAACATAAAAGATCTTCAGTCAGTTTATCGCCGTCAACACAACACATACCAAACAAACCTCTTCTATATTCAAAATAATTGCAAAATAAAAAACCTAAATATACAACAGTAAAACAACATATCAAACCACTAAATCAAGTGTTCTTACAAAATTTTAGGTTTCAGTTAAAATAAACATTCAAAGGATTTATTATCATTGAATAATGAGTAGCGTAATTGATGTATTACAAAAAACACAATTTTATAATTCAATTATCAAAAAGGAATATCATAGTTATTCGTCATATTTACAATCATTTGGAAATAATGATGAAATTCGAATAACAATTCAAAATCAAGATCTATATGTTCTACCAAGTGAAAGTATTGTATACATTGAAGTATATGCAACAAAAGAGGATTCAACAGTCTCTTTATCACTAAAGCTTTTAAACAACTTTATGGCTTATCTCTTCGATGAATATCGTTATGAATTAAATGGTGTAGAGATTGATCGTAAACGACAATTGGGTATTACAACAGAAATAAAAAACTATATATCACTAAATGAATTCGAGAGTAATGCATTAATAAATGGGCTACAACTAATACTGATGATCTTACAGTTGTTAGTGGTTTAACCATAGTTCCAACTGTGTAATATGTTCTTGTAGATATCGGAAAGCCTCGTGAGGGTTTTCCTGCATACTAAGACAGCTTGTTTCATCGTCAAATGTAAATGTATAGATATTGCTGCTCAAAGGCATATCACAAGTATAAATCAAATACAAAACTGGCCCCAGTATGCTCCTCTGTGGCACACTGATGATATAGATTCGGGCACACTCATGAAGTCTCCTTCAACAACCGTGAACTTCCAGGTAGTAATGTAACTGTCCAATAGCTTCAGAAAATTTATTGGTAGATATGATTTCAATTTTAAAATAAGGCCTTCATGCCACCCTTTATCAAATGCCTGAGCAACGTCAATAAACAGGGCAGCACAATTCTTCTTTTCTTCAAATGTTCTTCTTATAAATTGAACCAATCTATGCGTTTGTAATTGTAATTGTGGAGGTAATCACACTGATAACTACAGAGGATGTCCTGTATATTCTTTCGTTAAAAAGACTATGGCACAAAAACCTAAATTTGCTCCAGCATTGAGCTTTCTCCGCCAATTTTCCTCCAATGAGCCAACCAAGTACTTCACGTGTATCATATGCCGATGCTGTTAAAACAAATTCTTTTCCAAAGCAGAAAGTGTCCCCACCAAGTAAATCAACAAATGCTAACAAAAGCTTTAATTTCAGTCGCCTTGAAGTCACTATTGATAATCTGGTGCAAACTTTACTACAAATATGACTAGCATGATGCATGAAATGCAGAATACTCTGCTTCAAGCATTAATTAACAAGCCATGAGCACGTTAAAAATATGTTTCTGGAACGCAAACGGCATTCGCCAACACAAAAATGAGTTCGAGCACTTCCTTTCGGAAAAAAATATTGATGTAATGTTAGTTTCTGAGACTCATTTGACTTCGAGAAGCCTTTTTAAAATGAATGGCTACACCTTATATGATGAGGAAGAGCATGCGGTGGATCAGCAATTTTAATAAAATCAAGACTCAAGCACTATATTCTTGATAACATCTGTGCAGAACATTTACAAGCAAATAATATTTGTGTTGAAAATTTTTGTACAAATTTCGTTATATCATCAATTTACTCCCCTCCAAGATTCTCAATCACTGAGGATGAATACGAGGATTTCTACAAATCTCTTGGGCCTTGTTTCGTAGCAGCTGGAGACTACAATGCAAAACATATGTTCTGGGGTTCACGCCTTATTACATCTAGAGGAAGAGCGTTGTTCAATACATTTTCAAAAATGCGCTTGGACATCATTTCAAGTGGAGAGCCCACGTACTGGCCTACAGACATACAAAAATTCCGGATGTTATAGATTTTGGAGTCATGAAAAATATTTGTAGAGATTTAGTTCATGTCCAAGCTTCCTTAGATCTCTCCTCCGATCACTCTCCCACTATCGTTACAATCTGTAACCCACTAAGAACTGATTTACCACACCCATATGTGAAGATGATCAATCGCGTTAATTGTCTGAGATTAAAAAAATATCTTAGTAGTCATTGCACGGAAAACATAACCCTAAGAACATCCGATGATATTGAATCTAACATTGCGAATCTTAACGAAAATATAAAGCAGGCTGCTGAACATGCTTCTACCTCCCATCCGCAGACTGGGTTCAATAGAATTTATTCTACGGATATTGAACGTCTCGTATGTGAAAAAAGAAGAGCTAGACGGAAACAGATCGCCCTAGCATAAAATCAGATTTAAAGAGTGCACTAAACGACTCCAAGAGTTGCTTGCGTATGAAAAACCTGCATCTCTTAAAAATTATTTGGAAAACCTCGATGTCACACCAGCATCTAATTACTCTTTGTGGCGCGCTGCGAAAAAGCTTAAAACACCCGTTGAGTTTAAACCACCTCTGCGCACTTCTACCGGAGGTTGGGCAAGAAGTGATACGGAAAAAGGTAACTTGTTTGCAAAGCATTTAAAATCCGTATTTACCCCAAACAGATGTACTGCTGCTGTTGATTTACCGAGTGTAGTTGCTCTACCCCCTCGACCCGTAAAGTTTAAGATGCGTGACGTACAGAATCTAATTGCTGAACGCAACCCGAAGAAAGCCCCAGGAATTAATGAAATTAGTAACAAGATGCTGATGAATTTGCCTTGTATTGCAATTAGAATCCTTTTTTTTATTTTTAATGCCATATTAAGGCTAGAGTATTATCCACACCTCTGGAAGCTTGCCAAGGTCAAAATGATTCCAAAGCCGGGCAAAGACCTTACCAAGGCTGAATCGTACAGGCCAATAAGTCTACTATCAACAATATCTAAACTTTTCGAAAAACTGCTTATGATAAAATTGTCCCCAATTCTAACTGATAATACGTGCATACCAGACCATCATGGTTTTAGGAGTCAGCATAGCACCATTGAACAAACTCATAGATTGGTTCAATTTATAAGAAGAACATTTGAAGAAAAGAAATATTGTTCTGCCCTCTTCATTGATGTTTTATCAGGCATTTGGTAAAGTATGGCATGAAGGCCTTATTTTAAAATTGAAATCATATCTACCAATAAATTTTCAGAAGCTATTGGAAAGTTATATTACTACCCGGAAGTTCACGGTTGTTAAAGGAGACTTCATGAGTGTGATCGAATCTATATCATCCGGTGTGCCACAGGGGAGCATATTGGGGCCAGTTTTGAATTTGATTTATACTTGTGATATGCCTTTGAGCAGCAATATCCATACATCTACATTTGCCGATGATACAGCCTGCCTTAGTATGCACGAAAACCCTCACGAGGCTCCCGATATCTACAAGAACATATTACACAGCTGAAAGTATGGTTAAACTTATGGAGAATTAAAGTTAACGAACAAAAGTGTATTCAGCTAACATTTACCCTGCGAAGAGATACTTGTTCCCCAATTCGAATCAACAATCAAGTTGTTCCTCAACATTCACATATAAAATTCCTTGGTATACACCTTGATCGACGGCTTACATGGAAACACCATATTGACTCAAAGCCAACACAAATGAAACTTAAATTAACCCAAATACATTGGCTGATTGGTAGAAATTCAACACTCAGTCTAGATTGTAAACTTTTAATATACAAGTCGCTTTTGAAACTCATATGGTGCTACGGAATACAGCTTTGGCTTCAGCTTCAGCTTCCAATATAGAGAGAATCCAACGAAGGCAAAAGAAGATTTTAAGACTAATAACATCGGCTCCATGGTACATCAAAAATTCAAATTTACATCGTGATTTAAATATGCCACTAGTGACTGAAGAAATTAAAAAATACGCAGGCAAATACTTAACAAAACTCGAGTCTCATCCTAATCCACTTGCTCGTAACATCTTGAATTTTACTGGACACATCCGCTTAAAAAAACGCGACACTATGGCTCTAATACTCAACACTCCAGATGAAACAGCTTGCAAATATTTTTGTGCTTAATACGATATTTATGTATTATTGATTACTATCACTAAGTTTATGCCTGACACTGGTTGGGCCTAATTATTATATCTAGAGTTAAGATTTGAAAACTTATTGTTAGTTCATTTTTTGAAGATACAATTAATAAATATACGCATGAAAAAAAAAATATTGGCAAAAAGCATCCGACCAAAGCCGGGGTGGTCAGATAGTTTAGCATATTTTTCAGAGTGGTTGAATGGCCAATTATTTATATAGCAAGCATTTTTCGAGTTGACATACATACTTTTTTATGCATGGCTTTCGGTAGTTTTTATTTATAATATTTGTGTGTGGAAAATATTAAATAGTGTGAAGTAGGGTTGCCAGTCGGGCTTGTTTTGGCTGGATTGTCCAGCTTTTTAAGTACCTGTCCAGTTTCAAGCTAAAATAAAATTTGTCCAGCTAAAACAATTTTCCACAAAATGTTTTTAATATTTATTGCCTAAAGTTTGTTGTATAAATTTCCTGATGGGAACATAATAATATAGTTTATATATTATATAGTCTCGTCCTTTCTATTTTCGCGTTTTTAAATCGTATTGTACAATACTGATTTCATAGTTTCTGTAACTACTTAAGTATGTGGTGAAAGTATCATCTCTTGTGGTCTCTATGTTCTATCATCACAAACATCTTCAAACCCCTAAAAGTTGATGTATTGAGTGGGACTGACGATATCACCATACTGTGTAAAATGTCCATAGTAAAACTGTACTGATTTACTATAGACGCTGTCACCACCTGCAGGAAATTGTTCGTAATTACTATTAAATACAAACATATGTATGTACATATATGTAAATCAAAAACTGTATGTTTCGCTGAATTAGTAACGTCAAACACTTACGTATGGATCTGAAAATGTGACAAATCTTTACCTGATGGCACAAAATCTTCCACAGGGTCGAACAAAAATTTCTATAATTGGGACCTTTCACTTAACATTTTTTAATTTTCACATTTTCTATTTTTATACAATATGGATTGTTATTTTATTTGTTTTTTTTTGTTATTTTGTTGTTTTTTTTTCTATGCATTAAAAACAATTTTAATAGACGCTCTGTTGACAATGTCACCAAAATAGTCGACAAAACTGGTGACTTGGGGACATTTATCCCCACGTTTCCTTCAGGGCATGTACATACATATGTGAGTGTATATATATATGCATATTAGTGTTGTAAAAGTATTGAGTATTTGAGTAGTTGTACTCAATACACAACATTTACTACTGAATACATTCATGGTTGCATTTTCTAGTATTCAAGCGAAAGTTCTCCATTAAAATACATCAGATTTATACAACTCTGTGCGCAAATTTAAGCTTGATAAAAATATATCTCTGAAACTTCTGGAATTAGTGCAACAAACACAAATGCGAATAGTGAAATTGAAGTGATTTACTAGTGACTTTGTCATCAGTACTACTGACGAATTGTACCCCAGACTTTTTGCTATAGACATTTAGCATGTACGTGTCATTGAAAAGCAACTACTGACGTTGGTACTATTGAGTAGGTATTTCTTTTGGGACCATATCGAGACATTGGAAAGAGATAGTCACTAGTACATTTATTAAAAATGTTTGTTGTAATAAAAAAAAAAAATACATAAAAAAAGGGAACATTCGTTCAACAAGTAAGGATTTAGTTTGCTGTTTGTATTAAATATAAATGAAAAATTCAAATTTCCGTCGAATTATTAAAATCAAACACTTACGTATGAATCTGGACTTACTGGACTGGACCTTTTAAGTGATCCCACAAAATCTTCTACAGGCTCATAAAAATTTCCACAATTATTTCATTTTAAAATATTTTTATTTTTATAATTACAAAATGGATTGCTTTTTATTTGTCTTTTGAAATTTCTTTTTATTTGATTTTTTTAATTATTTTTTAATAAATTATTTTTTTGCCTTTTATATTGATTTCGTAAACTAATTTTCATAAAAACTTGAATTTTGCTTGAAGCCACTTGTATTTTCAACAAAACAATAAAACATTAAGAAGAAGCATAGTTGTGTGTATCTGACAAAATATTTTCTACGCATTAAAAACAATTTTAATAGACACTCTGTTGACAATGTCACCAAAATAGTCGAAAAAACTGGTTACTTGGGGACACTTAACCCCACGTTTTTTTTCAGGAAAACGGCCACTGAAACAAGGACTTCAAAATGCATCATTGAACTAAACAACTTTTCTCATGGACTTATATTGGACATAAAAAGTGACCCTTGTAACGACACGGATTCGCTGGTGGCTAGGGTAGGCTCAGCGGAGTCCAGAGTCGTGTAGATTAAATGGAGAATGTAACGTACCTTCTATTGGTTACTTCGGCGAAAATGAAACGAGTAATAGTAATAATAATATTTCTTTATTTAATACAAAGAATGGAAAATGAATTATAGTTGCCAAATTGTGTCCCAATATGGCATAAGACACAAAAAAAATAATAAACTAAAATCTTATTTTAGACAAAAAAACAAATGGTTTTGTTGGCGTTGGTGTCACAGTCATTGGACTTTTGTTATATTTTAAAGTTTTAGCAGTTTGACATTTATGACATGTTTTCATGTATTTAGATATGGCTTTGGACATATTTTTCTAATAGTAATGTCTTTTTATTTTTTTTTTAATGTTCTATATAGTCCACAATGTCTCCTTCTATGGGATCATCGTGATATTTCAGCATGATTTCAAGAATTGCCTTGGCATTCTTATTATTGATTTGGGTCACCTCACTTATTAGCGCTACTTTAATTTTATTTAATATTTTATTGCCCATAAGTTTAAATTCATTAATAGAGATAAATTCGGAAATTTTCTCACTAGGTGCCAATTGTAAATTATATATGTATATTGTGTTTACCGGGCACTTTCTCGAGCCTAGAGAAAAATTGTCCTAAGTCAAAATTATCGTTAGTAAACACATCATTATTTTCATAAAATTTATGCTGTTTATTTAGTGTATTACTATTCTTTTCTTTTTCTGTATTGGTCATCGATCTAGTCGTGACTCTTAATATAGAAAACATTTTATTATTCATGTATTTTAGGTCATTAATTGTAATTCGCGATAGAGCGTCAGCAACATAGTTATCTTTTCCCCTAAGATATTCTACTGTAAAGTCATATTCTTCTAAATCGAGTCTAATTCTTGTCAACTTGGAGCTTGGGTTTTTCATTGAAAACAAATAAGAAAGTGGTCTATGATCAGTACGGACAAGAAAATGTTTTCTTTATATATATGGTCTGAAATGGGTAATTGCCCAATGAATTGCAGTTAATTCTTGCTTAATGGTTGATTTGTTACTTTCTCCCTTTGTGAATGTTTTGGATGCATAAGCAATAGGTAAATGTTTATCTTCGTATTCTTGTGTTAAAGCAGCACCACAGGCATGTTTACTTGCATCTGTTGTTATACAAAACTCCTTGGCGAAATCAGGATATTGTAGTAAGGTTGGACTCATTAATGCCTTTTTGAGATATTTAAATGCAAAATCACAATCTTTCGTCCATTCAAAGGGTGTATTTTTCTTGGATAATTTTGCTAAATATCTGAAGTATTCAGAAAAATTTTTAATGAATCTTCGATAGTAGTTACACAAAGCTACGAATCTTTTCACACTGTCTGCGTCAATTGGTGTTGGATAGTTTTCAATTATTGAATATTTACTATCGTCTGGTAATATTCCTTTATCTGTACATTTGTGACCAAGATATGTTACTTCTTTCATGAAGAATGAAAATTTTTCAGGATGTAATTTAAGATTATACTTTCGACATAGATTGAAAATTTTTTTTAAATTCAAAAGCATGTGCTTTTCGGAGCATCCTAATACGACTAAATCATCCATATATAGAAAGGCTTGGTCTGGTTTTAAACCACTGAAAGCAAGTGTCATCATTCGTTGAAAGGAATTGGGTGCTATTTTTAAACCATACGGTAATCTAGTAAATCTGTATGCACCATTGTTGGTCGAAAAAGTTGTTAAATCTCTGAAGTTTTTCTCCAAACTGATCTGCTGAAAGCCTGACATTAAGTCTAAACATGAAAAATATTTTGCTCTACCAAGTTGGTCTAAGATATCATCGATTCTGGGCAATGGGAATTTATCAGCAATTAATTTTTTATTTATTTGTCTGTAATCTATGACAAGTCTCCATCTTTTGTGGCCAGAGTTAGGAAGTGATTTCTTTGGTACTAACGAGACAGGACTGTTGTATTCAGAATAGGAAGGTTAAATAATTTTATCGTCTATTAATTTTTTCACTTGTTTGTCAATTTCTTCTTTATGTGTATGTGGTACACGATAATTTTTAATATATACTGGTTCTTTATCTTTTATTCTCAACTTCTGTTCATAAAAATTATTAGTTGTTATTGTCTCTGATTCTAAACCGAAAATATCACTATATGAAATCCCAATGGATTTCTAATTGTATAAAGGTGTAGAAAAATAAAATAGATTCATATCGAATATGAATTGTTTGCTGGGATTTTGTTATAGTTTCTATGCCTATTGCTTGTGTTTCGCTTGTGATTTTCAGAAATATTATTATTTCTGATTATTATTTGTGAATTCTCAAATAGTTTTTGAAAGTCTGTGCATAAGATAAGAGGTTTGTGACTGTTCAAAATGTGGTTAAAGTCTACTGATGATTTGGCTAAGCACCAATGAAATATATAGACAATGCTTGACCTCCAGCAAATAAATTTCAAATTAGAATAATTGTTATTATTATTGTTATTATTATAGTTGTTGCTATTATTTCTACGTGGGTAATTATTTCTTCCACGTGATCGTGTGTTATTACCACGGTAACTGTTTCCAGATTTGTACTTTTGTCCATAGTACAAGATGGCATTTTGTTGACCTGTGGCATCAGTACAACTATTTAAAAATTTACTGATAGCATCGTTCATGCTATTAAATTGAGCTGCCTCCATGATAACCTTGACTTTATCAATGGTGCAGTTTTTAGTTAATGCCTTTACGGTAGTTTGTGTGGAATACTTTGCAGCTAGGTCGCATGACAGTCCATCTGAAATGTATGCGGTGTCTAATGCTTTAGTTAAATTTTCTATTTCGCTGCAATAAGCGTTGGCAGTTTTATTGTTTTGTTTTATATTTAAAATTTTTGCCGTTAATACTTCCACAGATTCTCCCTTGACGCTATTTTTTAGTTCGTTTATTATTTCTAGTTGACTCATTATTGATTAGATTTCTGGCGTTTCCTTTTAGTTTTGTTTTTATTAGAGATACTGCCACAGATTCGTGGCTATCTTTTATTGATTCTACCAGAGACAAGGAGTCAATAAAGGAGCGTAAATTTTCTGATTTTCCAAGCAAAGTCTATAATCAGTTTTGAAGCTGTATTTAAAAAGTCTACTACAGTTGGGTCATTGTGGATTCAGTTATAGGCATAGAGATATTAAATGTTCAATTTGTAACGAGTTTTTATCGACTAGTTTTGAAATTCTGCTTGTTAAGTGAAGGAAAAATGCGTCTGCTGCTCTTTGGTGAGCTACTGTAAGTCTATTGTAATAAACATTAAATAAAACTCTTATTTCTTTTAATTTTGTAAGAATTGTTTGAAAATAATTGCTAATTGTTTCACTTTTAATTGGTCTATCAATATTGATACACTTATATGACCGTTCAAATTCTTCTTTTATAATTCGTTCCTTATTTAAAATATCCTTCCATTCCATTAGTGAATAAAAAAATTAGCTAAATCGTTTAATTTGGTTATATTTTGTCTAAACCATTTGCTTTACTAGCATATTTCTTTTTCCTTCTATTCCCAAAAGTTTCCACAAGTCTGTTAAAAATTTTATTGCTTTATCCATTTCTTCTTCCTCGTTAGGAATTTCTAAAATTTCCTTAGAATCCCATCTTATTGGGGTTTTAGGCCTAAACTTTCTTCTATTCATTTAAAAAAAAATTAGGTCCTTACAAAATTAATTACAAAATATTTGTTTATATATCCTTATTCATAACAAAATATTCTTATTTATAACAAAATTTAATAATTTAAGTATTAAATTTTTTTGTTATAATTTCTTAAAAAAAAAATTTTTTTTTATAAATTTGTTTTTAGGAAAAAAAAACTATAAGGAGAAAAAAAGTTTTTCAACGGTGGTTAACGCCTACCGAACTAAGAGTGCGCCGCAATTAGTGCACTTCTTTGTTTGTTTTTTGTCTTATTAACTTACTTAATGTTTCTATTCGTACCCACATTTTGGTCGCGTCAGACCAAACAGCTAGCCTTCGAAAACAGCTAGTTGTTCCATTCAACTATGTGTTTGTTAGAATATTTACAACTAACTTTGTTGTTATTTGTTCATTAATAATTATCACATGTAATTTGGCTTACAAAAGCGATACGAACTTTAGCCTGATCAAATCATAAATATAGAAACAAATGAAGTTCGAAAAACAATAATTAAAATTAACTAAAATTAATAGCCAAGGGCCTGTGGCAAAAAAAAAACTAAATAAAAATATACTTAACTATCAAACCAAAAAAGGTTTGTCTTAAGTAGAACAAAAATAAGCAAATTAACTAACATGTTAAGAGTGGATTCTATACCGACAAACTTTCAAAAAATAGATTTCCAAATACTCGCACATATCTAGTGTAAAAGGTCCTTAAAACTAAAGGAGAGCAGGCATATGTTAAATGGCTGTGGTTTCCTAATCAACACAATTCTTGGGTAAGTAAAATAAAATATAATAGCTGAAAGATCTAAATCAGCAATAAAGACACCAACACAAACAACAACAATAGAAGTAATATTAAGAAACTAATGTTAATTGTAGAATAAGAAAATTAAATAAATATGTAAATCATATTTATATTGTACAACACTTTATTTATTTGTAACCAGACAATATAGTGTCAATAACACTTACTTTGAGCTCTAACTCATCAGAGTTAGCTGCTAGTTACTTTCCTCCTTATGAATTACATGGTTAAAAATAGGGTAATGTATGTGCCACAGCCATTATAATTGTCAAATTTTGGTAATTAAAATCAAAAATTTTTAATTTATGGGCAATTAAAATTTAAATTTTGTAATCAATGGTGTGAAGTGACGAGGGTTATGGCTGGTTTGTAGATAGAAATGTATGTACGTGATGATGAGCTTTTGTTTTTGTGTGTGTGCATAAGTGTGAGATAAGAATGGTTTGATGTCCGTCCGTCGATATTCCTAATTTATTATGTTGGCATGCAGGCTTGTACGTAGTATGTTTTTGTTTAAATTTTAATTTTGATAACCATGTTTTTTCTTTTTTGGGTTTGTGGTTGCAGCAGGTTCATGGTTTTAGAGTGCAATGTTCTTAGGTATGTGTGCGTTTGTATAGATAAAATGTTGTTAGTTTTTTTTAATATTCTTTTTAGCTGGCGGACATGTAAGGGTATTTTAGAAAGAAATTATATATGTATTCTGATAAGGTATCAATGCTTTTGTTGTTGGTTTTGATTAGTTTGATTTTTATTTTTTTATGTTTAAAGAGTTTGAAAAGATGAATAACGCATGTTTTTTTGTTTTAAGTTTAATTGTGATATGAATGTTTTTGTTATTATTTGTTTTTCTTAGTCTCATTTTTATTTTTTTATGTATAAAGAGTTTGAAGAGATGAATAAAATATGTAATCTATGAGCAATGAACTTGTTTGAAGGTTAGAGAAATTGAACTGTGAGATATTGAGGTATGTCAAACAGAATTAGAGATGCGCTATCATTGGAGCAACGTTATATTCCTGCTTGTGTATGTGTTGTTACAATAACTTGAGCGGTGGCAGATGTGTAAGTATGAAAAAAAAGCAAGCGTGTAATGTCGAGTACACATCTGGCATTCCTTGTGTTGTAATAATTTTTTTTAAATGTGTGTAACGAATTTCACACCTGCAGAAAATGCGAATAGTGAAATTGTAGTCATTTAATAGTGACTTTGTCACCAGTACTACTGACGAATTGTACCCCAGACAATGCTTTTTGCTATAGACATTTAGCATGTACGTGTCATTGAAAAGCAACTACTGACGTTGGTACTATTGAGTAGGTATTTCTTTTGGGACCATATCGAGACATTGGAAAGAGATAGTCACTAGTACATTTTAGTAATTCTAATGATAATAAAAATGAATATTTTATTAAAAATTTTTGTTTTAATAAAAAAATACATTAAAAAAGGGAACATTCGTTCAGCAAGTAAGGATTTAGTTTGCTGTTTGTATTAAATATAAATGAAAAATTCAAGGTTCCGTCGAATTATTAAAATCAAACACTTACGTATGAATCTAGACTTACTGGACTGGACTTTTTAACTGATCCCACAAAATCTTCTACAGGCTCATAAAAATTTCCACAATTATTTCATTTTAAAATATTTTTATTTTTATAATTACAAAATGGATTGCTTTTTATTTGTCTTTTGAAATTTCTTTTTATTTGATTTTTTTAATTATTTTTTAATAAATTATTTTTTTGCCTTTTATATTGATTTCGTAAACTAATTTTCATAAAAACTTGAATTTTGCTTGAAGCCACTTGTATTTTCAACAAAACAATAAAACATTAAGAAGAAGCATAGTTGTGTGTATCTGACAAAATATTTTCTACGCATTAAAAACAATTTTAATAGACACTCTGTTGACAATGTCACCAAAATAGTCGAAAAAACTGGTTACTTGGGGACACTTAACCCCACGTTTTTTTTCAGGAAAACGGCCACTGAAACAAGGACTTCAAAATGCATCATTGAACTAAACAACTTTTCTCATGGACTTATATTGGACATAAAAAGTGACCCTTTTAACGACACGGATTCGCTGGTGGCTAGGGTAGGCTCAGCGGAGTCCAGAGTCGTGTAGATTAAATGGAGAATGTAACGTACCTTCTATTGGTTACTTCGGCGAAAATGAAACGAGTAATAGTAATAATAATATTTCTTTATTTAATACAAAGAATGGAAAATGAATTATAGTTGCCAAATTGTGTCCCAATATGGCATAAGACACAAAAAAAAAATAATAAACTAAAATCTTATTTAAGACAAAAAAACACGCGAGTACTTTGATTTCCAAAAAAAATCCCGCAAACGTTCTCTTCAGATTTGGTTCTACAATCTTAAAGTAGATTAGCCCTTGGCAAAACGTGTCCTAATTCCCAAAGGTCTTTTCCACTCGTGAGAAGAGAAACAAAATCTGATTATTCTAATTAGCTCAATTTTTATTTATAAGTGTATTGATTCACTGTTTGGGAAAAAGAGTCCTAATTCCCAACGACAGCCTCTCCCACTTATAAATAAAAATACTCAAAACCAGCGAGACAAAAAAAAAATAGAGAACCTTAAAATCTCTCTCAAATATCTCAATTTTCATTTACAAGTGTATCGATTCACCTTTTGGAAAAAAGTGTCCTAATTCCCAAAGGCAGCCTCTCCCACTTATAAATAAAAATAAAACTTATCTCTTAGTCAGTAGCCTCAAATTTACTAACAAAAAGCTTTAATAATAGAGCAGTGTCCTATCTCTATTATTACCTCTTTCGCCAGCCCTTGCTGCCAACCAACTAATCAGTGATACAACGAATGCTCGCCTTTTTATACTTGTGTCAGACAAAACACACAAGTACACAACCACACAAATGCCTGTATTGCATACTCCATATGTTTTATCATCTGATGACTGCATATTTATCATGCATGGTAGTATACTCAGCGTGTATACTCAGAGTTGTGTATTTGTGCAGTATGTGATGTCGACATTTCCGTTAAATTTTAAACAGATATTTAAAATTTGATATCGCTATTAAAAGGGAAAATATATAAATTTTTAAATAAAATGAATACTTTTTATAATAAAATAAATGTATAATTCATTGTAATTTAGTAGTAATTTGTACAAAGCAAAGTAGGAATAATATTAACAGGCAAATAAACGTATAATTCATTGTAATTTAGTAATAATTTGTACAAAGCAAAATAGGAATAATACTATCGGGTAAACCAACCAAACATTGTGGGCCAAAACGAAATGGTGACTTTGGTCGTCACATTACCTTTCCTCTCCCGGGGGTTTGTGTGATGGTGCCCTTGTTGTACTATGGATTCAGCCGGAAAATCTGGATCTTCCCGCTTCGTTTTATGACTACACGGTAGCGTCTATCCCCAACGATCTTTAGCAGCCGAGCAGCACGTACGGGAGTTTGGCCAAGGAGATCTCGGATTTCGCTTCGCAGCACTTCTGGGGCTTCACTGAGGTGCACCTCTACCGGTTTAGTGGCTGGGGAAGGGATATGGTGTACAGATATCGATGCCGAAGATAGTGCTGTTACCTGGTGATTATTTTTGAGGGCTCGTGATGGTTTTGTGGTTGATAGGGGGGATACGATGGGCGATGGTTGCTGTGGGCTTCTGAGGGATGAAATGGAGGAAATGGAAATCGGGGAATGAGTTTCGTTTGTTTTTTGGTTGCGTGGTGGAGAGGAATCGTAGCATTCATGCATTTGGTTGAGCCAACCCCGCCCTGGCGTCATGGGGATTTCAGAAAGTTGCGTGGCTTTTCGGGGTGGCGTTGAAGGGCTAGCAGGCCTCTTCTTGCATTCGTTAGTTTTAGTGCTAGCACTATGATTTTGGGGGTATGAAATCCCGGGGTTGGGGCTGGTTTCCCTCACGAGTATGCGAGACCTCCAGATTCGCTCGTAACATCGCATTCCCAGATAGCGATATTGGCTATCCTGGACCTCAAGCGAGTGGTGAAATAATTCAGGCGTTGGTTCTTGTATCAGCACTTTTTTTGGAATTGAGGGTGGCGACGGACATTCTTCTGTCAACTCATGCGGGGATGGAGACTGTTCATGCAGCGGAGGTGGTGGTGGACATTCCTCATACAATGGCGGTGGTGGTGGTGCCGATATGCGGAACAAATATGCGGTTTGCTTCCTGTCGTCACGTTGGATGTGAGTTGGATGAGTGACCGATATTTTACCAACTGTTGTTTCACCGGGCAGCATGATGGTACGCCTTCCCTTTGCTTTCTCCTCTTCAAGTCTGCGCCGAAAATTCTGGCTGGATTGTTCCCATTTCTTGCGCTCGTCATTCATTTTGGACTCCTCTTCTTAGCGTCTTGGCTGATTCCCCTTTATTATTTTCTTCTCAGTTATCCTACGGTAGACCGATCATCATACCACGTTCATCTTGCCTTCCAGCCATTTACATGAGGATCCGGGTGTGGTATGTGCCAAGTTGACCTTTTCGAATGGGTACCTAGAAAGTGCGTCTGCTACTACATTTTGCTTACCTCTCCGATAACTGATGATAAATTTATATTGCTGCAATTCTAGCACCCATCTCGACAGCCGACCTGTCGGATTATTGATGGAATTTAGCCACTTCAAAGCCAGATGATCTGTGACTACTTTGAACTCGTAGCCCTCAAGGTAGTGGCGCATCTTGCGTATTCCCCAAACGATACCCAGGCACTCTCTTTCAGTCGCCGGGTAGGTTTTCTCGGCTGTATTCAGGTGTCGACTCGCATAGGCGATTACGCGTTCGTCATCTTCAAATTCTTGAGTTAAGACGGCTCCTAATCCAATGTCACTCGCATCAGTTTGCAGCGTCAACGGCAACGGCTGGGCAGGCTAATATTGGAGCGCAAGTTAGTTTTGCTTTCAGTGTATCGAAAGCTTCTTGTTGCTTCGCAAAAGTTTCCACAAGTCTGTTAAAAATTTTATTGCTTTATCCATTTCTTCTTCCTCGTTAGGAATTTCTAAAATTTCCTTAGAATCCCATCTTATTGGGGTTTTAGGCCTAAACTTTCTTCTATTCATTTAAAAAAAAATTAGGTCCTTACAAAATTAATTACAAAATATTTGTTTATATATCCTTATTCATAACAAAATATTCTTATTTATAACAAAATTTAATAATTTAAGTATTAAATTTTTTTGTTATAATTTCTTAAAAAAAAATTTTTTTTTTATAAATTTGTTTTTAGGAAAAAAAAACTATAAGGAGAAAAAAAGTTTTTCAACGGTGGTTAACGCCTACCGAACTAAGAGTGCGCCGCAATTAGTGCACTTCTTTGTTTGTTTTTTGTCTTATTAACTTACTTAATGTTTCTATTCGTACCCACATTTTGGTCGCGTCAGACCAAACAGCTAGCCTTCGAAAACAGCTAGTTGTTCCATTCAACTATGTGTTTGTTAGAATATTTACAACTAACTTTGTTGTTATTTGTTCATTAATAATTATCACATGTAATTTGGCTTACAAAAGCGATACGAACTTTAGCCTGATCAAATCATAAATATAGAAACAAATGAAGTTCGAAAAACAATAATTAAAATTAACTAAAATTAATAGCCAAGGGCCTGTGGCAAAAAAAAAACTAAATAAAAATATACTTAACTATCAAACCAAAAAAGGTTTGTCTTAAGTAGAACAAAAATAAGCAAATTAACTAACATGTTAAGGGTGGATTCTATACCGACAAACTTTCAAAAAATAGATTTCCAAATACTCGCACATATCTAGTGTAAAAGGTCCTTAAAACTAAAGGAGAGCAGGCATATGTTAAATGGCTGTGGTTTCCTAATCAACACAATTCTTGGGTAAGTAAAATAAAATATAATAGCTGAAAGATCTAAATCAGCAATAAAGACACCAACACAAACAACAACAATAGAAGTAATATTAAGAAACTAATGTTAATTGTAGAATAAGAAAATTAAATAAATATGTAAATCATATTTATATTGTACAACACTTTATTTATTTGTAACCAGACAATATAGTGTCAATAACACTTACTTTGAGCTCTAACTCATCAGAGTTAGCTGCTAGTTACTTTCCTCCTTATGAATTACATGGTTAAAAATAGGGTAATGTATGTGCCACAGCCATTATAATTGTCAAATTTTGGTAATTAAAATCAAAAATTTTTAATTTATGGGCAATTAAAATTTAAATTTTGTAATCAATGGTGTGAAGTGACGAGGGTTATGGCTGGTTTGTAGATAGAAATGTATGTACGTGATGATGAGCTTTTGTTTTTGTGTGTGTGCATAAGTGTGAGATAAGAATGGTTTGATGTCCGTCCGTCGATATTCCTAATTTATTATGTTGGCATGCAGGCTTGTACGTAGTATGTTTTTGTTTAAATTTTAATTTTGATAACCATGTTTTTTCTTTTTTGGGTTTGTGGTTGCAGCAGGTTCATGGTTTTAGAGTGCAATGTTCTTAGGTATGTGTGCGTTTGTATAGATAAAATGTTGTTAGTTTTTTTTTAATATTCTTTTTAGCTGGCGGACATGTAAGGGTATTTTAGAAAGAAATTATATATGTATTCTGATAAGGTATCAATGCTTTTGTTGTTGGTTTTGATTAGTTTGATTTTTATTTTTTTATGTTTAAAGAGTTTGAAAAGATGAATAACGCATGTTTTTTTGTTTTAAGTTTAATTGTGATATGAATGTTTTTGTTATTATTTGTTTTTCTTAGTCTCATTTTTATTTTTTTATGTTTAAAGAGTTTGAAGAGATGAATAAAATATGTAATCTATGAGCAATGAACTTGTTTGAAGGTTAGAGAAATTGAACTGTGAGATATTGAGGTATGTCAAACAGAATTAGAGATGCGCTATCATTGGAGCAACGTTATATTCCTGCTTGTGTATGTGTTGTTACAATAACTTGAGCGGTGGCAGATGTGTAAGTATGAAAAAAAAGCAAGCGTGTAATGTCGAGTACACATCTGGCATTCCTTGTGTTGTAATATTTTTTTTTAAATGTGTGTAACGAATTTCACACCTGCAGAAAATGCGAATAGTGAAATTGTAGTCATTTAATAGTGACTTTGTCACCAGTACTACTGACGAATTGTACCCCAGACAATGCTTTTTGCTATAGACATTTAGCTTTACGTGTCATTGAAAAGCAACTACTGACGTTGGTACTATTGAGTAGGTATTTCTTTTGGGACCATATCGAGACATTGGAAAGAGATAGTCACTAGTACATTTTAGTAATTCTAATGATAATAAAAATGAATATTTTATTAAAAATTTTTGTTTTAATAAAAAAATACATTAAAAAAGGGAACATTCGTTCAGCAAGTAAGGATTTAGTTTGCTGTTTGTATTAAATATAAATGAAAAATTCAAGGTTCCGTCGAATTATTAAAATCAAACACTTACGTATGAATCTAGACTTACTGGACTGGGCTTTTTAACTGATCCCACAAAATCTTCTACAGGCTCATAAAAATTTCCACAATTATTTCATTTTAAAATATTTTTATTTTTATAATTACAAAATGAATTGCTTTTTATTTGTCTTTTGCAATTTCTTTTTATTTGATTCTTTGAATTATTTTGTAATAAATTTTTTTATTTGCCTTTTATATTGATTTCGTAAGTTAATTTTCATAAAATCTTATTTAAGACAAAAAAACACGCGAGTACTTTGATTTCCAAAAAAAATCCCGCAAACGTTCTCTTCAGATTTGGTTCTACAATCTTAAAGTAGATTAGCCCTTGGCAAAACGTGTCCTAATTCCCAAAGGTCTTTTCCACTCGTGAGAAGAGAAACAAAATCTGATTATTCTAATTAGCTCAATTTTTATTTATAAGTGTATTGATTCACTGTTTGGGAAAAAGTGTCCTAATTCCCAACGACAGCCTCTCCCACTTATAAATAAAAATACTCAAAACCAGCGAGACAAAAAAAAAATAGAGAACCTTAAAATCTCTCTCAAATATCTCAATTTTCATTTACAAGTGTATCGATTCACCTTTTGGAAAAAAGTGTCCTAATTCCCAAAGGCAGCCTCTCCCACTTATAAATAAAAATAAAACTTATCTCTTAGTCAGTAGCCTCAAATTTACTAACAAAAAGCTTTAATAATAGAGCAGTGTCCTATCTCTATTATTACCTCTTTCGCCAGCCCTTGCTGCCAACCAACTAATCAGTGATACAACGAATGCTTGCCTTTTTATACTTGTGTCAGACAAAACACACAAGTACACAACCACACAAATGCCTGTATTGCATACTCCATATGTTTTATCATCTGATGAAGACTGCATATTTATCATGCATGGTAGTATACTCAGCGTGTATACTCAGCGTTGTGTATTTGTGCAGTATGTGATGTCGACATTTCCGTTAAATTTTAAACAGATATTTAAAATTTGATATCGCTATTAAAAGGGAAAATATATAAATTTTTAAATAAAATGAATACTTTTTATAATAAAATAAATGTATAATTCATTGTAATTTAGTAGTAATTTGTACAAAGCAAAGTAGGAATAATATTAACAGGCAAATAAACGTATAATTCATTGTAATTTAGTAATAATTTGTACAAAGCAAAATAGGAATAATACTATCGGGTAAACCAACCAAACATTGTGGGCCAAAACGAAATGGTGACTTTGGTCGTCACATTACCTTTCCTCTCCCGGGGGTTTGTGTGACGGTGCCCTTGTTGTACTATGGATTCAGCCGGAAAATCTGGATCTTCCCGCTTCGTTTTATGACTACACGGTAGCGTCTATCCCCAACGATCTTTAGCAGCCGAGCAGCACGTACGGGAGTTTGGCCAAGGAGATCTCGGATTTCGCTTCGCAGCACTTCTGGGGCTTCACTGAGGTGCACCTCTACCGGTTTAGTGGCTGGGGAAGGGATATGGTGTACAGATATCGATGCCGAAGATAGTGCTGTTACATGGTGATTATTTTTGAGGGCTCGTGATGGTTTTGTGGTTGATAGGGGGGATACGATGGGCGATGGTTGCTGTGGGCTTCTGAGGGATGAAATGGAGGAAATGGAAATCGGGGAATGAGTTTCGTTTGTTTTTTGGTTGCGTGGTGGAGAGGAATCGTAGCATTCATGCATTTGGTTGAGCCAACCCCGCCCTGGCGTCATGGGGATTTCAGAAAGTTGCGTGGCTTTTCGGGGTGGCGTTGAAGGGCTAGCAGGCCTCTTCTTGCATTCGTTAGTTTTAGTGCTAGCACTATGATTTTGGGGGTATGAAATCCCGGGGTTGGGGCTGGTTTCCCTCACGAGTATGCGAGACCTCCAGATTCGCTCGTAACATCGCATTCCCAGATAGCGATATTGGCTATCCTGGACCTCAAGCGAGTGGTGAAATAATTCAGGCGTTGGTTCTTGTATCAGCACTTTTTTTGGAATTGAGGGTTTCGACGGACATTCTTCTGTCAACTCATGCGGGGATGGACACTGTTCATGCAGCGGAGGTGGTGGTGGACATTCCTCATACAATGGCGGTGGTGGTGGTGCCGATATGCGGAACAAATATGCGGTTTTCTTCCTGTCGTCACGTCGGATGTGAGTTGGATGAGTGACCGATATTTTACCAACTGTTGTTTCACCGGGCAGCATGATGGTACGCCTTCCCTTTGCTTTCTCCTCTTCAAGTCTGCGCCGAAAATTCTGGCTGGATTGTTCCCATTTCTTGCGCTCGTCATTCATTTTGGACTCCTCTTCTTAGCGTCTTGGCTGATTCCCCTTTATTATTTTCTTCTCAGTTATCCTATGGTAGACCGAAGAAAAAAAAAATTTCGATTACTCTGGCTGTTCGCTAAGATGCGCAGTGCGCTTTTCGCTACTATCTACTCTACTCAGTTTGACTATGACGGGGGACACAAATCCCGTGATGACATAAGGTCCCCCGAACTTAAGTGCCAACTTTGCGGCAAAATTATGTCGTACTAATACCCGATCCCCTATTTTGGGTTGCCATTCACGACGTCGCAAATTGTAGTGATGTCTTTGTTTGTGGGCAGCCTTTGTGAGATTGCGCCGGACTATTACAAATACGTCTTATAGCTCGTTTGCACGTTCATCGGGCTCAACGATTCGGGCCCCAGTGCCTCTAGTCATTTGATCGTAGAGGGCTCGAGGTAAACGTGGCTCCCTACCTTGTGTCAGGAATGCTGGAGTATAACCAGTCGTTTCAGAAGTGCTGGTGTTGATGGCCAACATGATTTCGGGCAGTAAGTCATCCCACGTACTGTGCTTCTCCTTGACGAATTGTGAAATAATTGTTTTAATTGTTCGATTGGCCCTCTCGGTGGGGTTCTCTTGGGGCGTGTAGGGTGCTGTGAATTGCTGGGTGACTCCAACGTCTTTTAAATATTTTTTTAGAACCTGTGCGGTGAATTGGGTCCCATTGTCCGTACGGAAAGTCTTTGGTACTCCATACCGTGCCACGATGCGTTCTCGCAACGCTTTTACTACTCCCTCTGCTGTTGCCTTCCGTAGAGGGACCAGTTCACACCATTTGGAAAAACTATCGAAGAACACGAGCAGCATCGAGTTACCATGTCGAGTCCGCGGCAACGGACCAATGAAATCTGCACACAGCTGTGACCATGGTTCTTCAGGTACTTGTGTCAGCATTTTTCCCGCTGGCATTTGCTGGGCCACTTTATATCGTTGACAAATGTCGCAGCTTCGGACGTATTTCTTAATATCGTGGGCCATACCTGGCCAGTAGTAGCGGCTGGCAATTTTATTTAGAGTTTTTCTAACGCCTAAATGGCCTCCAGTGAGTTGATTGTGAACTTCATTTAGCACTTGAGCTCTTGCTGGTTTGGCCACACACAATTTCCACGGAGTGGAGTCTTCGTCATTAACTTCTCGGTTGATATATCTATAAAGGTGTCCCTCCACGATAGAGTAATCATCAAAATTCTCTGGCTGTTGACTCACGGCGTTCATCTTGCCTTCCAGCCATTTACATGAGGACCCGGGTGTGGTATGTGCCAAGTTGACCTTTTCGAATGGGTACCTAGAAAGAGCGTCTGCTACTACATTTTGCTTACCTCTCCGATAACTGATGGTAAATTTATATTGCTGCAATTCTAGCGCCCATCTCGCCAGCCGACCTGTCGGATTATTGTTGGAATTTAGCCACTTCAAAGCCAGATGATCTGTGACTACTTTGAACTCGTAGCCCTCAAGGTAGTGGCGCATCTTGCGTATTCCCCAAACGATAGCCAGGCACTCTTTTTCAGTCGCCGAGTAGTTTTTCTCGGCTGTATTCAGGTGTCGACTCGCATAGGCGATTACTTGTTCGTCATCTTCAAATTCTTGAGTTAAGACGGCTCCTAATCCAATGTCACTCGCATCAGTTTGCAGCGTGAACGGCTTTGAGAAATCTGGGCAGGCTAATATGGGAGCGCAAGTTAGTTTTGCTTTCAGTGTATCGAAAGCTTCTTGTTGCTCTTCGCCCCACTTCCAGTGTTTGCCTTTCTTCAACATCTGTATCAATGGCTGCGAAATCTGTGCAAAATTTGGTAAGAAACGTCTATACCACGAAGTAACACCCAGGAATAGACTAACTTCTTTCGTGTTGGTTGGGGTCGGCATCTGTGCCACTGCTGCTGTTTTCTCTGGGTCCGTTTTGATGCCGTCTCTAGTCACTATATGCCCTAAGTATTTCGTTTAGGCTTGAAAGAACTTACATTTGTCCACGTTTAATCGCAGGTTGGCTGCCCTGAGTCTCGGATATACCTCCTTCAAATTTTGTAAATGTTCTTCAAAGTTGGAGCCGATAACGATTATATCGTCCAAATAAGCGAAAGCAAATGGTTCCATATCTGGCCCGATGACACTGTCTAGAGCCCGTTGGAAAGTTGCTGGGGCGGAATGCAACCCGAATGGCATTACTTTCCATTGGTAGAGTCCTCTGCCAGAGACTGCGAATGCGGTGTATTTCTTACTGCCGTCCTCCATCGGAATTTGCCAGCCATCTTTAAGATCAAGACTACTAATGAACTTTGCGTTGCGGAGTCTGTCGAGGATAGTGTCAATTCTTGGTAGTGGATACGCGTCTGGTACTGACCTGGCATTGAGTTGACGGAAATCCATGCAGGTGCGCCATGTTCCATCCTTTTTCCTTACCAGTGTTATGGGAAAACTAAATGGACTGTGCGATGGCTCAATGCACCCCTTTTCTAGCAATTTATTGACTTCGTCGTCAATTATAGCCTGCATTGCAGGGTTTCTGGGAGCATATCGAATTTTTATTGGCCGTTCATCCTTCATTACAATACGATGTGTGGCGGCAGACGATAGCCCGTTAATTTGTTGGAATTTTGGCAGTTCCGTGTTCAAAAACTGCTGAATTCGTTCCTTTAGAGTAGGTTTTTGCATGGTGCGTACGGTAGCAATTCGCCTGCGCACTAATCTGGAATTTATTTTGCTTACCTTGTTTTCCTTTTCGTCCGGTGTGTGTCTCGCTTGCGCTGACAGTCCTGCACATAGGATTTTGGTGTTGAATGCTGCAAGGAAGTCTACCCCCAGTATCATTGGTTCAGTGGCCGCTTTCATCACTAAGAACTCGTGAAGACGGTTTTGATTTCCAAGCTTTACCTTACATTGCACTGCTTCGGAGATGATGTTCTTTGACCCATCGGCCAGTAGCACTTCTATTTCCACAGGCATATATGGTGGCTTACGGAACAATCGTTTTACTAACTCAGGTGTGATGAAACTACGGGTGGCTTCGGTATCTATGATGCCTGCAACGGAGCAGTTCTCGACTTGAAGTACCGCTTTCACCTTTTCCTCTTGCCGCAGGAGTTCCGTATTGTTGTCTTGGACGTGAGAAACTCGGACTGTACATGCTGGTGCGCGCAAGTGTCTAGGCTTTTGTACCAGGCTGACTATCGAGCGATGTTGTTCCCCTCGGACGTGATGTGGCGTGGCAGAAATACTTTCAAGATCAGCCGCCAGTGTAATCAAGTCTTCCAGGTTAGCAAAATCTTTCCGACGAATATACCACTGGTAGTCTGGCAGGGCATTTCGGAAAATCCGCTCAAGTTTTTCTTCAGTATTAAGTTAAGCATGACGCATCAGGTCTTGTAAGGCCAACACATAATCTTTGAAGGCCTCCCGTGGTCGCTGCACCCTCTTACGAATTTCGTCGTCCAATTTTTCGAAATAAAAGTTGTCCACTGGTCCCACTGTTTGTTGTTGTTTCGGAACCATATTAGTGCCTTATCTCGTAAGAGCTCTGACATGACCCGTAACACATTTATAAGTTCGATTTCGCACATACCTTCTAGTTCCTCCACCCGTTCGATGAATCCTAGGGGATCTTTTCCACCATCGTATCTCAGACCCCAGTTCCGTACCAGCTCAATGGCAGCTACTCGTTCATTTGAGGTGGCACTAGGGAGTAGTGATTTACTGGATGGGCCTGGGAGATCCATTTTTGTAGGGGAGGCACGCATCTTATCATTACCTTCTTCCGGCGGCAGCAGCCGTATGTCTGTAGATGTGGTAGCGCTGGCGTCATGACTGGCCTGCCAAGCTAAAAATTTATTGATCTGCGCCTCCTCGTGATCAAGAGTCAAATGTTTTGCCAACCGCTTCCTCAGTTCTTCCACTGTTCCGGTGGTGCTTTCCTCACATTGTGCCAAGTAGCTTGTAAGCTCCTCCTTTTTAAGGGAGTATACCCACGATGTTTTTAACATGTTGAATTCGCCCCGGGAGACTGCTGGGTTCGTAGAATAAAGGGTCTCGTTTTGGTTGGTAATACGTTATCGAATATAAATAAGAACTATCTATAAAAAGAAAGAAAGAAAACTATAAAAGAATTATTTATACTAAAAAAAAATTAATTTTTCCTTTCCTATTTTATTTTTTTTTTTGGTTTATTATTTAATTATTTATTACTTTTGTTTATTTTATCATTTAAATATTGAAGAAAAAAGTTTTTATTTTATAATTTTGTTTAATTTTTAGTAATTTCGATGGGAAAGTACACTGTTTAAATGCAACACGAGAATTTACCGATTGTAAAATTAAAACTTGGATGCCATTTAAACAATGTTTGTATTCCTTTTGTATTTGTTTTTTTTTTTAAATGGACAAATGAGTCCCTGCTCGGGCGGCAAATGTAACGACACGGATTCGCTGGTGGCTAGGGTAGGCTCAGCGGAGTCCAGAGTCGTGTAGATTAAATGGAGAATGTAACGTACCTTCTCTTGGTTACTTCGACGAAAATGAAACGAGTACACCAGGTTCGGTTAATAGTAATAATAATATTTCTTTATTTAATACAAAGAATGGAAAATGAATTATAGTTGCCAAATTGTGTCCCAATATGGCATAAGACACAAAAACAAAAAAATAAGAAACTAAAATCTTACATAAGACAAAAAACACGCGAGTACGTTGTTCTCCAAAAAATCCCGCAAACGTTCTCTTCAGATTTGGTTCTACCATCTCAAAGTAGATTAGCTCTTGGCAAAAAGTGTCCTAATTTCCAAAGGTCTTTTCCACTCGTGAGAAGAGAAAGAAAATCTTATTATTCTAATTAGCTCAATTTTTATTTATAAGTATATTGATTCACCGTTTGGGAAAAAGTGTCCTAATTCCCAACGACAGCCTCTCCCACTTATAAATAAAAATACTCAAAACCAACGAGACAAAAAAATAATAGAGAAACTTAAAATCTCTCTCAAATATCTCAATTTTCATTTACAAGTGTATTGATTCACCTTTTTGGGAAAAAGTATCCTAATTCCCAAAGGCAGCTTCTCCCACTTATAAATAATAAATGAAATCAATCAGAAAAAAAAGAACTTATCTCTTAGTCAGTAGCCTCAAATTTGCTAACAAAAAGCTTTAATAGTAGAGCAGTGTCCTATCTCTATTATTACCTCTTTCGCCAGCGCTTGCTGCCAACCAACTAATCAGTGATACAACAAATGCTCGCCCTATTATACTTGCGTCAGACAACACACACAAGTACACAACCACACAAATGCCTGTATTTCATAGTCCATATGTTTTATCATCTGATGAAGACTGCATATTTATCATGCATGGTAGTATACTCAGCGTTGTGTATTTGTGCAGTATGTGATGTCGACATTTCCGTTAAATTTTAAACAGATATTTAAAATTTGATATCGCTATTAAAAGGGAAAATATATAAATTTTTAAATAAAATGAATACTTTTTATAATAAAATAAATGTATAATTCATTGTAATTTAGTAGTAATTTGTACAAAGCAAAGTAGGAATAATATTAACAAGCAAATAAACGTATAATTCATTGTAATTTAGTAATAATTTGTACAAAGCAAAATAGGAATAATACTATCGGGTAAACCAACCAAACATTGTGGGCCAAAACGAAATGGTGACTTTGGTCGTCACACCCTTCAGAGTTGTGAAATGCTAGCAAGTCCAGTTCATACAAATATGGAAAATCTCTTAAATTATGGAAATATCGATACAAATTAACGTGCAAAAACTAATCTTCAAACTTATTTATTTGCATTATGTAATATGCATTGCAGGTAAATTTGCTTAAATAAATAATAATTTTTAACCTCTCATATGTACAGATACGTATGTATAGTATGTGTGTTTCTAGTCTTAAATTCCAATAGCCGTTGATGTATTGAGTAATATCGAGTACCCAATTGAAAAACTATCATGTAGTATTGAGTATTCAGAAGTAGCCTCTTTTTATAACACTAATGCATAAATATAGTTTATCAGCAACGTATTTTGTTGTTGAAATTTTCGACAAAACACATCTTTCTGAATGAAATTAACTTCTGTGTAGATGGTTGTTGAAGCAAGCATAATTTTTGCGATTTTTTATTATACTTTTACACTAGAAGAGACAACACTTGGAAAAAGCTGTAATTTGCTATTGTTTGTTTTTACAAAAACTGTAAGAACAAATAATTTTTGAACCGAACAGACGAAAAATGTTTGACAAAATGTTGTTTGCCCTCAAAAATATTTTGTGGTTAGATCTATGGCAATCAAAAATTTCATGTTTTTGGTCAAATGTTTTACAAGTCTGACCTTAGCTTAAGTATGTTTAACTATTCTTGCTTATCTTTTAGGATCATCACATTAATTACACGGTGTTATAAAAAAACACTTTTTGTCAGAACTTGAAAAGCGACCTAGTGGGAGTTGTAGGCCTAGGTGAGGACATACAAAAACCACTTTCAAAAATTTTGAAACACCCGCAAAGTTTTGAGTTATTTAAAAAAAACTGATTTAGGGTGTGTCGTAGCACTTTAGTATTTCTAACCCACACATTTTTTTACCGATTTAAAAAATTTAAATAGTTTTGGAAAGTAAAAGAATCAGGCTTTTATAACAAGTATGCATAAAATGTATTTTCTTAGAAGTAAGGTAAGTTTTTGTCAAAAGTTTCGCATGTTTTCATATTTTTTCATAATTTTTCCGATTCAACAATAGTTATTTTAATTATTTTCTATTAAGACGTATTTGTTTTTATACATCAACTAATTATGTAGAAAAAAAGAGATATTATTTGTTAAAATTGATTTATATTTGCAAAATTTATTAAACTTTTTCTAAAGTAAAAATTAGTGATTTCAAACATTTACTTTGGTAAACCACTTGGCTTACAAACTTTATTTAAAGATTTAAAAAACGCAAAATATTTAATTTCTTTTTATGTTGTTTCTTTTTTGACATTCTTAATGTATCTCAGGCGTGTTACGGTTAAAAATGATTACTAGCTCTCTTACGTTTGTTCAACAAACCATCTGTATCTCGTTTGAGAGACCAGCAATAATTTGCCAGCATTCCTATGTGGCTCTTTCCATCGAAACGCTTTTCCATTTTACCAAGAAGGTAAAATCGTTCTCCCTGCCCGTCACTGAATTGACCAAGGTTTTCGGGGAATAATCTAAATGAACATGTAGAAAATTAGTTTTTATTGACTTTCGACATCCCATTTCAGCATAAGATTTGAGAAATTCATTTACCACTTCAACGTAATTACGGCTTTTATTGTTTCCCAAAAAGTTTTGACATAAGAAATAAAACTATTCCATGCTCTGTTTTCGATCTCATTAAGATTCTTATAAAATTTTCATCAAGCATAAGTTTTCGAATTTGCGTTCCAATAAAAATACCTAAAAAACAACAATAAGATCAAGTTAATATGACAGTATCTAAGAAAAAAATTTTAAATACCTCCTTATATTTTGCATTCACTTATTTGTGGGAAAACTGATTTTAAATACAAAAATGCATCGCCTTTTACATCCAGCCGCTTTACAAACTTTTTCATAAAGCCCAACTTAAGATGCAGTGACGGTAAAATAATTTTATCTTATTGTTTTGAAAGATGTCCTTGCAGGCCAGTTTTTGCGCTTTTTGGTCGTCGTTTCGACTGTCCCACTCGCAGAGATAGCAAGGCAACTTAGTATTACCCCATTCATTCCAAACAGTATTGCCAGAACTTTTAAATCTGCAACAATTTGCCACTGATATGTTGTATAATTTATTAAATGGAGTATTTTTTCTATTGTGCAACAACACTGCGTTAAGGCCTTCAAAATACGAGTATGTTAAAAAATTTCCTTTTTTACTCTTGTCTAAAAACAATACCCTTCACGTGTTTAAACTTTGGCATTATGTTGGTATTAAATTCGTTTAGTTTATGTATTTATCCAAATATACATATATGTATAACTGAAAATAGCATATGACAACATTCTTAACTTTTTTATGATTAAAAAAAAACATAATAAGACCCATTCACCTGTGCTATCTTCCAGTTTGATTTTTGAAATAAAGATAAATTGACAATAAAGAAAGATATGTTTAATTCTGCATTATCGAATATAATAACTTTACTTATACCAATAAATTAACTGTAAAATTACAAGAAATAAAATACTTTGCATAAATAAGTTGATGAATTTGTTTCTTTAGTTAAAAAGTTTTTTAATCATATTTTTTGCGATGAGGGAGAAAATAACAAAAAAAAAGGTGTTGATGAAAACTTTGTTTTTAATACGTATATTTATTTATTGTATCTTCAAAAATAAATTATAAATAAGTATTCAAATCTTAAATCGAAATATAATTATTAGACCCGACAAGTGATAGTAGTTAATAATACATAAGAGTCATGAAAAGCAAAAAAAAAATTTTCATCTGGAATGTTAAGTATTAGAGCCCTGTTGTCCATATTTAAATCACGATGTAAATTTGAATTTCTTATGTACCATGGAGCCGATGTTATTAACAGTAAAATTTTGTTTTGCCTTCGTTGGATTTTCTCTACGTTTGAAGCAGTGCCCCATAGCTGAATTCCGTAGCACCATATAGGTTTCAGAAGCGACTTGTATATCAAAAGTTTACAATCTATACTCAGGGTGGAATTTCTACCGATCAGACAATGTAACTAAGTTAATTTTAGTTTCATTTGTGAAAGCTTAGATTCAATGTGGTGTTTCCATGTAAGCCGTAGGTCAAAGTGTATACCAAGATATTTCATATGTGAGTTCTGAGGAACAATTTGATTATTTATTCTAATGGGGGAACAAGTATCTTTTCGTAGGGTAAAAGTTATCTGAGCACACTTCTGTTCATTTACTTTTATTCTCCATAAGTTTAGTCATAGTTCCAGCTGGGTAATATGTTCCTGAAGATATCGAGATGCCACGTGAGAGTTTTCGTGCATACTAAGGCAAGCTGTGTTATCGGGAAATGGAGATGTGTGGATGTTACTGATCACAGGCATATCACAAAAATAAATCAAATATAAAACTGGCCCCATTATATACCCCTGTGGCACACCGGATGACTCATGAAGCCTCCTTCCACAACAGTGAACTACAGGGCAAGAATTTAACTTTGCAAAAGATTAAGAATGTTTACTGGTAGATATGTCTTTAATTTAAAAATTAGGCCTACACTTTATCAACTGCCTGAGAAACATCAATAAAGAGCGCAGAACAATATTTCCTTTCTTCAAATGTTTTTCTTTTAAATTAAACCAATCTATGCGTTTGGTCAATGGTGCTATGCTGACTTCTAAAATCACATCGATGATCCGGTATGCACGCATTATCAGTTAGAATTGGGGACAATTCATCATGAGAAGCTTTGCGAAGAGCTTTGACATTGTTGACAGTAAATTTGTTGTCCTGTATGGCTCAGCTTTGGTAAGATCTTTGCCCGGCTTTAGAATCATTTTGACTTTGGCAAGCTTCCAATGGTGTGGATAATACTCCAGTCGTAAAATGGCATTATAAATTAATAACAGAATTCTAATTGCAATATGAGGTATTTTCATAAGCAATAAGTTTTTTGTACATCACGCTTCTTAAACTTTGGGGTAAATGCGTATTTTAAATGCTCAGCAAATGTGTTACCTTGTTTAGTATAGCTTCTTGCCCAACCTCCGGTAGAAGTAAGCAGAGGTGGTTTAAACTCAACGGGTGTTTTAAGCTTTCTCGCATCGCGCTATGAAGAGTAATTAGATGCTGATGTGACATCGAGGTTTTCCAGATATTTCTTAAGAGATGTAGTTTTTTCAGATGCAAGAAATTGTTGGAGTCGTTTAGTGCACTCTTTAAACATGATTTTATGTTGGCGTGATCTGTGCTGTTGCCATTTATTTCTAGCTCTTAATTTTGCACATACGAGACGTTCAATATCCGTAGAATAAATTCTATTAAACCCTGTCTGCAGGTGGGAGGTAGTAGCATGTTCAGCAGCCTGCTTAATATTTCCGTTAAGATTCTCAATATTAGATTCAATATCATCGGATGTTCTTAGTGTTATGTTTTCCGTGCAATGACTACTAAGATATTTTTTTAATCTCAGCCAATTAACACGATTGATCATCTTCACATATGGGTGAGGTAAATTACTTCTTACTTACTTCTTACAGATTGTAACGATAGTGGGAGAGGGATCGGAGGACAGATCTAGAGAACCTTCAGCATGAACTAAATCCCTCGAAATATTTTTCATGACGCCAAAATCTATAACATCCGGAATTTTTTGTATGTCTGTAGGCCAGTAAGTGGCCCATTTTTGAAATTGTGTTGAACAACGCTCTTCCTCTAGGTTTAATAAGGCGCGAACCCCAGAACGTATGTTTTGTATTGTAGTCTCCAGCTGCTACGAAAGAAGGTCTCAGTTATAGTAATATATATATATAACAAAATTAGGATATGTTATAACATAATTATGATAAAAAAAATTTGTACAAATATTTTCAACACAAAAATTTAAAAATTAGTTGCTTGGAGAATATAGTGCTTGAGTCTTGACTTTATTAGAATTGCTGATCCACCGCATGCTCTTGCTCTCGGGTCCTTTGTATCATATAAGGTGTAGCCATTTATTTTGAAAAGGTTTCTCCAAGTCAAATGAGTCTCAGAAACCAATATTATATCAATATTTTTTCCCGTAAGGAAGTGCTCGAGTTCATTTTTGTGTTGGCGAATGCCGTTTGCGTTCCAGAAACATATTTTTAACATGTTCATGGCTTCTTAATTAATGCTGGAAGCAGAGTACTCTGCCTTCGCAGCATTTCTTGCAACATGTTAGTTAAGGCGACTGAAATTAAAACTTGTGTTAACATTTGTTGAATTACTTGGTGTAGACAATTTCTGCGTGGGAAGTACTTGGTCAGCTCTTTGGAGTTAAAGTGGCGGAGTAAGCGTTTGCTGATTGAGCTGGAGGTAATTATATATACAGGACATCCTCTGTAGTTAGCAGTGTGATACCTGTACAATTATTACATTTTTTCAGCTTGATCTTTTGGCTTAGTACAGAGAGCAGAAGCGTGCAATTCACCGCAAATAACACCAACTGTAGGTAATTTGCAGTAAGTTTATGTGTGGCCATATTCTTGGCAATGATGGCACTGTACGGGACCTGAACGTTTACTTACGAGCCAAAACACTTGCAAGCAAAACAGCTGTCAACAATTATTTGAACATTTAAAATGGCCGAAATTTTCGGCATAAGTGAGAGACATGAATACCAACATAACGCCACAAAAAAAATCAAAATTCGAATATACGTAATCCGCGAAAATTCAAAATTCGCAATACGTTTTGAATAAACCTCGTATATTGGGATGATCCTAGTGAACTAGTCGAGAGATTACGTTTAATTCTCTCAACGATGAGTGGTGGTCATAAAAATCATAGAAACGAGATAATTTCTATTGAACTCAGAGAATCCAACATAATATATTAGGAAGAAATGATTTCTATAAATAAATTTGGAGAAAGTTCAATTAAACCGAAGCTTACTAAAAGCTCATCTAACTAACAAAATAGATAACATTAAAAGGGATTTAGACAATGCTTATAAGTTAAATCAAATAAATATAAAAAAACTAGAGATTAATGTTAATAAAATTAATCAATTTATTGATATTCAATATCAAACAATTGCAAAAATAAAGGTGATATAGAAAATATTAATACTGGTATTCAGAGTTATATCGATAAAAAACAACTGCTCTTAACAAAACTATGAAGAATCAAATACTTAATGAAAATAAAGATTATAGAAGTGAAATTGATAAAAGATTATATAATATTGAAGAATTTATTTTCAAATGGGTTGGAATGGAAGAACTAAAAACCGAATACACTATTCAGTTGAATAAAATTAAAGAAGATATAAAAGTATTTAAGAAAGTAAAAAAAAGTGAATGGGTAATAAAACATATTTAAAACACATAACATTAAAAATTATCTGTTCAAACCGATCGGTCAAAAAAGCTAAACTTGATGTTGCGTTACTTAAATAAAATTATATAATATGGAATTAAATATAGATAAAAAAGAAAAGTTGACGAATTACACAAGCAAGCAAGAAAAAATGGTAAGATAAGACGAGTTGTAATGAAATGTATTGATGATTTATGGCAAGCTGATCTTGTTAAAATTGACAATTATGAAGCCACTACTGATGGATATCGTTATATTCTCACTGTAATAGATACATTTTCAAAAAAAGCTTGGGCTATTGCTGTAAAAAATTAAACTGAGAATGAAACAAATGCAATGAAACACATATTCGATGATAATAATCAAAAATTTACAAACAGATGATGGTAAGGAATTTTTTAATAATCAATTTCGTCAATTGATGCAATCCAATGAAATTAATCACTATTCGACATACATTGTTCTAAAAGTATCCATAATTAAACGATTAAATAGAACATTAAAAGGTATGATGTGGAAAGAATTTAGTTATCAAGGGACATATAAATGGATAAACAAATATCAAGAACTTGTTAATAAGTATAACAATACTTTTCATAGAACAATAAAAATGACACCGAATGATGTGAGTCCGTCTAATGAAAAATTTCTTTTGTATACAATTTATAATAACTGAAAAGTTTTTAAGAAACCTAAATTTAAGATGGGTGATAATGTACGAATAAGCAAATATAAACATATATTCGAAAAAGGTTACACCAAACTGGACTACAGAAATCTTTAAAGTTAAAACTAGAAGAAATACTAATCCTAATACCTATTTATTAGAGGACTATCAACGGCATGAAATTAAAGGTGGATTTTATGCATTCGAGCTATTGAAAACTAAATATCCATAAATCTATTTAGTTCAAAAAGTTTTAAGGAAGAGAGGAAATATGTTAAATAGTTAGGATTCTCACTAGAACACAACTCTTGATATAATCATAATGATACATTTCTATAAAAGTAATATATTCATTATATATTCATTACTCAAACGTTAAGTTGTCTATAACAAAAACATTAAATGGATATTCATCAATGCTTGTTGCAGATTATTTTCCACCGATTGAGCTTAATCAAAACTATGTTTATGGACTAATAAACTTCGATACATATCACTCAATTCCAAATGTTGATATTGAAAATAATTTTTATTCACAATGGAAACCGAAGAAAGCTTCAGGTATTGATGCAATTAGTAACAAGATGCTGATGAATTTGCCTCTAATTGCAATAAGAATCCTGTAATTTATTTTAATGCCATTTTAAGAATGCAGTATTTTCCACATAAATAGAAACTTGCGAAGATAAAAATGATTCCAAAGTCGGGCAAAGATCCTATCAAGACTAAGTCGTATAAGCCTATAAGCTCACTTTCAACAATCTCAAAGCTTTTCGAAAAGCTGCTCATGACTACATTTTCTACATTTTAGCTGATAATGGTTGCATCCCTGACCTTCAATTAGGTTTTAGAAGTCAGCATAGCACAATGGAGCAAACGCATATATTGGTTCAATTTATAAGGAAGATATTTGAAGAAAAGAAGTATTGTTCTGCTCTCTCTGATGTTTCTCAGGCATTTGACAAAGTGTGGCACGAAGGCCTAATCTTAAAATTGAAGACATATCTGCCAATAAATATATAAAGACTTTTGGAAAGTTATATTACTTATAGGAAGTTCACTGTTGTGGAAGGAGACTTCATGAGTGTGCCCGAAACTATATCTTCTAATATATAATTGTGTTATGCCTGAGTAGATTAGTAATGGGGACGATAGTCCAAGTTTGGGAATTCAAAACCGGGAAAAAACAAAAATTTTGGCAACCCTGTTACGAATGAGGGGATTTTGGGTATTTTTATACTGAGATTTCGTTAGGCTGGTTGTGTGTGTGTGTGTGAGTTTGATTCTTTATTTATGTGTATGTTTGTATACTTGTGTGCACAGCTTTTGTTGTTATTGTAGAGAAACGTTGGCTTACAGCGGATGGATCTATAAATGGATGTTTGTATGTGTGTATGACAGTGTGTGTGTGTGTATGAGTATGTGTGTGTGTGTGTGTGTATTTACATGTTTGTTTAATGGGGTCCTATACTTTTGTTGTACTGGCAGACAATCATTATTATATCCAGTAGGAAATGTTGATGGTGAAAATATGCTGACTAGCTTTTCACTTTCACTTGTCACCAGTACTACTCTCTAACTATCCTCCGTACAATACTTTGTGCTATAGACATTTAGCATGTGCTTGTCATTGAAAATCTACTAGTAACACTAAAACAATTGATTAGGTAGTGACTACGTAGTTCTTATGCGGTCATGAGACATACCAACCAGACAGTTAGTTACTAGTACATTTCTATAATTTACGTACATACAAATGTATGTATATTGACAAGTTATTGACAATTCCACCACAAATACACCATATCTGTTTTTTCTCCTTCTTTTATACTGACGGATAGAAGAAAACTTATTATCCCAAATTGTTACTAGAATTTTAGTGTTGACACAAAGACACTTGCTTCCAGTCTGACTGTAGGGTAGTGACAAGGGATCTGTGTATTCGTGTGTATTCGTGTGTATGTAGTGATTGTTATTTGATAGACTTTGGTTTGCTGTTTTGAGTTATCGTTGCTATGCGTATGTAGGGTTATTGTATGTATGCATTTATGTTTGCGATCTCTGGGGAAATAATCTAATAGCTGCAGAGAGTGGCAACCTTGTTGGAAGTGGACAGGGAATGTATTTGGTAATGTATGTATATGTTCTTGGATTCATGTATGTGATCGTATCTATTTTTGCTTTGAAGAATATCATTGCTTGTGTGAATTACATCAACACTTTTTCATGCATATTTACAAATTAATGTATATATGTTTTCAAGGCTATTGAAGTTGCTATTCTTATGGAGATAGAAAATATTGTGTTGACATAGGTTTTATATCTACAAGTGAATTTCATATATTAAATGTTTTGAGTCCAATCAGGTTGATAAGAAGAGCTTTTGAAAAGGGATAATGATATTTTTATTTCAGTATATTTTACTTTAATGTAACAATTATAAAAAATAGGTTTTGGAGAAATACAGCAAAAACTTATAGAAGCTTTCACATGGCCCGATTTTTCTCGTACCTTTATATTGCAAACTGATGCTAGCGATTTTGTTCTGGATGTTGCTGTGTATATGAATTTCATCATATATCGTAATACCAACATAGAATTGTGGAAATGTGTATGTGCGAGTTTTACCCAACGACGTCATTATGCATAAGTATCCCGTAATAATATAAATTATTTTATGATTGTTTATGAATATTTCTTGTTTGTAGGTTTAAGCTATTTGAAGTATCGAATTTGCGAATAATTGCTTTGTTTACTTGTAATTTGAGCCTTTGATAGATGTAAATATTTTTGTTTATGAGTTTAAACCATTTTTGCAACGTAATCATAATTGACTTCTTCGAAACAAAGAACTCAGTTCTGATTGGCAAATAAACTTTTTGAAGAAGTGGCGTGATCGCCGATCGCAGTAGCTGCGACTAACGGTTGCTCAAATTGATATAAATACATATTGTTCAATTAGATTTTTAAGCTTTTAGAAAATAAAACTTCAACTTAAAACACCAAAGGAAAGAGTTCTTTTCATTGGAATAAAATTGGCGCAGTCGGTGGGATAGATAAATAAATTATCTATCCGAATAAAAAGATCCTACGAAAAGGATAGCTCTGAGAAACTTACGAGTCCCTCCAGAGTCCTACACATAAAAGAATAAAAAAATATATATCCTACGAAAAAGGGTAAAAAATTATTCTATGAAAAGTGATATTTTGTATTCTACGAAAAAGAGTGAAAAATTATCCTACAAAACTATCCTACGAAAAAGGGTAAAAAAAAAAAATTCTACGAAAAAGAAAAATAAGTGTCCTACGAAAAAGGATAAAGACTATTCCCAAAATTATTTTTAAAACAAAACAGCAAAGTGGATAAGAAATATTTCCGATCTCTAAAAAGGAGAGAAATATTTTCCAGCAATAGGGAAAAGTTATCGGCAATGGAACAACAACAGTTACAACAGCAAGAAGCACAGCTACAGCAATTACAACAAGAATCACAATTTCAGCAGCAACAACAGCAACAACAACAGCCGCATCAAATGGCGGGAAGAGATATTGATCCCCTGAAGTTCCTGAGCCTGGTTCAAGATTTCGATGGAAGGAAGGAGGAACTCTACCCGTTCTTGGAAAGCATTGATAATGTCGTGGCTTCAATGGATGAGTATAGTCCTAATTCACAACGGATGTTCTTAGCTATTATAAAAGGAAAAATAAAAGGTAAAGCCAAATTAGTCTTAGAAATTCATCCACACCTCTCCAGATGGGTGGAGATAAGAAATTTATTAGAACTGAATTTTGGAGGTTTATCCTCAGCTGAAAATTTGTATGAGGAACTAAGAAGCGCCCAATATCGAGGTGATGTATTACAATTTTATAATTTTATACAAGCAAAGTTGTCCCTGCTTAATCAGAGACATAAACTAGACGGAAGCTCGTCAGAAATCGAGCATAATAATAAAGTAGCATTAAAAGTATTTATAAATAAGCTACCTTTAAACTTAAGAACAGTGCTCTGTGCCCTGAAACCAGCTTCACTTGAAGTGGCGCTTCATGAGCTGGGACAGGCAAATTTAATTGAAAAAATAAATGTTAAAGGAAAATTTAATAATGTGCCAACATATAATAATAGGAAAGGTTTCCAAATGCCTTCCAATCCCCAAATTCCAAAAATTAATCCAGGTTGTCAAAAAAATAATTTCATTCGACCGAATGGTTTTTGCCCCAGAGGAAACAATTTTTTCGGACAAAATGAACATACAAGACCGGAACCGATGGATATAAGCGGACAGACACGTAGGCAAAATAATTATATAAATAACAGGCAAGAACCTGAAAATTTTCAACAAGCAGCCTCCACGAAGGGAGATCCACCGAATTTGGATTGCCCTATGTTTTATTCAAACGAGGAAAAAATAAAACAAGAATTTTAATAGATACAGGCTCAACTGAGAATATTATTAGGAAAAATCATTGTCCAAAAGATATAATATATAAATTAGCACAACCAGTGAAAATAAAAACAGCAGCAGGATTTCTGGTGATAAAAGAGGAAGCTAAGGTTTCCAAGAATAGTTTACAGATAGTTCTTAAAAAAGATGAGTTGTTTAAAATATGTAATTTCCATCCAGTGTTTGATGGAATATTTGGATCTGCATTATTAAAAGAAAATAATGCCATAATAGATTATGAAGAGCATAGTATTATAATAAATCAACAAAAACTTCCTTTGTATCTTGAGGGACAAAGGGAGGATGATCAAGAGTATGACTTAGAATTAATACAAAATCTACCCGAATTACATCATATGGATGAATTGGGAATGGATGAACAATTGCGATTGGAGCATTTGAACAAAGAAGAAAGAATTGAAGTTAAAAATCTGCTAAAAGAGTTTTCAGATATATTTTATAAAAAAGGTGACGATTTGACCTTTACGAATGAAGTTAAGCACAGAATTCCTACTAACAATGACAGACCAGTTTACACAAAGTCATATAGATATCCACAGATTCATAAAGAAGAAGTTAAAAAACAAATAACTGAAATGTTAGAGCAGGGTATAATCACTCCAAGTGACTCACCCTATAATTCGCCAATATGGGTGGTTCCCAAGAAAATGGAAAAATTAGGAAATAAAGAATGGAGAATAGTTATAGATTTTAGAAAATTGAATGCTGTAACCTGGGAAGATAAATACCCTATACCTGTTATTGACGACGTACTAGATAAGCTAGGACGGGCGAACTATTTTTCTACATTAGATTTGACAAAAGGATTTTACCAAATAGAAGTTGAGGAAAATGATCAGGAAAAAACTGCGTTTTCTACTAATGATGGGCACTATGAATTCAAACGTATGCCATTTGGGTTAAAAAATGCCCCAGCAACGTTTCAGAGAATGATGAATAATGTACTTAAAAATTATATTAATAAAATATGTGTTATCTATATGGATGACATATTGATCTTTGGTACTTCCCTTCAGGAACATATGTGTAATTTAAAAAAAATATTACAGACATTGAGGGAAGCCAATTTAAAAGTATCACTAAACAAAAGTGAGTTTTTGAAGTCGGAGACTAATTTTCTTGGACACATTGTAACAGCGGACGGAATAAGGGCGGACCCTAGTAAAATAGAGTGTATAAGAAATTTTCCTATTCCAAGGACTTTGAAACAACTTCAGGCATTTTTGGGATTAAGTGGATATTACCGAAAATTCATCCCAGATTATGCTAAAATAGCTAAACCTCTCACTTTGAGACTCAAGAAAAACGGGCAGATCAACGAAAATGACACCGACTATAGAGAGTCTTTTGAAAGGTTACGGAAAATACTGACTTCGGATATGGTATTGAGGTATCCCGATTTCCAGAAAATATTTACACTTACCACAGACGCCAGCAACTTCGCATTGGGTGCTGTGCTGTCTCAAGATAATGGCCCTATAGTTTTTGCTTCGAGAACACTTAATAGACATGAAATCAATTATAGCGTAATAGAAAAAGAACTCCTTGCTATTGTTTGGGCTTGTGGCCAATTCAGACATTATTTGTATTGAAGAAAATTTAAGCTACATACAGATCATAAACCTCTAATTTGGTTATCCAGTTTAAAGGAACCAAATTCAAAGATGATACGATGGAAAATTAGGCTCAACGAATATGAGTTTGATATAAACCATGTACAGGGTAAAGAAAATAAAGTCGCAGATCCATTGTCAAGAATAGACAAAAGTGCAGAATTGAATTTGTTTGAATGCAATAAATGCCAAAGATCTTATAAAAGAAGAGAAGTTTTGAATCAACATGTAAGAAACAAGCATGGTGATACGGTTTTTCAATGCCAGCTTTGTAATGGCGTGTTTGAAAGCAAGGTGTGTCTAAAGAGACATTCTTTGCGGAAACATAGGAATGAAGAATTAAATTTTAGAATTGTAGAAAGGAAAAATGTTCAACTTAGAACTGCGAAAAAGAAAGTAAGAAAGAAACAAGATTATATAGTGTCAACTGTACACAGTGCTCATGATGATGAACTAGATCACATTCAGATAACAGAAAGTCCATTACAGTTTGCAAGAAGGCAAATATTAATCGAAAAACAAGAAAAAGATTCGTTTGATGAGAGAACACAATTCAATAAAAAATTGTTCAAATTTGGAGTCGGATCAAACGATTATAAAACAATATTGGAGAAAATATTTAAGATAATTGAAGAAGAAGAAAATTTGGTAATATATTGCGATATTGAAGAATTATATGCCATGATTCAGAATCATGTGATTAAATTGAAAAATATAAAAAAATTTTAAATATATAGAACTTATACACTACTGGAAAATCTAGAAAGGGAGAAATTGTTGGAAGTCATAATGAGACACCATAAATATGAAAATAACCATCCTGGTATAGACAAGACATATTTGGAATTGAAAAGGAAATATTATTATCCAAACTTAAGAAAAGAAATTGCAAGAGTTATAAATAATTGTGAGATTTGTAATTATAAAATAGAAAGAAATCCCATTAAACTTCCTTTTGAGAAAACAGAAACTCCTACTGGTCCATATAAAATTTACCATGCTGATATATGGTTTTTAGATACAAAAAATGCATACATAACCATGATTGATAAATTCTCTAAGTATGCCCTTGTAACAAAAATTGAAGAAAGAACCCCATTAAATTTTATAAAACACTTTACTATACTGTTCAATTTGATGAGAACGCCAGAAAAGTTGATTATGGACAATGAACCTGGTTTTATTTCAAGTCTTTTTAGGGATTTTCTAGAAAAGAATAACGTGGAATATCATTTTACTACTCCTTATCGTCACACAGGAAACTCAGATGTTGAAAGATTTCATAGTAGCCTTAACGAAAATATAAGGATACTGCGAGAGAGAGAAGAAACGTCTGATATAATTTATACCATAGATTTACCCATTCAGGCAAATTTTGTTTATAACAATACTCTTCACCTAACAACTCGTAAAAAACCAATAGAAATTCATTTTCCGGATAATTCTACGGAAAATGAGCGAATTCATGAAGTAATTGATTCAAGGAAAATAAAAAATCTAGCATATCTTAATGGAAATCGAAAGGATCAGGGGGTAAATAAAGATTTCAAAAGGAACTTTAGAGCGCATAAAACGGATGCAAGACATGAAAAAGTTATATTGAAAAAAATTAGCAACAAAAGATATTTGAATGAGAATCAGAATGTTTATAAAGATCAGCTAATTCGATCAAAAAATACTTTCAGCTCATTGGACGTATTGGTTGATCCTACCGACGAATATGTTGATGTCATGTCTATGGAAAATGTTCTGGTTGACACTGGTGATGACAATGATATTTCAAACGACTTATGCTCAGAAAATTGAGTATACAGACCTAAGTGTAGGAAATGGTTTTACTATTGTTAATATGGGTAAAAAACAACTTATAAAGGAATATAAAAATGTTGTTCATATATTCAATGTTACCAAGTATGAAGAGTATATAAAGAAACTAGAAAATAATACAATAAATGATGATTATATAAACCAAGAACTACATCATTTAAGAACGTCACTTAGAACGCTTATTCCACACAGACAAAAAAGAGGACTTATAAATATTATGGAAACAGGACTAAAATACTTGTACGGAACAATGGATGATGAAGATCGACAAGAAATAGAAAACAGATTGAAAATCATAGAAACTAACACACATAACGTAATTGAACAGTCTAATAGTCAAATCCATATAAACCAGCACTTTGATGAGCAATTGGCCAAATTGTCTAAGGTATATGAAATGGAGGAAAAGAAGATGTATTTAGAATATGTGACAATTAATAATCAGACTGAAAGAGACGAACTAGAAACACAAAAGACAAAGATTTCTTTCCAAATATCAAAATTGGAGAAAATAATCGATAAGGTCGAGGGAATGCTTTTGACATCAAGCTTAGGACTTTTGAGTCAGAATATACTAACGGATGAAGAGATAGAAAAACATGACATATTTTTTGAAAAACTAAAAAATATTAGAATAGCTGTGGCAACAGGTGAAAGGAATATCCTTTTTATTGTCCAAATTCCTCAATTAACATCTGAATTTTATAATATCTTATTTATCCAACCTATTCCCAATAACAACAAATTAGAATTAAGTGAAAAAGTGTGCAAGTACATCTCAAAAGATAATGTTATATATTTTGAAACAGACTACAAGAAAAATTTAACGATGTTAAGGGATAATTGTATTGAGAACCTATTAAATTATAAAAAAATGCAATGTACATATCGAAAAAATCCGTCTACAAATGTAAAGGAAGTAAGCTCTAATTTAATTTTTGCTTTAAATATGAATAATGTAACTATAAATCAAACATGTAATGAGATACCTGTGACCTTAACTGGCCACTTTCTTATAAAAATAGAACAATGTAAAGTACAAATTTTTGGAAAATGGTATGACAGAGAGATTTATGGAAAAGATGTAATAATACCTAGTTTGTTTAAGGAGATACAAATAAAAGTTGATGAAGAACTAACATTAGAAAATTTAACGTATCAACATATTAAAAATATAATACATATAAATGAGTTAAGATACAATCAAAAAACCACTAATATATTGATTTACATAGTAATCATGGTCGGAATAATTATAATTGTCGGGTGCTTAATTGTTAAATTCAAATCCAAAAAAATAATAAATAAAACAATTGTATCGTTTCCCAAAATTCCTTCAGAAATTGGGAACCAATCTTCGTCCGGGGGAGTTTTACCCAACGACGTCATTATGCATAAGTATCCCGTAATAATATAAATTATTTTATGATTGTTTATGAATATTTCTTGTTTGTAGGTTTAAGCTATTTGAAGTATCGAATTTGCGAATAATTGCTTTGTTTACTTGTAATTTGAGCCTTTGATAGATGTAAATATTTTTGTTTATGAGTTTAAACCATTTTTGCAACGTAATCATAATTGACTTCTTCGAAACAAAGAACTCAGTTCTGATTGGCAAATAAACTTTTTGAAGAAGTGGCGTGATCGCCGATCGCAGTAGCTGCGACTAACGGTTGCTCAAATTGATATAAATACATATTGTTCAATTAGATTTTTAAGCTTTTAGAAAATAAAACTTCAACTTAAAACACCAAAGGAAAGAGTTCTTTTCATTGGAATAAAATTTGCGTGTGTATGTATATATATATATATATATATATATATATATATATATATATATATATAAATATATATATATATATGTGTGTGTGTGAGTGTGTGTGTGTACATGAATTTCATCATATGTTGTAAGAAATTAGATTCGATGACTACTACGCTATTCTCATATAATGTATATAAGTAGAAGAAATAATGTAGATTGTCATCAGTCTGCTCTGATATCTCAACAAGTGACAACCTATTTACCCAACCAAAATTTTTAAAGTGATTGAAATCCAAACACTATCAAAGTGCTAAAACTAACAACTGTTTGTTAAACAAGTTTATAGTGTATAAAAAATAATTAAATAAATTGTTTATAACTAAAATAAATTGCTTATAAATAAAATAATTAAATAAATTGTTTATAAATAAAATAATTTAATTAATTAATAAACAAATAAATAATTAAATAAAATGAATACTACAAGTTGTACCATCTGCAATAAAGTCTTTATGACTCAAACAAAACTAAATCAGCATATGGAAACACACTCATATGCTAACCAATCGAAGGCTATGCTTGGAACTAGTAAGCTAAGTCTTCAAAACAAATATTGTGAGGATTGTGATGAGATGATCCCATTAATTGGTTATATGGCTCATGTCAGAACCACAAAACATAAAAACAGTTGTCAGCAAGAACGGATTGGAGATTTTCTCACTAAAAGAGCAAGTAACTCCAATGGGAGGATCGAGACATATATCCTCCTCAACAAAAATGTGGGTGTCTTGTTTCCGGAGGAGTTTCTGAAATCTACCAAGACCTCCATAGTACAACAACTCAATGAACGTAGTAGGATACATACTACATTTAAATTTAATATGGAGCTCACATGTGATTATATGAAGATGGTGAATGATGAGATGAATGTTTCCCAACTTGTACATATTTCGAAAATGATGTTGGTGACTTTGTCTGATGACATAGAGGATATGTACAAGAAACAAGCCGAGGAGCTAAGAGCCAAAATGGAAGAATTTCATGAGAGGGATAGCGGATGGACATTGATTTCAATAAATTCCCTTGAAGTTAATATAAACAAGGCGTCCATAATAAGAGGATCGAGCTTTATCCCTCTTCCAAAAAATATTGCAATGAAACGTGCATGCATAAATATCGAGAACAATGATACTTATTGCTTTAAATGGTGTCTCATTGCGATTTTGTACACAAATAGCGGTCTGAATCCAACGGAAAAACTTTAAAAATTACAATATTACAAATATTTCTGATGAGAATATTAATACAGGGGAAATTGTATTAAATTTTAAAGACCTAGAGTTTCCACTCCCATTGAAGCAGATAAAACAATTCGAGAATCAAAATGATGTGAGCATAAACGTATTTGGTCATAACGGAACATCACTTATAGGACCATACTATGTAACGAAAGGTGAAAAACACATTCATATTAATCTCTTATTGCTCCAGTCCAATGAAAACTACCACTATGTACTCATCAAGGATATATCAAAGTAAGTTTCATTTGTGCATTTATGAAAAATCTGCTTTCATCTCTATTTAAAAAGTTACTTCCTATAGTTATATTTATTTATATCGTATTGGTATTTTCTATATCTTCTTCAGACTCCTTCGTTCCAGCATAACATCACACAGAAGTAAGATCATGATATGTAACACCTGCCTATATCATACACATGATGATTATGTGTATAATCATCATAAAAATGTTTGTGTGAAAAAAGTCATCAGAATGCCAGAAGATGAATCTATTATCAAGTTTAAGAACTACTACAAACAGTTAGATGTACCATTCGTAATCTACGCGGACTTTGAGTCTATTTTAGAAAAAGTTGATAATGCTGTAAGTAAAAGTACCACAAATGTACAGAAACATCATGCTTGTGCATTCGGTTATTTTATTAATTGTAGTTTCAAGAGAGAAAATAATTTATATAGACATTATTTTGGTGAAGATTCGGCGAAGATATTTATCAAAAAAATTGTTGAAGATTGTACAGATATTTATTTAAATTATTTACTTAAAGTTAAGAAAATGTTCATAACCCCAATAGAAATAGCTGAATATAATAATGCAAAAAATTGTCATATATGTAAGAAAATATTAAATAACGATAAAGTTAGAGATCATTGTCATCTTACGGGCAATTATCGTGGGGCAGCTCATAGCGAATGTAATTTGAATTATAAAACACCTCAGTTTATACCGGTTATCTTGCATAATCTTTCCGCATATGATATACACCTATTTTTCAAAGAACTTTCTTCTATAAAATATTCTACAATAAAAGTGATTCCCCAGAACACAGAGAGTTATATTTCTCTTTCAATTTTCATCAGATTAGATGAAAAATATGGATTCGAAATAAGATTTATAGACTCGTTTAGATTTATGGCTTCGAGTTTAGATACGTTAGCGAAAAATCTTGATAGCAATGATTTTAATACTATTCGGTCATGTTTCGTTGATGAAGCTCATTTCAACCTGATTAGAAGAAAGGGTGTATTTCCATACTCTTACATGGATTCCATGACTAAGTTTAAGGAAATTAAACTCCCTAGTAGAGAAGAGTTCTTCAATATTCTAACGAATGAAGAATGTGATGTAGTCGAGTATGAACATGCTCAAAAAATATGGAGAGAGTTTAACTGTAAAACCCTCCTTGACTATACTGAACTCTACTTAAAGACAGATGTTCTTCTTCTAACCGACGTGTTTGAAAATTTTAGAAAAATTTGTAGAGATATATACGATTTGGACCCCTGCCACTATTATACAGCACCAGGCTTATCTTGGGATGCAATGTTGAAAACCACAGAAGTTTCACTGGAACAGTTCACTGTTTCCGAAATGTATATGTTTATGCAAAACGGAATTAGAGGTGGACTAGTTCAATGCTCGGAAAGATATTCGAAGGCGAATAACAAATATTTGGAAGATTTTGATGCATCAAAACGATCAGAATTTCTTATATATTTAGACCCTAACAACTTGTATGGTTGGGCGATGTCGGAATATCTTCCTTGCGGTGAATTTGAGTGGGTATGTGATACTGATTTTGATGTTAAAAAAATTTCTGATACTGCAGAGTATGGGTACATTTTGGAAGTGGATATAGATTATCCCGATTCAGTGCATGATCTACATAATGATTTGCCATTTTGTCCCCAAAATACAGCCCTGAAGGGATCCAAAATCAAAAAATTAGTTGCAGACTTACACTCAAAAACAAATTACACCATACACTATAGAGTTTTAAAACAAGCCATTTCAAATGGCCTCATCTTAAAACAAATCCATAGAATACTCAGATTTAAGCAATCCCCTTGGCTTAAAAAATATATTGCATTAAACACATTTCATAGGACAAATGCTAAAAATAATTTTGAAAAAGATTTCTTCAAACTTTTAAACAATTCTGTTTACGGGAAGACAATGGAAAACATTGAAAAACGTAGGGACATTAGAATTACGTCATCTTGGGAAACGACAAACAGGAATCATTTAGGTCTCAGAGCATTAATTGCGAAACCAAATTTTAAGCAGTTGACAAAATTTTCTGATGATATGTATGCGGTAGAGTTAGAAAAAATGGAACCACTATATGATAAACCCATATATGTTGGTTTCACAGTACTGGAGTTATCGAAGTGGAGAATGTATGACTTCCATTATGGCTTCATGAAGCTTAAATTTGGAGAGAACATTTCTCTCAACTATATGGATACTGACTCATTTATTTATTCAATTAAAACTGTTGATTTTTACGATGACATCCGTAATGATATTGGTTTGAATTTTGATAAGTCAGAATATCCTATAGATAATCAATTTCGTTTGCCGCTACTCAATAAGAAGGTTTTGGGAATGATGAAAGATGAAAACAATGGGGATATAATGACAGAATTTGTTGGTTTAAGAGCAAAAATGTATTCTCTGTCGACTCTTCGCTCGGAATCTGTTAAAAACTCAAAAGGGGTCAAAAAGTCTGTAATTAAAAAGTTGTCCATTAATGATTACAAAACTTGCTTATTCGAATCCAAAATTATCTCGGATGAAATGTTTTTGTTTAGATCTAAAACACATCAACTATATACCCAAAAACTATATAAAATAGCACTTAGCTTTTCTGATGATAAAAGAAATATAATGAAAGATAAAATAAAAACGCGCGCTTGGGCACATTATATAGACCGAAACAATGAAACAATGGATGTAGAATAGAATGATTCCTACTAAATTGCATGTAAGATGACAACGAGAATTTAATTTTGTATTATTTGTATTTATTTATTAATATATTTATTTAATTATTTATTAATTTAATTTTGTACTAATTGTATTTATTTATTAATATATTTATTTAATTATTTATTAATTTATTTATTATTTACTTATTTGTTTATGAATGTATCTTATTAATTTTAGTATTTTATTCACCCAAAAGCATGTTAAAATTGAATGGTTTAAAACTTTTATATTTTTACTATACCTAAATTATTTGTAAATAAAAATAAAATATTAGATTAATGATGTTTTTTTTTTCTTTTAATATCTGTATATTTTTATTTATACATAGAGTTGAATTTGTATTAGTACTAAGATTTTTAAGAAAAACTGTTTAATAAAATATTGAAAAAATAATAAAATATGTAAATGGTTTTTTATTTCAGATTAAATTTACTACATAGAAATTTTGACTACAAATGTCTAAATTTTTATATTTTGCTTATGTATTGGCTTTACTTCACTAGATCAAAAAATTTGTCTTTTTGTTTATTTGCAAATTTTTGTTGTTTGTTTTCATATCGCTTAAACATGCACAGTTTTGTTATCTTTGAAAGGTTCTACACAAGAGGAATGGAATTTCACAATATTATGAAATTCCATTAAATTTCATTAGATACTTTCTTCATGTTTGCTAATAGCAAATAGCAGAACAGGTATCAGCTATTAGATCAGGTATCAGATCAGCTTATCAGTACCTGGTCTGGTTTTCAGATCAGCTTATCAGGACCTGGTCTGGTTTTCAGATCAGCTTATCAGGACCTGGTCTGGTTTTCAGATCAGCTTATCAGGACCTGGTCTGGTTTTCAGATCAGCTTATCAGGACCTGGTCTGGTTTCCAGATCAGCTTATCAGGACCTGGTCTGGTTTTCAGATCAGCTTATCAGGACCTGGTCTGGTTTTCAGATCAGCTTATCAAGTATCAGATGAGGTTATAGCAAATAGATGTATCAAGTTTAAAGTTAGATTAATAACTAAAGGTAATCTTTTATGAGTAGTTGCTTATATAGTTATGAAATAGTCAAATTGCTTTCTATAGCGACCATCATTTAATTCATTATCTGTGCTTATATTCAAAATTCCATATTTATCCTTCCAACACTTTACAAATTTCTTAAACCTTTTTAAAATTCATATTACTGACTACATGATCCCTATAGACGTGCTTAATATTTTTTCTCATCTTACTTAAACATTATAATAACATTTGCATTGGCTCTTATTAAATGCTTACATCCGAATTCATAAAAATTTTAAACAACATTTCGAATGTTGTTTAAGCAAAATTCACAAAAAATTTTATTCGTAATAAAATTTTAGCTTAAAAACCTTTTTTAAACCTTGTGTAAACCACCAAATTTTAAAATTAACTATATCCATATTTAAAATAATTTTGAGTTGACCTTGTTATAATTTTGCTTCATGTTTATTTGCATTTTTAACTTTGCCTGTATGTATGTATGTATGTATGTGTGTATTAGGAATTATGCTATAAGTTTGATACAAGTAGAATGAGTCATCATTCTTCTGTGGCCCCATACAAAAATATACACGTACGAGTACGTATGTATGAGTATTATTCTACTTTTCACATGCAACATCAGCAAATATCATAATGAAAATGCTTTAAGTTTCATTAGGAGAAAAAAAAACGGTTTGATTAACGATAAATGTATATATAATATCCCATTCTTTTAATTATGAAATTAACTTCTTCAGGTATTCATATTTGGCTTGATATAGATAACTTGAGTATAAATATATGTTTTCAAACTTGAGATAGTAGGGAACTGGGGATTCTGGGTCAATTAAAATTGTTAAATTGTGGGCTGAAATTGTTAAATTGTGGCTGAAATTGTGAAATTTGGGTAATTAAAATTTGAAAATTTTAAAATTCTTGGAAATTTGATACCTACGAGGGTGGTTCAATAAGTCCGTCCGATTTTTTGTTTACATAAGGAGTTTTTTTATTATTACTACATACGAGGGCGGTTCAATAAGTCCGTTAAATATTGTCGTCATGCCGATGGAAAAACGTGAAAATAAATATTTTTGTAATGCCGACGGGAAAATCATGAAAATGATTTTTCCTAATGCCAACGGAAAATCGTAAAAATGATTTTTCGTAGTGTGGACAGGAAAAACGTGAAAAAAAAATATTTATGTCATGCCGATGGGAAAAACGTGCAAATAAATATTTTTGTAATGCCGACGGAAAAAACGTAAAAATTAATTGTTTCTAAAGCCTACGAAAAATGTTTTGTTGTCTGTCTGTCTGTGGGAATTTGAGCCTGTCAGTGATTTGGGGTGTGTAATAATTTGCGGGGTGTCCTTTGTCCGAGTTATGGGTAATTCAACTTTAAAATTTTAATCTAGGCCGAACCGCTAGTTCACTACTACTATCTCAAGTTTGAAAACATATATTTATACTCAAGTTATCTATATCAAGCCAAATATGAATACCTGAAGAAGTTAATTTCATAATTAAAAGAATGGGATATTATACATTTATCGTTAATCAAACCGTTTTTTTTTTCTCCTAATGAAACTTAAAGCAGAATAATACTGATACATACGTACTCGTACGTGTATATTTTTGTATGGGGCCACAGAAGAATGATGACTCATTCTACTTGTACCAACTTATAGCATAATTCCTAATACACACATACATACATACATACATACAGGCAAAGTTAAAAATGCAAATAAACATGAAGCAAAATTATAACAAGGTCAACTCAAAATTATTTTAAATATGGATATAGTCAATTTTAAAATTTGGTGGTTTACACAAGGTTTAAAAAAGGTTTTTAAGCTAAAATTTTATTACGAATAAAATTTTTTGTGAATTTTGCTTAAACAACATTCGAAATGTTGTGTAAAATTTTTATGAATTCGGCTGTAGCATTTAATAAGAGCCAATGCAAATGTTATTATAATGTTTAAGTAAGATGAGAAAAAATATTAAGCACGTCTATAGGGATCATGTAGTCAGTAATATGAATTTTAAAAAGGTTTAAGAAATTTGTAAAGTGTTGGAAGGATAAATATGGAATTTTGAATATAAGCACAGATAATGAATTAAATGATGGTCGCTATAGAAAGCAATTTGACTATTTCATAACTATATAAGCAACTACTCATAAAAGATTACCTTTAGTAATTAATCTAACTTTAAACTTGATACATCTATTTGCTATAACCTCATCTGATACTTGATAAGCTGATCTGAAAACCAGACCAGGTCCTGATAAGCTGATCTGAAAACCAGACCAGGTCCTGATAAGCTGATCTGGAAACCAGACCAGGTCCTGATAAGCTGATCTGAAAACCAGACCAGGTCCTGATAAGCTGATCTGAAAACCAGACCAGGTCCTGATAAGCTGATCTGAAAACCAGACCAGGTCCTGATAAGCTGATCTGAAAACCAGACCAGGTACTGATAAGCTGATCTGATACCTGATCTAATAGCTGATACCTGTTCTGCTATTTGCTATTAGCAAACATGAAGAAAGTATCTAATGAAATTTAATGGAATTTCATAATATTGTGAAATTCAATTCCTCTTTTGTAGAACCTTTCAAAGATAACAAAACTGTGCATGTTTAAGCGATATGAAAACAAACAACAAAAATTTGCAAATAAACAAAAAGACAAATTTTTTGATCTAGTGAAGTAAAGCCAATACATAAGCAAAATATAAAAATTTAGACATTTGTAGTTAAAATTTCTATGTAGTAAATTTAATCTGAAATAAAAAACCATTTACATATTTTATTATTTTTTCAATATTTTATTTAACAGTTTTTCTTAAAAATCTTAGTACTAATACAAATTCAACTCTATGTATAAATAAAAATATACAGATATTAAAAGAAAAAAAAACATCATTAATCTAATATTTTATTTTGATTTACAAATAATTTAGGTATAGTAAAAATATAAAAGTTTTAAACCATTCAATTTTAACATGCTTTTGGGTGAATAAAATACTAAAATTAATAAGATACATTCATAAACAAATAAGTAAATAATAAATAAATTAATAAATAATTAAATAAATATATTAATAAATAAATACAATTAGTACAAAATTAAATTAATAAATAATTAAATAAATATATTAATAAATAAATACAAATAATACAAAATTAAATTCTCGTTGTCATCTTACATGCAATTTAGTAGGAATCATTCTATTCTACATCCATTGTTTCATTGTTTCGGTCTATGTAATGTCCCCAGCGCGCGTTTTTATTTTATCTTTCATTATATTTCTTTTATCATCAGAAAAGCTAAGTGCTATTTTATATAGTTTTTGGGTATATAGTTGATGTGTTTTAGATCTAAACAAAAACATTTCATTCGAGATAATTTTGGATTCGAATAAGCAACTTTTGTAATCATTAATGGACAACTTTTTAATTACAGACTTTTTGACCCCTTTAGTTTTTTTAACAGATTCCGAGCGAAGAGTCGACAGAGAATACATTTTTGCTCTTAAACCAACAAATCCTGTCATTATATCCCCATTGTTTTCATCTTTCATCATTCCCAAAACCTTCTTATTGAGTAGCGGCAAACGAAATTGATTATCTATAGGATATTCTGACTTATCAAAATTCAAACCAATATCATTACGGATGTCATCGTAAAAATCAACAGTTTTAATTGAATAAATAAATGAGTCAGTATCCATATAGTTGAGAGAAATGTTCTCTCCAAATTTAAGCTTCATGAAGCCATAATGGAAGTCATACATTCTCCACTTCGATAACTCCAGTACTGTGAAACCAACATATATGGGTTTATCATATAGTGGTTCCATTTTTTCTAACTCTACCGCATACATATCATCAGAAAATTTTGTCAACTGCTTAAAATTTGGTTTCGCAATTAATGCTCTGAGACCTAAATGATTCCTGTTTGTCGTTTCCCAAGATGACGTAATTCTAATGTCCCTACGTTTTTCAATGTTTTCCATTGTCTTCCCGTAAACAGAATTGTTTAAAAGTTTGAAGAAATCTTTTTCAAAATTATTTTTAGCATTTGTCCTATGAAATGTGTTTAATGCAATATATTTTTTAAGCCAAGGGGATTGCTTAAATCTGAGTATTCTATGGATTTGTTTTAAGATGAGGCCATTTGAAATGGCTTGTTTTAAAACTCTATAGTGTATGGTGTAATTTGTTTTTGAGTGTAAGTCTGCAACTAATTTTTTGATTTTGGATCCCTTCAGGGCTGTATTTTGGGGACAAAATGGCAAATCATTATGTAGATCATGCACTGAATCGGGATAATCTATATCCACTTCCAAAATGTACCCATACTCTGCAGTATCAGAAATTTTTTTAACATCAAAATCAGTATCACATACCCACTCAAATTCACCGCAAGGAAGATATTCCGACATCGCCCAACCATACAAGTTGTTAGGGTCTAAATATATAAGAAATTCTGATCGTTTTGATGCATCAAAATCTTCCAAATATTTGTTATTCGCCTTCGAATATCTTTCCGAGCATTGAACTAGTCCACCTCTAATTCCGTTTTGCATAAACATATACATTTCGGAAACAGTGAACTGTTCCAGTGAAACTTCTGTGGTTTTCAACATTGCATCCCAAGATAAGCCTGGTGCTGTATAATAGTGGCAGGGGTCCAAATCGTATATATCTCTAAAAATTTGTATAAAATTTTCAAACACGTCGGTTAGAAGAAGAACATCTGTCTTTAAGTAGAGTTCAGTATAGTCAAGGAGGGTTTTACAGTTAAACTCTCTCCATATTTTTTGAGCATGTTCATACTCGACTACATCACATTCTTCATTCGTTAGAATATTGAAGAACTCTTCTCTACTAGGGAGTTTAATTTCCTTAAACTTAGTCATGGAATCCATGTAAGAGTATGGAAATACACCCTTTCTTCTAATCAGGTTGAAATGAGCTTCATCAACGAAACATGACCGAATAGTATTAAAATCATTGCTATCAAGATTTTTCGCTAACGTATCTAAACTCGAAGCCATAAATCTAAACGAGTCTATAAATCTTATTTCGAATCCATATTTTTCATCTAATCTGATGAAAATTGAAAGAGAAATATAACTCTCTGTGTTCTGGGGAATCACTTTTATTGTAGAATATTTTATAGAAGAAAGTTCTTTGAAAAATAGGTGTATATCATATGCGGAAAGATTATGCAAGATAACCGGTATAAACTCAGGTGTTTTATAATTCAAATTACGTTCGCTATGAGCTGCCCCACGATAATTGCCCGTAAGATGACAATGATCTCTAACTTTATCGTTATTTAATATTTTCTTACATATATGACAATTTTTTGCATTATTATATTCAGCTATTTCTATTGGGGTTATGAACATTTTCTTAACTTTAAGTAAATAATTTAAATAAATATCTGTACAATCTTCAACAATTTTTTTGATAAATATATTCGCCGAATCTTCACCAAAATAATGTCTATATAAATTATTTTCTCTCTTGAAACTACAATTAATAAAATAACCGAATGCACAAGCATGATGTTTCTGTACATTTGTGGTACTTTTACTTACAGCATTATCAACTTTTTCTAAAATAGACTCAAAGTCCGCGTAGATTACGAATGGTACATCTAACTGTTTGTAGTAGTTCTTAAACTTGATAATAGATTCATCTTCTGGAATTCTGATGACTTTTTTCACACAAACATTTTTATGATGATTATACACATAATCATCATGTGTATGATATAGGCAGGTGTTACATATCATGATCTTACTTCTGTGTGATGTTATGCTGGAACGAAGGAGTCTGAAGAAAATATAGAAAATACCAATACGATATAAATAAATATAACTATAGGAAGTAACTTTTTAAATAGAGATGAAAGCAGATTTTTCATAAATGCACAAATGAAACTTACTTTGATATATCCTTGATGAGTACATAGTGGTAGTTTTCATTGGACTGGAGCAATAAGAGATTAATATGAATGTGTTTTTCTTCTTTCGTTACATAGTATGGTCCTATAAGTGATGTTCCATTATGACCAAATACGTTTATGCTCACATCATTTTGATTCTCGAATTGTTTTATCTGCTTCAATGGGAGTGGAAACTCTAGGTCTTTAAAATTTAATACAATTTCCCCTGTATTAATATTCTCATCAGAAATATTTGTAATATTGTAATTTTTAAAGTTTTTCCGTTGGATTCAGACCGCTATTTGTGTACAAAATCGCAATGAGACACCATTTAAAGCAATAAGTATCATTGTTCTCGATATTTATGCATGCACGTTTCATTGCAATATTTTTTGGAAGAGGGATAAAGCTCGATCCTCTTATTATGGACGCCTTGTTTATATTAACTTCAAGGGAATTTATTGAAATCAATGTCCATCCGCTATCCCTCTCTTGAAATTCTTCCATTTTGGCTCTTAGCTCCTCGGCTTGTTTCTTATACATATCCTCTATGTCATCAGACAAAGTCACCAACATCATTTTCGAAATATGTACAAGTTGGGAAACATTCATCTCATCATTCACCATCTTCATATAATCACATGTGAGCTCCATATTAAATTTAAATGTAGTATGTATCCTACTACGTTCATTGAGTTGTTGTGCTATGGAGCTCTTGGTAGATTTCAGAAACTCCTCCGGAAACAAGACACCCACATTTTTGTTGAGGAGGATATCTCGATCGTCCCATTGAAGTTACTTGCTCTTTTAGTGAGAAAATCTCCAATCCGTTCTTGCTGACAACTGTTTTTATGTTTTGTGGTTCTGACATGAGCCATATAACCAATTAATGGGATCATCTCATCACAATCCTCACAATATTTGTTTTGAAGACTTAGCTTACTAGTTCCAAGCATAGCCTTCGATTGGTTAGCATATGAGTGCGTTTCCATATGCTGATTTAGTTTTGTTTGAGTCATAAAGGCTTTATTGCAGATGGTACAACTTGTAGTATTCATTTTATTTAATTATTTATTTGTTTATTAATTAATTTAATTATCTTATTTATAAACAATTTATTTAATTATTTTATTTATAAGCAATTTATTTTAGTTATAAACAATTTATTTAATTATTTTTTATACACTATAAACTTGTTTAACAAACAGTTGTTAGTTTTAGCACTTTGATAGTGTTTGGATTTCAATCACTTTAAAAATTTTGGTTGGGTAAATAGGTTGTCACTTGTTGAGATATCAGAGCAGACTGATGACAATCTACATTATTTCTTCTACTTATATACATTATATGAGAATCGCGTAGTAGTCATCGAATCTAATTTCTTACGACATATGATGAAATTCATATACACACACACACACACACACACACATATATATATATATATATATATATATATATATATATATATGTATATATATATATATATATATAGATATATATATATATATATATATATATATACATACACACGCACATACACATTTCCACAATTCTCTTTTGGTATTACGATATATGATGAAATTCATATACACAGCAACATCCAGAACAAAATCGCTAGCATCAGTTTGCAATATAAAGGTACGAGAAAAATCGGGCCATGTGAAAGCTTCTATAAGTTTTTGCTGTATTTCTCCAAAACCTATTTTTTATAATTGTTACATTAAAGTAAAATATACTGAAATAAAAATATCATTATCCCTTTTCAAAAGCTCTTCTTATCAACCTGATTGGACTCAAAACATTTAATATATGAAATTCACTTGTAGATATAAAACCTATGTCAACACAATATTTTCTATCTCCATAAGAATAGCAACTTCAATAGCCTTGAAAACATATATATTAATTTGTAAATATGCATGAAAAAGTGTTGATGTAATTCACACAAGCAATGATATTCTTCAAAGCAAAAATAGATACGATCACATACATGAATCCAACAACATATACATACATTACCAAATACATTCCCTGTCCACTTCCAACAAGGTTGCCACTCTCTGCAGCTATTAGATTATTTCCCCAGAGATCGCAAACATAAATGCATACATACAATAACCCTACATACGCATAGCAACGATAACTCAAAACAGCAAACCAAAGTCTATCAAATAACAATCACTACATACACACGAATACACCCGAATACACAGATCCCTTGTCACTATCCTACAGTCAGACTGGAAGCAAGTGTCTTTGTGTCAACACTAAAATTCTAGTAACAATTTGGGATAATAAGTTTTCTTCTATCCGTCAGTATAAAAGAAGGAGAAAAAACAGATATGGTGTATTTGTGGTGGAATTGTCAATAACTTGTCAATATACATACATTTGTATGTACGTAAATTATAGAAATGTACTAGTAACTAACTGTCTGGTTGGTATGTCTCATGACCGCATAAGAACTACGTAGTCACTACCTAATCAATTGTTTTAGTGTTACTAGTAGATTTTCAATGACAAGCACATGCTAAATGTCTATAGCACAAAGTATTGTACGGAGGATAGTTAGAGAGTAGTACTGGTGACAAGTGAAAGTGAAAAGCTAGTCAGCATATTTTCACCATCAACATTTCCTACTGGATATAATAATGATTGTCTGCCAGTACAACAACAGTATCGGACCCCATTAAACAAACATGTAAATACACACACACACACACATACTCATACACACACACACTGTCATACACACATACAAACATCCATTTATAGATCCATCCGCTGTAAGCACAACGTTTCTCTACAATAACAACAAAAGCTGTGCACACAAGTATACAAACATACACATAAATAAAGAATCAAACTCACACACACACACACAACCAGCCTAACGAAATCTCAGTATAAAAATACCCAAAATCCTCTCATTCGTAACAGGGTTGCCAACATTTTTGTTTTTTCCCGGTTTTGAATTCCCAAACTTGGACTATCGTCCCCATTACTAATCTACTCAGGCATAACACAAGTATATATTAGATATAGTACTTGCCCCATAATACTACCCTTTGGGACACCAGAAGATATAGTTTCGGGCACACTCATGAAGTCTCCTTCCACAACAGTGAACTTCCTATAAGTAATATAACTTTCCAAAAGTCTTTATATATTTATTGGCAGATATGTCTTCAATTTTAAGATTAGGCCTTCGTGCCACACTTTGTCAAATGCCTGAGAAACATCAATGAAGAGGGCAGAACAATACTTCTTTTCTTCAAATATCTTCCTTATAAATTGAACCAATATATGCGTTTGCTCAATTGTGCTATGCTGACTTCTAAAACCTAATTGAAGGTCAGGGATGCAACCATTATCAGCTAAAATGTAGAAAATGTAGTCATGAGCAGCTTTTCGAAAAGCTTTGAGATTGTTGAAAGGCCTTCATGCCACCCTTTATAAAATGCCTGAGAAACGTCAATAAACAGGGCAGAACAATTCTTCTTTTCTTCAAATGTTCTTCTTATAAATTGAACCAATCTATGCGTTTGTTCAAAGGTGCGCTGCTGACTTCGAAAAATAAATTGATGGTCTGGGATGCATCCACTACCAATAAGAATTGTGGACAATTTTGTCATGAGCAGTTTTTGAAAAGTTTTTACATTGTTGATACTAGACTTATTGGCCTGTATGATTCAGCCTTGGTAAGATCTTTATCCGGCATTGGAATCATTTTGACCTTAGCAAGCTTCCAGTGGTGTGGATAATATTCTAGTCGTAATATGGCATTAAAAATAAATAGAAGGGTTGTAATTGCAATACGAGGCAAATTCATCAGCATCTTGTTACTAATTCCATCAATACCTGGAGCTTTCATCGGGTTGAGTTCAGTAATTAGTTTCTGTACGTCACGCATCTTAAACTTCAAGGTTCAAGGGGGTAGAGCAACTACAGTCGGTAAATCAACAGCACCAGTACATGTGTTTGGGGTAAATAGGGATTTTAAATGTTTTGCAAACAGTATCACTTATTGCCCAACCTCCGGTAGACGTGCGCAGAGCTAGTTTAAACTCAACGGATGTTTTAAGCTTTCTCGCAGCGCGCCACAAAGAGTAATTAGATGCTGGATTGACATCGAGATTTTCCAGATAGTTTTTAGGAGATGCAGTTTTTTCATATGCAATCAACTCCGTCAGTCGTTCCGTACATTCTTTCTCATTTCTCAAGTCTCATTTTATTTAGGGATGATCTGTGTTTTTGCCATTCTCTTCTAGCTTTCCTTTTTTTCACATACAAGACGTTCAATATCCGTAGAATAAATTCTATTAAAGAGATTTTCTCAGGGCACCTGCCTTTTTTATTTGGAATTTCTTTATCATTCAAACAGGGATGAAAATTCAACCAAATAACCCCCTATATCAAAAAACATATTCCAACCTCTGCATGATCCAACGTTTGTATGAAAAATTGATGCTGAAAACGCCACATTTATACCACTCATAAGCATGGAAAACAGTTGTTCGAACCAAACTAATGGGCAACACTGTATTTGATTATAGGTGCCTCGCAAAAACGTAATAGCAGTTACCATAGAAACGAATTGAATTTTGGTTTTGTTATGGCTATGGCATTATGGCTATGGCACGTCTAATTGCACCTTAATACATGTTTAGTGCTGTTCCACTGAAAAAAATCACAAGTAAAATATTTTTATGGCTTAATTTTAATTTGAAATTTATTTGCTGGAGGTCAAGCATTGTCTATATATTTCATTGGTGCTTAGCCAAATCATCAGTAGACTTTAACCACATTTTGAATAGTCACAAACCTCTTATCTTATGCACAGACTTTCAAAAACTATTTGAGAATTCACAAATAATAATCACAAATAATAATATTTCTGAAAATCACAAGCGAAACACAAGCAATAGGCATAGAAACTATAACAAAATCCCAGCAAATAATTTATATTCGATATGAATCTATTTTATTTTTCTACACCTTTTTTTTGTTATAGTTTCTATGCCTATTGCTTGTGTTTCGCTTGTGATTTTCAGAAATATTATTATTTGTGATTATTATTTGTGAATTCTCAAATAGTTTTTGAAAGTCTGTGCATAAGATAAGAGGTTTGTGACTATTCAAAATGTGGTTAAAGTCTACTGATGATTTGGCTAAGCACCAATGAAATATATAGGGTGGCGCATAAGTAACGTTAAGATTTATTCAATGTATAACTCTTTTCTTCATCATTTGGTTTTAACTCGTGAACCAATTGCATCTTATATGGGAAAAGATGTAACATATGTAAAATTCTTTGCAAAGACCGCCTAGACATCCCTAACTGCTGAGAACGTCGCCTGGTGGAAGTTTCGGGGTTTTCCTCAATACTTGCTTGCACTCGAGCAATGCTCACTTCATTTCGAACTGCACGAGGTCTTCCAGCACGCGGAAGATCACAGACAGCCCCTTGTTGCCCAAAACGCTGAACCAATCGGTAAATTGTTGGAGCGCTAGGAGCATTTCGAACATGAAAGAAATTTCGATATGATCTTTGTGTCTGAATAATCGAATGCTGACTTTCAAAGTAAAATTGAACAACTTTGGTTCTTTGTTCTGTGCTAAGCCTTTCCATCATAAATTTCCCAAGTATTATTTAGTTAATTCTGTAAAGAGACGAACAAAAAGACTTAAATTAAAAAATGTATTCACTGATCAAATCTTAACGTTACTTATGCGCCACCCTATATAAACAATGCTTGACCTCCAGCAAATAAATTTCAAATTAAAATAAACTTATGACAATATGTCGAATAATAAATTTCTTAAATTTTATGGCTTAATTTTATATGAATGAACTTTTGTATGATGTGGCGCCTTTGACTGTATGTACTTGTTTTGTTTTAAATTTCTGGATGCAAACTAGACACTCAGTATCTTTAAAAGTATTTAATTCAAATAAAAGCTTATTAAAAAATTTTAAATTAGAATTTATTTATATGAATAATATAGAAAACGACATTTTTGGTTACTCCTTTTTGTATTTTAGCTAACGATATGCTTATTTTTTCCTCAAATATTTTAATTTTCTCATATTTCATCTATATATGTATATAAAAATGAAACGGTCCATGTATGTTATCGCATAACAGTAGAACGGCTGGAGCGATTTGGCTGATTTTTTTCGATTCGAAGTTTTCAGATGGTTTGTAAAGAAAAAAGTTAGAAAATTTCTGTTAAAACTCGGAAAATTTAAATTTTTAACACATTGCCTACTATTCACTTCTCATTTTTTCTAAGTACAAACTAACAAAAGGAAACGCAATATTTTTAATATACTGCTTCCTTTTTACTTCTAATTTTTCTTATTAAGAGAAAATTTTAGCAGAAACTCGAACTAATTTTGTTAAACATAAAGACCCCCTTCCTCCTTCTCATTTCTCTTAGTATTAGTTTTTTTTAGAGAAAATTCTTAATTGTTTTTATTATATTTCTTCCTATTCATTTCTCACTGTTCTATGTAACATCGTTTTAGTGAAACACGATAATAATTCCTTTTTTGTGATTTAATTAAGTGGTGTTCAATAACATCAAAAGTGAAAATTTTAATATACATATATAAATTACCCGTGCATTAAAATTATTGTGAGTATAAGTTTCAGTTAACAGTTTTATAAGAAAAAATCACTAAGTCGTGTCTACTCAGTCCATTCGTGCAATGACGAAGGCTTTAACATGCGTTTGTTCTATTGCACTTGCAGTAGCCTTCTCTGGGATTGCTGCTACCTTAAAACTTGCAAACGGTAGATTACCCAACATTAACACTTCGAAGTAACTAGCGACAAAAATAATTCAAACCTGCAAAGTAATTATTTGGGTTGAATGAACAATGGCGAAATAATGGACAAATATTCGGAAGGATGATGATTCTATTGGCCAGACAGTTTCGCCAAACGCTGCCAGTTATTCCAAGGTTAACTCCTGTTGATGAAATTAACCCTTGCTTGAAGTGAAAATTTTCAAATTACAAGAAAGTATACGACTTGCTCTTCAAAATTATCAATCGGGCTATGTGTTTTCAAATCAATTGCTAGACATTGCCAATGAAAAAACACCGACTGTGTCTACTACAGGCCAGATTTCATTTAAAATAAAATTTTTTCAATTTGCAACGTCTAAAGAAGAACTTATAGCAAAAGTGTTCACAAATATTAAACAAAATTATAATAATTACGTTTGGTTGAGAAAAAGAGCCATTTTAGCTGCAAAACATAGGGACGTTGATGACATAAATTTTAAAATTCAAAGCTTAATTAATGGAGAATTACATTCGTATAAGTCTATTGGTTCTATTACAGATCATGATGACGTTGTTAACTATCCGATAAAGTTCCTGAATTCATTGGACTTATTGAGAATGCCACCGCATGACTTGCACCTTAAGGTTGGATCAGTAATAGTAATCTGACGTATGTATGTTATCAGCCAACACTATGCAATGGTCCTAGGATTGGTTGTTAAAATGCTAAGGAGCAACGCTATTATGGCAAAGATAATCATAAGAAAGTTTAAAGGTGAGAAAATGCTTATTCCATGGATACTTATAATACCAACTGATCTATCAATTAAGTTTAAACGCGTCTTTGCACTCGCAATGATTTTTAATGTGTGGGATAAACTTATAATCCCAATGTTTTTTCCCAAGGTCAATTGTATGTTGCGTGCTAGAGTCTCGAGTCGGTTGACTGGCAGCACCTTTCTTTTTCTCCCCCAATAAAAAAAGATATTGTTTATCATCAAGTTCTAAAAAGAATTATATGTTTAGCATTTTTTCTTTGTTTAATAATAACCGAATTTAGAAGCAACTTTTTAAGCAATAAATTAAGAAAAATTGGTGTTATTTTTTCTTTGTACTGAAAATTGTGTGTTTTAATTTTTAATTCTATGATATATAAAATACTAATCATTCGCAAAAACTGAGTTCTCGCTGAACCTTCATAATGAACAGACGTCTTAGCGGAGTTTTTTTTTCATATACATATTAAACAAACAAAAAATCATACAAAAAACATTCGTAATAAATAATAAAATAAAACAGTAATACATATTAACTTGATAAATAAGCAAATCAAATATTGCTGATATTTTTTTACATAGCAAGAAACAAAAAAATAAAACCCGCAAACAAAGTGCCCTTGAGGAATACTCTACATGAGTACCTCAAAAACAAAAAATTGTGAAGTGAGTTCAAACGGCAGAAATTCATATTTTATTGTGAGTTCTGAAGCTCTTAATGTTAACAATAAAAATAAAAAATCTGATGATAGTCTTTTTCTAACGGCTAAGACAATTTTTCGTCAGCGATCAACTTCGCTTTGTCCAATGCCAACTAGTGATTCGTTAACATTACAATTTCCTAGTACTTCTTCAAATAAGTCACAGATATCATCCCCAACGGGGTCGTATACATCACTTAACAAGGTTATCACTACAGATAACAGTAGCACTAAGCCCAAGGTCCAAGTCGGAATGAATAGGTATATAACTGTGGTAAAGCGTGGGCGAAGCCCAAATTCTTCAAAAATTTCATCTACTCCAAAGATGCCTAGGGATAACAGCGCATCATCTACTAATCGTCAAAATCGGTTTTCACTATTACAAGACAATAACGACAAGCCAGCTGCATTATCGCAAAAGTCTTTTAAGCCCCCACCTATCTATCTGAGAGAAAAAAACTCTAACGCGCTTTTAAAAAAACTATTGTCGGCCATTGGTGAAAATACTTTTCACATCATTCCAATTAAACGGGGTAATATTGATGAAACTAAGATCCAAATATATGATGAAGCATATTTCCGGAAAATTATTAGTGAATTTGAAAAAAACAAAACAAATTTTTACACCTATCAACTTAAAAGTGCTAAAGGTCTACAAATAGTATTAAAGGGCATAGATTCATATGTTGGCCCCGAAGAAGTAAAATGTGCTCTTATCGACAAAGGATTTAAGGTTAAAAGTGTTACTAATATAATTAACAGAGAAAATGTCCCCCAACCCCTATTTCGGGTCGAACTGGAGCCGAATGACATACAATTGAAAAAAATGAAACCCATCCAATTTATAGCGTAAAGTTTCTCTTGCACCGAAAAATCACAGTTTAAGATCCACGTAAGCGTTCAGGTCCCGTACAGTGCCACAATTGCCAAGAATATGGTCATACTAAAACTTACTGCAAATTACCTACAGTTTGTGTTATCTGCGGTGAATTGCACGGTTCTGCTAGCTGTACGAAGGCAAAAGATCAAGCTGAAAAAAATGTAGTAATTGTGGAGGTAATCACACTGCTAACTACAGAGGATGTCCTGTATATTCTTTCGTTAAAAAGACTATGGCACAAAAACTTAAATTTGGTCCAGCTCAATCAGCAAACGCTTTCTCCGCCAATTTTCCTCCAATTAGCCAACCAAGAACTTCACGTGTATCATATGCCAATGCTGTTAAGACAAATTCTTTTCCAAAGCAGAAAGTGAGTGTCCCCACCAAGTAAATAAACAAATGCTAACACAAGCTTTAATTTCAGTCGCCTTGAAGCCACTATTGATAATCTGGTGCAAACTATAAACAACTTAACTACAAATATGACTAGCATGATGCATGAAATGCAGAATACTCTGCTTCAAGCATTAATTAACAAGCCATGAGCACGTTAAAAATATGTTTCTGGAACGCAAACGGCATTCGCCAACACAAAAATGAGTTCGAGCACTTCCTTTCGGAAAAAAATATTGATGTAATGTTAGTTTCTGAGACTCATTTGACTTCGAGAAGCCTTTCTAAAATGAATGGCTACACCTTATATGATACTAAGGACCCGAGAGGAAGAGGATGCGGTGGATCAGCAATTTTAATAAAATCAAGACTCAAGCACTATATTCTTGATGACATCTGTGCAGAACATTTACAAGCAACTAATATTTGTGTTGAAAGTTTTTGTACAAATTTCGTTATATCATCAATTTACTCCCCTCCAAGATTCTCAATCACTGAGGATGAATACGAGGATTTCTACAAATCTCTTGGGCCTTGTTTCGTAGCAGCTGGAGACTACAATGCAAAACATACGTTCTGGGGTTCACGCCTTATTACATCTAGAGGAAGAGCGTTGTTCAATACAATTTCAAAAATGAGCTTGGACATCATTTCAAGTGGAGAGCCCACTTACTGGCCTACAGACATACAAAAAATTCCGGATGTTATAGATTTTGGAGTCATGAAATATATTTCTAGAGATTTAGTTCATGTCCAAGCTTCCTTAGATCTCTCCTCCGATCACTCTCCCACTATCGTTGCAATCTGTAACCCACTAAGAAGTGATTTACCTCACCCATATCTGAAGATGATCAATCGTGTTAATTGGCCGAGATTCAAAAAATATCTTAGTAGTCATTGCACGGAAAACACAATGCTAAGAACATCCGATGATATTGAATCTAACATTGCGAATCTTAACGAAAATATAAAACAGGCTGCTGAACATGCTTATACCTCCCATCCTCAGACTGGGTTCACTAGAATTTATTCTACGGATATTGAACGTCTCGTATGTGAAAAAAAGAGCTAGACGGGAATGGCAACAGAACAGATCGCCCCAGCATAAAATCAGATTTAAAGAGTGCACTAAACAACTCCAAGAGTTGCTTGCGTATGAAAAACCTGCATCTCTTTAAAATTATCTGGAAAACCTCGATGTCACACCAGCATCTAATTACTCTTTGTGGCGCGCTGCGAAAAAGCTTACAACACCCGTTGAGTTTAAACCACCTCAGCGCACTTCTACCGGATGTTGGGCAAGAAGTGATACGGAAAAAGGTAACTTGTTTGCAAAGCATTTAAAATTCGTATTTACCCCAAACAGATGTACTGGTGCTGTTGATTTACCGAGTGTAGTTGCTCTACCCCCTCGACCCTTAAAGTTTAAGATGCGTGACGTACAGAAACTAATTGTTGAACTCAACCCGAAGAAAGCTCCAGGAATTGATGGAATTAGTAACACGATGCTGATGAATTTGCCTTGTATTGCAATTAGAATCCTTCTATTTATTTTTAATGCCATATTAAGACTAGAGTATTATCCACACCTCTGGAAGCTTGCCAAGGTCAAAATGATTCCACAGCCGGGCAAAGACCTTACCAAGGCTGAATTGTACAGGCCAATAAGCCTACTATCAGCAATATCTAAACTTTTCGAAAAACTGCTTATGATAAAATGGTCCCCAATTCTAACTGATAATACGTGCATACCAGACCATCAGTTTGGTTTTAGGAGTCAGCATAGCACCATTGAACAAACTCATAGATTGGTTCAATTTATAAAAAGAACATTTGAAGAAAAGAAATATTGTTTCTCAGGCATTTGATAAAGTATGGCATGAATTGGGCGAATTCATTATTTTAAAATTGAAATCATATCTACCAATAAATTTGCTGAAGCTATTGGAAAGTTATATTACTACCCGGAAGTTCACGGTTGTTGAAAGCGACTTCATGAGTGTGCACGAATCTATATCATCCGGTTCTGCCACAGGGGAGCATATTGGCGCCATTTGTGTATTTGATTTATACTTGTGATATGCCTTTGAGCAGCAATATCCATACATCTACATTTGCCGATGATACAGCCTGCCTTAGTATGCATGAAAACCCTCACGAGGCTTCCCGATATCTACAAGAACATATTACACAGCTGGCACTATGATTAAACTTATGGAGAATTAAAGTTAACGAACGAAAGTGTGTTCAGCTAATATTTACCTTGCGAAGAGATACTTGTTCCCCAATTCGAATCAACAATCAAGTTGTTCCTCAACATTCACATGTAAAATACCTTGGTATACACCTTGATCGACGGATTACATGGAAACACCATATTGACTCAAAGCTAACACAAATGAAATTTAAATTAACTCAGATACATTGGCTGATTGGTAGAAATTCAACACTCAGTCTAGATTGTAAACTTTTAATATACAAGTCGCTTTTGAAACCCATATGGTGCTACGGAATACAGCTTTGGGGCACTGCTTCAGCTTCCAATATAGAGAGAATCCAACGAAGGCAAAACATGATTTTAAGACTAATGACATGAGCTCCATGGTACATAAAAAATTCAAATTTACATCGTGATTTAAGTATGCCACTAGTGACTGAAGAAATTAAAAAATATGCAGGCAAATACTTAACAAAACTCGAGTCTCATCCTAATCCACTTGCTCGTAACATCTTGAATTTTACTGGACACATCCGCTTAAAAAACGCGACACTATGGCTCTAATACTCAACACTCCAGATGAAACAGCTTGAAAATATTTTTGTGCTTAATACGATATTTATGTATTATTGATTACTATCACTAAGTTTATGCCTGACACTGGTTGGGCCTAATTATTATATCTAGACTTAAGATTTGAAAACTTATTGTTAGTTCATTTTTTGAAGATACAATTAATAAATATACGCATGAAAAAAAAAAAATTGGCAAAAAGCATCCGACCAAAGCCGGGGTGGTCAGATAGTTTAGCATATTTTTCAGAGTGGTTGAATGGCCAATTATTTATATAGCAAGCATTTTTCGAGTTGACATACATACTTTTTTATGCATGGCTTTCGGTAGTTTTTATTTATAATATTTGTGTGTGGAAAATATTAAATAGTGTGAAGTAGGGTTGCCAGTCGGGCTTGTTTTGGCTGGATTGTCCAGCTTTTTAAATACCTGTCCAGTTTCAAGCTAAAATAAAATTTGTCCAGCTAAAACAATTTTCCACAAAATGTTTTTAATATTTATTGCATTAAATTTGTTGTATAAATTTCCTTATGGGAACATAATAATATAGTTTATATATTATATAGTCTCGTCCTTTCTATTTTCGCGTTTTTAAATCGTATTGTACAATACTGATTTCATAGTTTCTGTAACTACTTAAGTATGTGGTGAAAGTATCATCTCTTGTGGTCTCGATGTTCTATCATCACAAACATCTTCAAACCCCTAAAGGTTTGGAGTTAGCAAAATCCGTAATCGCAAATACAAAATATCTATGATTTTTTTCGTTATCTAATTTTAATACTTACAGCTACGATCAAAACAATATCCGCACGAAATAATATGGACACCTAACGTTAAAATTCAAAAAGGCTTATTCTTAAAACTAAATCGAACATTACCTAAAAATAAAGTGTTTTATAGACAATTTATCTAGTTTATACTTTCATCTATTTTATAGCAGATTAAATAAGAAATGAACATTCTACGATGGTCGAACTGGAAAATCAAATTATTTTAATATATTTGTTTTTCGTTTTTTTTTTTCAAATTCATAATTATGTATTTTTAGTACTAATCTAGTTGATCATTTTCAGTCATCATATAATTTTTCTACCGACGAACAAAATAGTTACAGACCAGATTTATATTGTTAAGGAACCCCGTTTTTCAGTCCTTTTAATTTTTTACCTTAAATTTTTTATTAGCTAATAAAATATTTTTTGGCTTATTTTTTTATTACTCTAAACAAAGATATAAAAAGATTAATAAACAATAGAATACTTCCCTAGTTATCAAAAATGTTGAAGGTCAACATTAAAAGGACTGAAAATCGTGTTTTTCTAACAACACAAATCTCGTTATAAAATCTGCTTTAGATAGTCGAAAGCAAAAGCTTAGATAAATTATCTACAAAACACTTTTTATTTTTCCGTAATGTTCGATTTCGCTTTAAAGATAAGCTCTTTTGAATTTTAACTTTAGATGCCCATATTATTTCGTGCTGCTATTGTTTTGATCGTAGCTCCACATATATACTTATTGATAAATGAACTGAAAGAATTTAAGGTTAGTTATATTGTGATTTCTTTTTCGTTATTTAGTTTTAATTCTTAAATACCTACATACTATGTGTAAATGAACTGAAAAAATTCAAGTTTAGTTATATTTTGCTATGTTAATAGCATTTTAGAGTATTATATAAAAAATTTAAAAAACAATGTAAACATATATCTTCTTTTTCTATGTATATATGTAAAATCGCAGTGTGTGTTTGTTCCTAACCCATGATCTCTGGAACTATAAGGCCTGTGGAGCTGAAATTTTTAACACAGGTTCGGGTCAATGCCGGGTAAGTTTTCGTTTTGTTTTTGACCCAACAAGTGACCACTATTTGGAGTAATTTGTAGTTAAAAAATAATTGAGGGTAAGACAACGTTTGACGGGCTCATCTAGTTTTTTAATAAAATTGTTTGTATAAAAAAAAAATTACTCTTTTTTCGTGAAAATTTTATTTCAAAATGGCCAGCTTTTTTTTAATATTCCCGCTTTTTTAATTCAAATGTCCAGCTTTTTGTTACTCTCAATCTGGCAAGCCTGGTGTGATAATATAAAATATTTAGTATGTTTAAAATTTTTTAACGCACTAGTAATCCAAAATTGTTATTTTACTTGTTAAGTAAAATATTTTTTAATAAAAATACATTGAAATTGATTATTGGGGAATTTAGCTGGATCCTATGCGCTTTATACTGTTTCTAATGCAGATCATCAGGGAACCTTTACCCAAAAATTTCTTAGAACAACTAGGGTTAATATGTTAAACTTTCATTTAAGCAAATGAGAAGCTAAACCCCTCAATAATCAATTTTAATGTATTTTTATTAAAAAATATTTTACTTAACAAGTAAAATAACAATTTGGGATTAATAGTACGTTAAAAATTTTTATATTAAATTGTAACAATTCCCACAAAAAACACTAATTATTAAACTGACTGCACCCGCTCAAAAAAATACTTGTGTGGCAACACTCTATTCTTGAATAGCTGTTGTTGTTATTTACATTTATTTTCTTTTACATACTTTACAACTACAATTTGAAGCTGAAAAAAGTCAGCCAATGTAGCAATGATAAAGTAAAAAAACATGTTGATTATTGAGTTCTTGTTTCAACTTTGTTATTTGTTGAGCTTCTCATTTGCTTAAATGAAAGTTTAACATATTAACTCTAGTTGTTCTAAGAAATTTTTGGGTAAAGGTTCCCTGATGATCTGCATTAGTAACAGTGAAATGCGCATAAGATCCAGCTAAACCCCTCAATAATCAATTTCAATGTATTTTTATTAAAAAATATTTTACTTAACAATTAAAATAACAATTTGGGATTACTAGTGCGTTAAAAAATTTTTAACTTAAATTGTAACAATTCCCACAAAAAACACTAATAAAATATTTATGTTGAGCAGTGAAATTATTTAGAAACAGAAAAATAATTTTCTAGTTTTCAATGGAAATTATTTGATATGTTGACAATGGGTGCATTCATAAGACGTACTTGTTGCGCAACCGTTGAGTGTTTGTCATAGAAACTCATAGTTGGGTAGTTCACTCAACAGTTGAGTAATTTTCCATCATAAATTTTTTTCGCTACCTATAGTCAACATGTTGTGCTCCCCTGAACAGCTGATCGAATAGAGCTATGCCTTTTATATGCTTTGCTAGATGAAACGAAATAAATATATAAAAATAAATTATATATATCAAGCCGTTTCTAAGACGTAACTGTTGGGGCAAACAGTTGCCAATAGTTTCACAACTGTTGAGCTCAACAGCTAGGTCTTATGAATTCGCCCAATATCTAGTAAATATATTAGCGTTTTTAACCCTAATTGTACATATGTATATTACTGGCTCAGGATCTTCATATTCCCTATGATCTTTCATGATAACTGACCAAAAGAAATTGGTAAATTTCTAAGAATATAAATAAGTATGTAAAACTAAATTAATTTTTCCTTTTTTTACTTACAGTCCCCGTGGAATGGTAATGAGCCACTAGAAGGTATGGCATTGTAAACAAAGTCGAATACATCACACCTGCGGCCCAACTAAAGATGATAACGCTTGCTTTTGCGCGTGTTAGAGCCATCAAAGTCATCCCAGTGCAATAAAATAAAAGACCTCCGACATAAATTTTCTTTGCTCTAGAAATAAAAAAAACTGTATATGAGCTTTGAAATTAAAATTTTTCTTGACTTTTTATAAAATCTAAAATTAACATTTACATTAGCCTTTACAAGGTTGCGCCAAAGTAATGTCGTAATTTAAATAGCATAGATGAAAAAAAGCGCTGTGTTTTCAAAAAAATTATTTGAAAGTGTAAAATTGATAGTGTCAATTTGGAAAAAAACACAGAGACGGAAGATAATTGTGTTTTCGAACGGTCTCGCTCACACAGTCATTAAATTCTCTTTCCTTTTTCTTTCGCATGGTATTATTTTAACATAATTTCAATTGATACCTTGTTGTAAAAATTAATATTTGTAAACACAAATACTTAAAACGATGTCTGTAATCATTTGAAAACAAATTTTAATACTATTAATCTTTTTCACAGTATGTTTTTTAAGTCAACACAACAAATTCCTCCATTTAATTTTGTACAAATGTTCACGTGCTCAAATGTATTTTAATTTTTAATGAACTTCAAAATAACGAGGAGGTTATCAATTCGTCTCTATCTATTTTTTTGGGTGTTACTTCATAACTCGGTACATTTTACACTTTTTTGTCTGAGAGGATATAGCTTGATTTTATGGTATTCTACTTATTGGATTGCTGAGAAACGGGGCGGGGTTATGCCCATTAAAATTTATTAAAGTATTTCACGTGGTTCTACTTAACCGATTTTAACGAAACTTCCCGCAAACCCTGAGCTCTAATCTTCCATTTAAAAAAATTTGCGGAGTCACGCTCATTAACGTTTAATATTAAATTTTAAGTGGTTATACTTTACCGATTTTTACAAGACTTAATACCCTGGCCTCTGAAAAATACACAATCTTGCATTTAAAAAATTGGCGGAAGCACGTCCATTAAAATTTTATTTTATATATCACGAAAGTCTTCTTATCTTCTATCAGATCTTTGCATTGAAGTTAATATTTTTGTATGGAAATGTTGAAAATGGAGTCTATAACCATTTGGAAACTAATTTTAGGGCCTGTCCTACGATGTCGACAACTTTCGACTTGTCGCACACTTACATTCAAAACAAAAACAAATTTCGATATTTTATTGCTCTTTCAAATGTAACTGTGCGACAAGTCGAACGTTGTCGACATCTTGGGATTGGGCCTTAATCACTTTTATATTACTAATAATCTTCTACACTTTGTGTACTTTAGTCTAGCACTAAAAAATCTTTTATTTAATTTTGTAAAAATGTTCAATTGTTCATTTTACTAAGTAGGCATTTTCTGTTGTTTGTTTTGATTAGTGTACTAAAAATAATTGATAACAAACGCACTATAGTTGTCCCTTTTTAAAAGTGATCAAATCAGCTGATTTTAGCTTTTTTCATAAGTAATTTTCTTCCACTCGTGTATACTTTACAGAAAAATCTATATGGCTCAAATTGGCAATTTCTTATTCTTTTTTAGATTTAAAAACTCCCCAAAAAATAAGTCTGGAGTTGTTGTTTTTAGCAATATGGACAGCCGGTTAAAATAGGAGATCACTCAACTTGTAAAAAAAACTCGTTTATCATCTGTAAATGTTACCAATTACAGTTACGATGGTTCCACACAGCACAGTACCAGTTTCCAACGACATCATTGCATGTTTTTGCATGCCTACCTCAAATACATTCTGAGTTTTGAAATTAAAATTTTAGCTATAGTTATTATCAGAATGTAGCAAAAATTGGAATTAGTCCTTATTAGCTGCGTATATCACTATAATACACTAAAAAATAAATATTACAGATTTATGATTTTAGCTAAGTGGCCGCTTACAAATTTTTTCTATTGCATAAAAATTTTTATAATTTTAGGTCTTAAGCATGGATCACACTATCGGCACAATGTACCGATTTTCGTAAGCTCATTGATATAAAGTCATAAGTAAGAAGATAAATTTGACTTATTTCTCAACTAATTGAGAATAAGGACATACATAATTAATTACACCGCACTGCGTTGGTAATAAAGCCATATAGATTTATTCCAGAATTAGTTGAGTATTAACGCTATTTTGGCTTATTACTTATGACTTTATTGCAGTAACCTGATGTAAATCGGTACATTCTGAGTAGTAAGGGATTGCCAATTCGGCATATTTTTATTTTTCGGCATATTAAAATTTTTTTCAAATGCCGACGAGAAAACATGATTATTTTTTTCTAATGCCGACGGGAAAGTCGTGAAATTTGTGAATGTCCGTGATTTGGGGTGGGTGGGGGTGTTGTCGTAATACCAAAAAAGAAATTAGATTCGATGACTACTACGCGATTCACACATGATGCGTAGGAATTTGTGTATATGGGCATTTCCAGAAAAAAGTCCACCTTGACCGTTAAAAGTTAACCAAAAGATTTTTTCCTACTGTATTATGAAAGAGAAACATCCAAAATAAATTAAATTGAGGAGTTCGAAGTTTTCTTTTGTTGGGATGGTGAAATACTGAGCTACAAATTTGAAGCTCTGGTTTTGGTAAGTTTTGCTTAACTTCAAGGGCATTTTCTCTTTATAATTAGCAATTGCATAATAATAGTCTTATTGCAAAACTCTATTACATCAACATTTAATCATAAAACAAATGCAAAAAATCAATTTAGTATCTATAACGGTAAAATTTTGTTTTTCTTTAAATGATATTCCAATATAACGTAACGCCAGACAAAATACCATTTGTTTTCATTATCTCTACGCTGATGATCGGAAGTGCGTGAAATTTTGTGTTTTAAAAAAGTTTTATCAACTAAAGTGTTAGCAATTAAAAATTCGCTTATTCAACAAATAATTAATTTAATATAAATTTTCAACAGTTTGTAAAACGTAACGCTAGATTCTGAGTAATTTCTTTGCATGGTGTAATGTTGTTTGTAAATTAACATAAAATTTTGTTTTCTGCAGATGGAATCTTCGATGGAAAGCAAAAATTCCTCAAAGCGCTACAGGGAAAAATTAAAATTATCTGCTTGAGATAAGCCGTGAAAGAGACCTGATTGAAAAAGAGCATTGACAATTTAAAAATGTTTATATTTTTTCGGATGGATGCAGCTCACAATTTAAAAATAAGTTCATTTCGCGCAGTTTACCTGATTTTTTTGTAGAAAACATTTGCTTGCAAGGTTTTGGAATGGAATTACTTTGCGAGTTCTCACGGCAAAGGTGCTGTCAATGGGGTAGGAGCAACTATTAAACGAAAAGTTTGGCAAATGACAAAATCAAAAAATTTAATTTTAGAAAACGCATTTGCTTTTTATCAATGTGCTAAAAATAACATATTTGGAATTAATTTAATTTACATTTACTCGGAGCAAATCGACTCGTTTTCAACCTTGCTGTATGAAAAGTGGAAGAATGTGCAGAAAATACATGGAATACATAAAATTAATTTTTTATCATGCAGCGAAGACATGCAAATAAAAGCAGCTAAAACAGCATCCTCAAATAAAACTATTATAAAGTAATATATACATATGTACATATACATAAATAATAAATACATAAGTATGCACCTATATATACATACATAAATAACAAATGTAGTTTTGTATAATTTTCTAATATTTATGTCTTTTTCATATTTTTTAACAAAAAAAATATCAAGTGGAAATTTGAGTATCGTAACGCCATATAACAAAACGCCAGATACTAATGCTAAAGAAAAAAATATTTTTTTATTTGAAAACTTGGAAAATAAATGTATATTAGTCCAAATCCTAACAAAAAAGTTTTGAGTAAAAAGACTTGCCCAATTCGCAGAGTTAAACAATTTTGTTATACAAGTCAAACCCCACTTCCGTTTTTTGTAACGTAACGCCAGCTCATATTTTTTAGTACATCTTATAATCGTTAGGCTCGATTATTTGCATTTTTTCACTGAATATAGAGCTCAAACGTAAGAAAAAAACTTTTTTAAATATTGGTTTTTACATTTTTTTTCAACATATTGCCGTACAAATGTAACGTAACGCCAACATGGAATGTACCATATATATGTATATATATATATATGTATATATATATATATATATATATATATTTATATATACATATATATATATGTATGTATATGTGTTTGTATGTATGTATGATTTCCTCACGCTAATAAATTATTTATCATGCCGACATTTTATGGTATAAAATTTTCTCATATATGTGAAACCCTTAATGTTTGTGTGTGGGGGGGTTTGTCTGTCGCTGATAAGTTTATATTTTGTTTATTTGTTTCAGAAATCTTTATTTCATATTTTCATATTGTGAAATAGTAGTATGTTTAGAGCGGTTTGTGACCACTTATTCAGTACAAATGATAGAGCATGCCTGGCTGGGAAAATGAATACCATCAGTATAATTTTTCTTTATAAAGTAGCAACAATTTAAGTCTGACAGCGCTGGTTTTCTCTCTGTTTTACTATCCATCTCTGATTTCAGCTGTATGTGAGTGAGACTATATTACTATCGTTGTAAAATTCAAGATCTAATATTGATTTCAGTTCTATGTGTAAGTGAGTTAAACTGTATTACTTTCGTTGTGAAATTAATTTTTCAATACGAATTTGGTAAAATTCAGTTTTCAATAGGAATGTTGTGAAATTAAATTTTTACCATTGATTTCAGTTGTGTGTATGACAGCTGCATGGATAAAAGAAAAAGCATGTTTGAAGATGATCGGGTTGTTTATTGCATTATACTCGACTTTGTTCACTGTATTGAAGCAACGATGAGTAAACATGTATGAAATATAAACACTATCGTGCAATTATGATCTTGAACATGAACACAAACTGACATGTGTGTTTATGAGCATGAGCACAGTTGTATACAATCATAATAACTATGAGGAAATAAATCACGATGACATGTTCGAAGAACAAATTATTAATTTTGTAGGCGAATTCATATCAGATGATCTCAATTCAGCAGCTGATGATCACCTGGAATCAATTCGCGTTAGAACAGAATGTAAATCCAAAACTTATTTCAAATGCAATAACTCTTAAAATACTTAATTCGAACAAAACCCACGAACAAGTAAGTGCTCACATTCAATTAATAAGAAACAGAGTTTATGTGTTAATAGTATGAACAAACTTTTGCAATCAAACATAGGGTCAGTAAGTTACATTATGTTCGAACACAGGCGTTTTAAAAGTTAGATCATACGGCTCTTTAATACATACATACATACACCAATTTATAGTAGAAATATCTGTGATGCTAATAAACAAACATCATTCTTTTAATAACCACGTTTGTAAGAACATATAAAAAGGGAAAAAGATATGGCAAGTTTTGTGTGCGAATTTTGCCAAAAAATATTTTCTTTTAATAGAAATTTGATAAAACATATCAGGTTGCAATATGAAGGACCATCGTCCTCATTCAAATGTTCAACCTGTTGTATACGTTTTTCAAACCTATCGGAGTTCCAGCGACATACTCACTAAGTAGATCATTCTATAAATGATAATAAAGAGAACATTTATTGTGAGCTGTGCAAAAAAGAAATTAAAACATCAATGTGGTATTACCACTTAAGAACAAATACTCACAAGTTCAAGAGTACAGAAGTTCTTGACAATGATGTGCGAAGCAGTGTTGCCAGTGAAATTTCGAGAAAGATAAATTTTGGTTTCTAAAAAGATACATTTGTTCCCAAAAAGATACATTTTGTAAAAAAATTAAAAGTCCATTTTTAACGTTTAACATTTATTAACATAACATTTTTATTTAATATTTAATGAATATTGTAAAGAAAATGATATCATATAAATTCATTTTTATATTTATTTAAGTAATAAATATTAGCTTCCATATTCATAAGAAAAATAAAATGAATTTGAAATCCAATTTAGGAAAAATTTTTATAAAAAATTTTAAATAAAGTACATTTCAAATTCATTTTAAATTTTATAAATATGGGGGTAGGCATGTAATTTTTTAAAATACAGTAAGCAAATTTTTTAATTAATTATATGTACATAACTATCTTTGGATGTTATCAAAACAAATTCATTTTTGTAAAACTTAATATACGAGTTAAGGCGCTTATACTACGGCGATTATATAAAAAAGTTCATATAAATTTCTTAAAAATAAAAAAGATGTTCATATTTCCTCAAAAAAAAAAGATGTTCATATTTTCTGTACATTTTGAGAACAGATTCAAAAGATACGAAACATATCGGGATTACACATGGTACCTGAAGTCATCAAAAGATATGAAAAATGTTTCTTTCGTATCCTAATGGCATCACTGGTGCAAAGTATCAAGTCTTGCTTCAAAATCCGGATATCGTCATATATTTTAGAAATAAAAATAAAGACAATGTGATACCAGAAAACTTTTGTAATATGATTAATGAAAAAGTGATAAAGTTATCACAGAGTAATATATAAGAACATTCAACTATAAAATTTAATTGTGAGCTCTTTTGTGAGTATATATTAATAAAAGAAGAGGAATACTCTTGCACCGTTGATATAAAATCGCATCAAACGAAGATGGTTATTCTTAATGAATAATCAACAATAGATTATATTACACATCTTTACCCAACAGCAGCTTTCATAGTAAAACCAATGAATTTCTTAACTACTCTTCAACAGATAAAACAAAATACAGACACAACTTGTCACATTTGTAATAAATTTTTATCTGTTGAAGATAGAGTGGCTGACCGTTGTCATTTGACCGGAGAATATAGAGGTCCAGCTCATAATAAATGTAATTTAGAATATTAAATTGTAAATTTCATACCTATATTTTTCTACAATCTTTCGGCATATGACTGTCATTTGTTTGTGAAGGAATTTTCATGTATCGAAGGCGATATAAATATAATTCCCTTAAATAAGGAATACATATTAATATTTAAGACAATTTTGGTAAATGAAAAATATACAATTGAACTGCGTTTTCTAGACTCACTTCGGTTTATGCCATCGAGTTTAGAAAAACTAGCAGGTCATTCGTCTGATGATAATTTGCAAACTGTAAAATCAGTCCATCAGTGTGATAACGAGTTTGATTTAATGAAACGTAAGGGCATCTTTGGTTTTACTATACTTAAAAAACAATCTTTGACTAAATTTTCAAAAAAATGTTTAGGTGAATCATTACCACTATATAATATTAACAAATTTAAGCTAAGTTAAAAGAACATTTAATATAATAACTATAAGCAAATGGAATATGGTTTTGAACTGATTTAACGTTTGTTGAATTTTGTACGTTTACTGATTCTAGAATGCATTCAAACCCAGTGTACACTACAAAAGGCACATCTATTTGCTTTTTAAAGTTTTTAAATCTTACTACATTATTGTCCACAGTAGGCATCTTAGTCACCAATTTGTTACATACTTGTTTATGTTTTTCTACTGATGCCTCAGCATGGAAATGTATTAAGCAGGTATTACATATACACTTGATGCTGACGGTTAGTTAATTGACTCCTTATCAATCTGTAATTAAATAAAAGGATATTTTTTTTTATTAGAATAATTTATCAATGTAAGCAAAAGTATATTACCTTGAAATATTTCTGATCCACACGTAATGAAATCTGCCCCCTTCTTCTATCAATAACAAATTAATGTGATTAGCGTTTTGCTCTGTAGTAAAGTAGTATGGGCCCACTACATTATCACCATCTAAGCCAAATACATTTATACTTATATCAGAGTTGTTGGTTTCAAAGACTTTAATTTTGTTGGTCGATAGCCGAAAGTTCAAGTTTTTAACATTTTAAACAATATTATTCTCCAGTGTGATCCCTTTATAAATTTATACTTATTAATATTAATTTCTAGATGAGATATTTCTATTAAGGTCCATCCACTATCCTGCTCTCTAAATTCACTCATATTTCTTATAATAATATCGCGCTGCTGTTGGTAAAGATGTATAATATCATCTATTGTTGATGATTCATTAAGAATAACCATCTTCGTTTGATGCGATTTTATATCAACGGTGCAAGAGTATTCCTCTTCTTTTATTAATATATACTCACAATAGAGTTCACAATTAAATTTTATAGTTGAATGTTCTTGAATATTACTCTGTAATAACTTTATCACTTTTTCATTAATCTCATTAAAAAAGTTTTCTAGTATCACATTGTCTTTATTTTTATTTTCCGATTCCGGGTACCATGTGTAATCCCGACATTTTTCGTATCTATTGAATCTGTTCTCAAAATGTACAGAAAATATGAACATCTTTTTTTGAGGAAATATGAACATCTTTTTTATTTTTAGGAAATTTATATGAACTTTTTTATATAATCGCCTTAGTATAAGCGCCTTAACTCGTATTTTAAGTTTTACAAAAATGAATTTGTTTTGATAGCAGCCAAAGATAGTTATGTACATATAATTAATTAAAAAATTTGCTTACTGTATTTTAAAAAATTACATGCCTATCCCCATATTTATAAAATTTAAAATGAATTTGAAATGGATTTCAAATTCATTTTATTTTTCTTATGAATATGGAAGCTAATATTTATTACTTAAATAAATATAAAAATGAATTTATATGATATCATTTTCTTTACAATATTCATTAAATATTAAATAAAAATGTTATGTTAATAAATGTTAAACGTTAAAAATGGACTTTTAATTTTTTTACAAAATGTATCTTTTTGGGAACAAATGTATCTTTTTAGAAACCAAAATTTATCTTTCTCGAAATTTCACTGGCAACACTGCTTCGCACATCATTGTCAAGTACTTCTGTACTCTTGAACTTGTGAGTATTTGTTCTTAAGTGGTAATACCACATTGATGTTTTAATTTCTTTTCTGCACAGCTCACAATAAATGTTCTCTTTATTATCATTTATAGAATGATCTACTTAGTGAGTATGTCACTGGAACTCTGATAGGTTTGAAAAACGTATACAACAGGTTGAACATTTGAATGAGGACGATGGTCCTTCATGTTGCAACCTGATATGTTTTATCAAATTTCTATTAAAAGAAAATATTTTTTGGCAAAATTCGCATACAAAACTTGCCATATCTTTTTTCCTTTTTATATGTTCTTACAAACGTGGTTATTAAAAGAATGATGTTTGTTTATTAGCATCACAGATATTTCTACTATAAATTGGTGTATGTATGTATGTATTAAAGAGCCGTATGATCTAACTTTTAAAACGCCTGTGTTCGAACATAATGTAACTTACTGACCCTATGTTTGATTGCAAAAGTTTGTTCATACCATTAACACATAAACTCTGTTTCTTATTAATTGAATGTGAGCACTTACTTGTTCGTGGGTTTTGTTCGAATTAAGTATTTTAAAAGTTATTGCATTTGAAATAAGTTTTGGATTTACATTCTGTTCTAACGCGAATTGATACCAGGTGATCATCAGCTGCTGAATTGAGATCATCTGATATGAATTCGCCTACAAAATTAATAATTTGTTCTTCGAACATGTCATCGTGATTTATTTCCTCATAGTTATTATGATTGTATACAACTGTGCTCATGCTCATAAACACACATGTCAGTTTGTGTTCATGTTCAAGCTCATAATTGCTCGCTAGTGTTTATATTTCATACATGTTTACTCATCGTTGCTTCAATACAGTGAACAAAGTCGAGTATAATGCAATAAACAACCCGATCATCTTCAAACATGCTTTTTCTTTTATCCATGCAGCTGTCATACACACAACTGAAATCAATGGTAAAAATTTAATTTCACAACATTCCTATTGAAAACTGAATTTTACCAAATTCGTATTGAAAAATTAATTTCACATCGAAAGTAATACAGTTTAACTCACTTACACATAGAACTGAAATCAGTATTAGATCTTGAATTTTACAACGATAGTAATATAGTCTCACTTACATACAACTGAAATCAGAGATGGATAGTAAAACAGAAAGAAAAACAGCGCTGTCAGACTTAAATTGTTGTTACTTTATAAAGAAAAATTATACTGATGGTATTCATTTTCCCAGCCAGGCATGCTCCATCATTTGTACTGAAAAAGTGGCCTCGAGCCGCTCTAAACATACCACTTGAATTTCTTGAATGTGTATGTATGTGTGACCGTGGGAATTTGTGCGTGGATAATCTTGTGGTTCTGAAGAATACAAACGTAATATTTGTATACATTTATATTTTGCAACGCAGACATTTCTCTGACTGCGACTATTTTAAAGCAGCAGATTTTCAGCTAAGTACATTCATCAGCAGAGAAACAAAAAGTAAAAATTTGCACGGAAGCAGAGATACTGCTACTAATTTTCGTATAAATATGACTACTTTTCTAATCAACACATCAGTACTTTATTGTATTTACAAACATCATTAGCAATCTTTAATACTTCCGCTTTTATGAGTTTGAAGCAATTTATAAAAATTTATTTGTGTTAAAAATAAAATAGTGATTCATTAAACTAATCAAAAATTAATTCTTCTGGATATCAGTGTCATTTGTGTTAAGGTATACAAATACCAAAAGTCCATTTTGGATAACGTTAAAAATCATAGGCAGGATCAAGCGGTCGTAGGCCGGGCCACAAATCAAGAGCAACAGCAGTCATCTCTTCAAAATCAGCAACAACCTTCTCTACAGTACCCCAAATATCAACTACCAATGAGTTATCAGCAAACGTTACGCCTAACTGTTACCCTACACCAATATCATGGAATGATAAATTTTTTAGATTAGTAGTACAAATACAATATCAGCAATATGAGAATCCAAGCCACACTTATAATCCCGTTACAAGAGATAATCAATTGCAGCAGTATTCTAATTTGATGCAATGGCAACCTCTTACTTACCATCAACAACAGCAGCAACAACAACCACCTCAAGAACAACAAGGAGTAGATATCGTCGGAGGGACTTTATTGAACGATGCTATGGATATCAGTTTACCGGATAGCGATGAAGAAGTAGAAGAAAGAGGAGAAAAAACTCCGCCAACTCCAATGAGTACTTCGCATGCTAGCACAGAAGAAGTCGAAGATAATGTGAGATATTATAAAATATCAAGAGAATTTAAAAATAATATCGCCACATATGGATTTCCAAATAAAACAGACCAACTGCTCTTGAAAGAGTTTGTTGAAGAAAATAAAAATATTTTCATAGAGATTTATGTCATTTATGTACTAAGCGATACTATAATAAAATTTAATATAAGTATTGTTGCAGAATGCGTAAAAATTGTGGGAGAGGACTTGGAGTTCAATATTATTCATCATAGAGCTAAAATGAATTTGTTGACCAATGGAGATGAAACATATGAAGTATTTTCTAACCAAATATAAGAAATTCAATATAAAATATCTGAATTCCAAGAGAGGGACTCTGGTTGAACTTTGATATGGAGCAGAAATAAGCATCAATAAATAATCATTGGTCAGAGGATCAAATTGAATATCTACTCCTGAAAAACTTTATAAAAGAAAAACTTCCATCAATATAAAAAACAATGATGAATACTGCTTCAAGTGGTATCTGATTGTTGTAATGGATACCACAAATTACGATAACCCAAAACTTTGTAGTTCTTATAATATCCAAGACATTACCGCTGAGATGATTTATACGCGAAATGGTGTAGTGCTAAGTTTAAAAAATTTAAGCTTCCCATTAGCAGTAACTAAAATCAAAGATTTCGAGGTAAACAATCCTCTAATAAGTGTAAATGTGTTTTGGCATGATGAGGCAGTAAATCAGATCATTGGTCCTTATTACGTGACCAAAGATGAGAAAATGAATAAAGTCAACTTGCTGCTTTTGGAAAATTCTGAAGGTCATTAGTACCTTTCTGATAAATTTAAGGATACATATACTTGTTTTATATATTTTACAATATATGTACATTTTATTTAAAAACTCTTTTTTATTATTCCCAGACTTTTGGTGAATCAAACTTGTGAAATGATAAACTCTTTAAATTTAGTTTTTAGACAAATTTATTAGTTGTTCTAGAGCTCTTCGATGAGAGCTCATAGAATGTTGAAGTTTATCTTTTTTGTGTTTTAATAACATTGCATGTCTTATATATTACTTATGAGAATAACCTAGATTGCATAAATGAGTGATTTGCTAAAATGCATTCAATATCTTATTTCTATTCTTATGCCTATTTAATATACATTTTACCAGTCTATCATAAATTTTAGGCGCTAGCCAAAATTTATGATTGAGTGGTTTTTAATTTAAATTTAAATTTAAAATTTTCATGGGAAAATAAAATGTTATAAATATGTGACCTGCTCCACGAAAAGGGACCTCTGCGCCGAAAAAATTTTTGTTTACTTTTTGAGCGATTCTTATAGGAAAAAAAACGCTCTTTCAAATAACTCAATAACTTCTTTTCGGCGCAGAGGTCCCTTTTCGTGGAGCAGGTCACATATGATCTATTTAAAACAATAAATTATTTTCCCATCGTTGAAGGTTTACAAAAACAATTATACATACATATAGGGTGTTTTTTATTGAGGTATAGAACTTTAAGTTGGCATCACTTTTTTAACTGGCGGCCATTTTGTCAACTGTCAAGTGATTAATATTTAGTTTGGTTTGCCATTTCATCATGAACAGGTTGACAAAAGAACAACGCTTGCAAAATTTATTTCGAAAATAATGGTTCAGTTCGCGAAGTTTACCGCAAGCTCCGTCCATTTTATGGTCGACATAATCGTCCATCAGAGCAATTAATTCGGTTAACCATGGATTGGCCTCCAAGATCGCGTGACTTGACACCATTGGATTATTTTCTTTGGGGATATGTGAAGTCGCTCGTCTACGCCAACAAACCAGAAACGTTAGGAGACTTGGAAGCCAACATTCGTGGCGTTATTGCCAACATACGGCCCCATATGCTCGAAAAAGTGGTTGAAAATTGGACCTGTAGAATTGGCTTTATTCGAGCCAGCCGCGGCGGCCACATGCCCGAAATCATATTTAAACGTTAATGGCATAAAATTATCCTTCCAATAAAGCCAAATTGATGGACATTAAAACGATTTTCTTGTGTTTTATTTCAATTCGAAGTTCTATACCTCTAAAAAAACACCCTGTACATGCATTGCTTTAAGTATTTTAAATATTAATATAGCGGCTGGCGGCACAAAAGAAATTGTCAAGTGTATTCTGTCCGCAGCACATGCAAATGATATTTGATTTTTTTTTTTTTTTTAGTTTTATATAATTTAAGCCTATTTTTATGAACTACTTGTGTTTTATTTGTTTCCTTATCAAATATAGTTACATTATTTCTTAAGTCTATTTTCTTAATATTGGGTTTCTAACTTATGGCCTGTTTCATTTTTAAGTAAAACTAGATCTCCTATTTTAAAATTATATTCTATTATTTCCTTATCGTAATTTAATTTTTGCCTAAGTTTATGTTTATTTCGTAGTTGTTGAGCTCTCTTATATGCTACTTCTAACCCACAGTACAACATATGATTTTGGGACTCAATTTTGACAATTTCACGTGAAAGTAGGCCCAAAATGAAGAACTTGTGCATCATTCGTTTTGCCTTCTTACCTGCTAAAATATTTTTAATATCGATTTGAAGTTAGTATTTAACTATCGTATAGGGGAATTTTTTACGTTTTAGGCTCTTTTGTTTGACATAACTCGAGAACCACTAGTCCTTTTTAGCTGAAACAAATTTAGAAAAATTAAGAATTACAATTCCTCTAATTTGTTCTTATACCGTTTTCCTATGTGTGCAACACTTTCGAAGTTAAAAATGAATGGATGAAAGGAAAAAAGTATTTTTTGCCTAAAAATTTAATTTTTTTTAAATTCATCAAAAATAAAAAAATGCAAAAAAGTGTCAAATCTAAAAAAAAGGAATAAACAAAAGGTTATTTGATTTTTATTACTGCGAAGCAATAAACGCTAATAAATGTGTCCCTGCAAGCCGAAACCGTTTTCACCAATCCGACCAACGTGAATGATGCGGATTGGACACCCGATATTGAAAATAATACAGGACAACCGCTAACACAAATCGAAATGGATTACATTGTGGCTAAGCTCGGAATATCACAACAAAACTCCGAATGGTTGACATCATTTTTGAAGAGAAGAAAACTCACACAGCAAAATGTCAGCGCAACATCATACCGACAACGCCAAGCTGATTTCCATAAATTTTATTCCGTTGACGAAGCAAATACGTTCACCTACTCCCATGATATCCCAGGTTTAGTGAAAAAGATTTGTTGCGATCTGAAGGTGGTCAACATGCTACAAGCCATTATAGAAAAGGGTGGCTATCCAAAATACTTCTGCTTCTTTTTGTAATTGGAATTCACGATACATAGGGAATCAATATCAACGTAAAGATTGGGAAGCCAGAACTCCCGAGCTCAACAAACAATTACAATTACGCAATGAACCTATGATAAAGGACCTGGATGATATTTGGTTGCCACCGCTCCACATAAAATTAGGAATAGCTGGGAAATTCGTTGCAGTGGTTGTCAAGTATATTGGGGACGCCTATGACTGTTTAAAATCCATCTTTCCAAAACTCAGTGAAGCTAAAATTAGAAACGGTACGTATCGTTGTCTGTATTTAAATATTGTCATATCTAGCGAGATGACAAACAGAAACGAGTGGACAAGTTGCTGTATTATTTTGAAAAAATCAATGCATCCATGACATTAAAATTACATTTCCTGCATTTCCACCTTGATACCTTTTTGGCACAATTACCTCAGGAATCAGACCAACAAGGAGAGAGGTTCCACCAGGTGACCATGCCAACGGATGAGCGATTCAAAGGCAAAAAATTAGATGCGATGCTGGCGGAGGTTTGTTGGTGGAGTTCTAAAATTATGCAGTATGAAGATGAAAGCACCGAAGAAGAAGATGGCACTGAAATTGGTTGACCCATGGGAAAAAACGAGCCCTTGAATATTATGGATTCCTCGGATGGCGACGCAAACTCAGACCACGAATATCAACAACCTACGAAGAAAATCAGATCATCAGAACCACAAGCGTCAACTTCAACGAGAATGGATATTGACAATAATTATAATTATAATTGAAAATGTTTTAAATTTTGTTTTTATGCATAGATTCCATAAATTCCATATTTTCTGTGTATGAATAGCTGCAATACAAATTGGAATTTTTATTTTAAGTTTTGTGTATATTCATTCATAACATTATTGAAATAAATTTATTCATAGATTTTCTTAAAAAATGTCTCACTTTACTCACAGGTTACGTGGCTTTATGCGAAAGTGATTAGATTTGACACTTTTTTGCACTTTTGATTTTTTATGAATTTAAAAAAAAAATTAAATTTTTAGGCAAAAAATACTTTTTTCCTAAAAGGAGGAAAGAGGAATTGTAATTCTTAATTTTTCTAAATTTGTTTTAGCTAAATCGGACTAGTGGTTCTCGACTAGTTACTAACTTCAAATCGATATTAAAAATATTTTAGCAGGTAAGAAGACAAAACGAATGATGCACAAGTTCTTCATTTTGGGCCTACTTTCACCTGAAATTGTCAGAATTGCGTCCCGAATCAATGACTTCAAAAATGTTGTACTGTACTGAATTATAATTCATTTCTATATTCTGTACCCATGTCCGAAATGAACGTCTTCATTGGACCATAGGTAAGTATAAAATTATCAAATATCGATTTAGCGATTGTTTTATCGCTTTTGTCTTGTATTGGTATAGTTACTAAATATTTAGATAAATCACATATTATTGTGATTGCGTATTTATTTCCAAATAATGATTTCGGAAACGGTCCTATTGTGTCTACGTATACCGTGTCAAATGGTTTTGTTGGCGTTGGTGTCACAGTCATTGGACTTTTGTTATATTTTAAAGTTTTAGCAGTTTGACATTTATGACATGTTTTCACGTATTTAGATATGGCTTTGGACATATTTTTCTAATAGTAATGTCTTTTTATTTTTTTTTAATGTTCTATATAGTCCACAATGTCTCCTTCTTTGGGATCATCGTGATATTTCAGCATGATTTCAAGAATTGCCTAGGCATTCTTATTATTGATTTGGGTCACCTCACTTATTAGCGCTACTTTAATTTTATTTAATATTTTATTGCCCATAAGTTTAAATTCATTAATAGAGATAAATTCGGAAATTTTCTCACTAGGTGCCAATTGTAAATTATATATGTATATTGTGTTTACCGGCCACTTTCTCGAGCCTAGAGAAAAATTGTCCTAAGTCAAAATTATCGTTAGTAAACACATCATTAATATGTATATATGTTACTATAGACTTTCCGCGTTTGATATAACACCTTCCGGGGGAAATCTTTAGTTTATAGTATTTTCTGACGTCAGTGTTTGTTAAAAGTACATATATACTGGGCTTATCATTATTTTTATTTTCATAAAATTTATGCTGTTTATTTAGTGTATTACTATTCTTTTCTTTTTCTGTATTGGTCATCGATCTAGTCGTGACTCTTAATATAGAAAACATTTTATTATTCATGTATTTTAGGTCATTAATTGTAATTCGCGATAGAGCGTCAGCAACATAGTTATCTTTTCCCCTAAGATATTCTACTGTAGTCATATTCTTCTAAATCGAGTCTAATTCTTGTCAACTTGGAGCTTGGGTTTTTCATTGAAAACAAATAAGAAAGTGGTCTATGATCAGTACGGACAAGAAAATGTTTTCTTTATATATATGGTCTGAAATGGGTAATTGCCCAATGAATTGCAGTTAATTCTTGCTTAATGGTTGATTTGTTACTTTCTCCCTTTGTGAATGTTTTGGATGCATAAGCAATAGGTAAATGTTTATCTTCGTATTCTTGTGTTAAAGCAGCACCACAGGCATGTTTACCTGCATCTGTTGTTATACAAAACTCCTTGGCGAAATCAGGATATTGTAGTAAGGTTGGACTCATTAATGCCTTTTTGAGATATTTAATTGCAAAATCACAATCTTTCGTCCATTCAAAGGGTGTATTTTTCTTGGATAATTTTGCTAAATATCTTAAGTATTCAGAAAAATTTTTAATGAATCTTCGATAGTAGTTACACAAAGTTACGAATCTTTTCACACTGTCTGCGTCAATTGGTGTTGGATAGTTTTCAATTATTGAATATTTACTATCGTCTGGTAATATTCCTTTATCTGTACATTTGTGACCAAGATATGTTACTTCTTTCATGAAGAATGAAAATTTTTCAGGATGTAATTTAAGATTATACTTTCGACATAGATTGAAAACGTTTTTTAAATTCAAAAGCATGTGCTTTTCGGAGCATCCTAATACGACTAAATCATCCATATATAGAAAGGCTTGGTCTGGTTTTAAACCACTGAAAGCAAGTGTCATCATTCGTTGAAAGGAATTGGGTGCTATTTTTAAACCATACGGTAATCTAGTAAATCTGTATGCACCATTGTTGGTCGAAAAAGTTGTTAAATCTCTGAAGTTTTTCTCCAAACTGATCTGGTGAAAGCCTGACATTAAGTCTAAACATGAAAAATATTTTGCTCTACCAAGTTGGTCTAAGATATCATCGATTCTGGGCAATGGGAATTTATCAGCAATTAATTTTTTATTTATTTGTCTGTAATCTATGACAAGTCTCCATCTTTTGTGGTCAGAGTTAGGAAGTGATTTCTTTGGTACTAACGAGACTGGACTGTTGTATTCAGAATAGGAAAGTTAAATAATTTTATCGTCTATTAATTTTTTCACTTGTTTGTCAATTTCTTCTTTATGTGTATGTGGTACACGATAATTTTTAATATATACTGGTTCTTTATCTTTTATTCTCAACTTCTGTTCATAAAAATTATTAGTTGTTATTGTCTCTGATTCTAAACCGAAAATATCACTATATGAAATCCCAATGGATTTCTAATTGTATAAAGGTGTAGAAAAATAAAATAGATTCATATCGAATATGAATTGTTTGCTGGGATTTTGTTATAGTTTCTATGCCTATTGCTTGTGTTTCGCTTGTGATTTTCAGAAATATTATTATTTCTGATTATTATTTGTGAATTCTCAAATAGTTTTTGAAAGTCTGTGCATAAGATAAGAGGTTTGTGACTGTTCAAAATGTGGTTAAAGTCTACTGATGATTTGGCTAAGCACCAATGAAATATATAGACAATGCTTGACCTCCAGCAAATAAATTTCAAATTAGAATAATTGTTATTATTATTGTTATTATTATAGTTGTTGCTATTATTTCTACGTGGGTAATTATTTCTTCCACGTGATCGTGTGTTATTACCACGGTAACTGTTTCCAGATTTGTACTTTTGTCCATAGTACAAGATGGCATTTTGTTGACCTGTGGCATCAGTACAACTATTTACAAATTTACTGATAGCATCGTTCATGCTATTAAATTGAGCTGCCTCCATGATAACCTTGACTTTATCAATGGTGCAGTTTTTAGTTAATGCCTTTACGGTAGTTTGTGTGGAATACTTTGCAGCTAGGTCGCATGACAGTCCATCTGAAATGTATGCGGTTAAATGCTTTAGTTAAATTTTCTATTTCGCTGCAATAAGCGTTGACAGTTTTATTGTTTTGTTTTATATTTAAAATTTTTGCCGTTAATACTTCCACAGATTCTCCCTTGACGCTATTTTTTAGTTCGTTTATTATTTCTAGTTGACTCATTATTGATTAGATTTCTGGCGTTTCCTTTTAGTTTTGTTTTTATTAGAGATACTGCCACAGATTCGTGGCTATCTTTTATTGATTCTACCAGAGACAAGGAGTCAATAAAGGAGCGTAAATTTTCTGATTTTCCAAGCAAAGTCTATAATCAGTTTTGAAGCTGTATTTAAAAAGTCTACTACAGTTTGAGTCATTGTGGATTCAGTTATAGGCATAGAGATATTAAATGTTCAATTTGTAACGAGTTTTTATCGACTAGTTTTGAAATTCTGCTTGTTAAGTGAAGGAAAAATGCGTCTGCTGCTCTTTGGTGAGCTACTGTAAGTCTATTGTAATAAACATTAAATAAAACTCTTATTTCTTTTAATTTTGTAAGAATTGTTTGAAAATAATTGCTAATTGTTTCACTTTTAATTGGTCTATCAATATTGATACACTTATATGACCGTTCAAATTCTTCTTTTATAATTCGTTCCTTATTTAAAATATCCTTCCATTCCATTAGTGAATAAAAAAATTAGCTAAATCGTTTAATTTGGTTATATTTTGTCTAAACCATTTGCTTTACTAGCATATTTCTTTTTCCTTCTATTCCCAAAAGTTTCCACAAGTCTGTTAAAAATTTTATTGCTTTATCCATTTCTTCTTCCTCGTTAGGAATTTCTAAAATTTCCTTAGAATCCCATCTTATTGGGGTTTTAGGCCTAAACTTTCTTCTATTCATTTAAAAAAAAATTAGGTCCTTACAAAATTAATTACAAAATATTTGTTTATATATCCTTATTCATAACAAAATATTCTTATTTATAACAAAATTTAATAATTTAAGTATTAAATTTTTTTGTTATAATTTCTTAAAAAAAAAATTTTTTTTTATAAATTTGTTTTTAGGAAAAAAAAACTATAAGGAGAAAAAAAGTTTTTCAACGGTGGTTAACGCCTACCGAACTAAGAGTGCGCCGCAATTAGTGCACTTCTTTGTTTGTTTTTTGTCTTATTAACTTACTTAATGTTTCTATTCGTACCCACATTTTGGTCGCGTCAGACCAAACAGCTAGCCTTCGAAAACAGCTAGTTGTTCCATTCAACTATGTGTTTGTTAGAATATTTACAACTAACTTTGTTGTTATTTGTTCATTAATAATTATCACATGTAATTTGGCTTACAAAAGCGATACGAACTTTAGCCTGATCAAATCATAAATATAGAAACAAATGAAGTTCGAAAAACAATAATTAAAATTAACTAAAATTAATAGCCAAGGGCCTGTGGCAAAAAAAAAACTAAATAAAAATATACTTAACTATCAAACCAAAAAAGTTTGTCTTAAGTAGAACAAAAATAAGCAAATTAACTAACATGTTAAGGGTGGATTCTATACCGACAAACTTTCAAAAAATAGATTTCCAAATACTCGCACATATCTAGTGTAAAAGGTCCTTAAAACTAAAGGAGAACAGGCATATGTTAAATGGCTGTGGTTTCCTAATCAACACAATTCTTGGGTAAGTAAAATAAAATATAATAGCTGAAAGATCTAAATCAGCAATAAAGACACCAACACAAACAACAACAATAGAAGTAATATTAAGAAACTAATGTTAATTGTAGAATAAGAAAATTAAATAAATATGTAAATCATATTTATATTGTACAACACTTTATTTATTTGTAACCAGACAATATAGTGTCAATAACACTTACTTTGAGCTCTAACTCATCAGAGTTAGCTGCTAGTTACTTTCCTCCTTATGAATTACATGGTTAAAAATAGGGTAATGTATGTGCCACAGCCATTATAATTGTCAAATTTTGGTAATTAAAATCAAAAATTTGTAATTTATGGGCAATTAAAATTTAAATTTTGTAATCAATGGTGTGAAGTGACGAGGGTTATGGCTGGTTTGTAGATAGAAATGTATGTACGTGATGATGAGCTTTTGTTTTTGTGTGTGTGCATAAGTGTGAGATAAGAATGGTTTGATGTCCGTCCGTCGATATTCCTAATTTATTATGTTGGCATGCAGGCTTGTACGTAGTATGTTTTTGTTTAAATTTTAATTTTGATAACCATGTTTTTTCTTTTTTGGGTTTGTGGTTGCAGCAGGTTCATGGTTTTAGAGTGCAATGTTCTTAGGTATGTGTGCGTTTGTATAGATAAAATGTTGTTAGTTTTTTTTAAATATTCTTTTTAACTGGCGGACATGTAAGGGTATTTTAGAAAGAAATTATATATGTATTCTGATAAGGTATCAATGCTTTTGTTGTTGGTTTTGATTAGTTTGATTTTTATTTTTTTATGTTTAAAGAGTTTGAAAAGATGAATAACGCATGTTTTTTTGTTTTAAGTTTAATTGTGATATGAATGTTTTTGTTATTATTTGTTTTTCTTAGTCTCATTTTTATTTTTTTATGTATAAAGAGTTTGAAGAGATGAATAAAATATGTAATCTATGAGCAATGAACTTGTTTGAAGGTTAGAGAAATTGAACTGTGAGATATTGAGGTATGTCAAACAGAATTAGAGATGCGCTATCATTGGAGCAACGTTATATTCCTGCTTGTGTATGTGTTGTTACAATAACTTGAGCGGTGGCAGATGTGTAAGTATGAAAAAAAAGCAAGCGTGTAATGTCGAGTACACATCTGGCATTCCTTGTGTTGTAATAATTTTTTTTAAATGTGTGTAACGAATTTCACACCTGCAGAAAATGCGAATAGTGAAATTGTAGTCATTTAATAGTGACTTTGTCACCAGTACTACTGACGAATTGTACCCCAGACAATGCTTTTTGCTATAGACATTTAGCATGTACGTGTCATTGAAAAGCAACTACTGACGTTGGTACTATTGAGTAGGTATTTCTTTTGGGACCATATCGAGACATTGGAAAGAGATAGTCACTAGTACATTTTAGTAATTCTAATGATAATAAAAATGAATATTTTATTAAAAATTTTTGTTTTAATAAAAAAATACATTAAAAAAGGGAACATTCGTTCAGCAAGTAAGGATTTAGTTTGCTGTTTGTATTAAATATAAATGAAAAATTCAAGGTTCCGTCGAATTATTAAAATCAAACACTTACGTATGAATCTAGACTTACTGGACTGGACTTTTTAACTGATCCCACAAAATCTTCTACAGGCTCATAAAAATTTCCACAATTATTTCATTTTAAAATATTTTTATTTTTATAATTACAAAATGAATTGCTTTTTATTTGTCTTTTGCAATTTCTTTTTATTTGATTCTTTGAATTATTTTGTAATAAATTTTTTTATTTGCCTTTTATATTGATTTCGTAAGTTAATTTTCATAAAAACTTGAATTTTGCTTGAAGCCACTTGTATTTTCAACAAACCAATAAAACATTAAGAAGAAGCATAGTTGTGTGTATCTGACAAAATATTTTCTACGCATCAAAAACAATGTTAATATGTAGACGCTCGTTTGACAATGTCACCAATATAGTCGACAAAAGTGGTGACTTGGGGACATTTAACCCCATGTTTTCTGCAGGGACGTTATGTGTTTATATGGAAAGCAATACCACACACACACACACATAGTGTGTACTCGGCATTAGTTTTTTTATTTACACTGCTTGCTCACATTTATCTCTGTCTATTGAACAAACCATACATAAGTACATATTTACTTCCTGTGTATGTATATACAAATAAATGACTAAACAGCAGTTTTGTATATTTTTAATCTACATATTTATTTAAAAAACATCGTAGATATATGGATGTTGTAACAATGTAAGAATACATTTTTTAGATATTTACTTGATAAAGTAAATATGCATTTCTTAAGGCACAAACTCTAAAATTGTGATAGCTATAGTAAAAATTTTCCGGATATTTAAGTTGTATTTGCTTAAAGTTGTTGCACCCAATGTATAATATTCTGGATGTTGAAAACTCTGAGTTGAAGTAGTTTCTCAAACTATTTCTTCTTTTCCATACCCTTATCATAGAGTGAAGAATGTTTTAAATTGGATTTTAAAAATTTTACAACACTCCTAAATGATATTGATCCGTCATTCCAATTCAGATGATGAAAGTTTCTTATTAGCCAATTCCATTCTCTTTGTTTTACTATTGATAATCTTTTGAAGTTAAACGGTGGTTTAATAATAAAATTTATGTTTTCCTTATTGTTAGAAACAATTGCTATTTCTTTTGCAATGAAGATGTTTGAATGGGATTTAAATCCTTGCATATCGATGAAAACTTTATCCCCAATCATCTTATTTTTTATTTACATTATTTTACAAACTTGACCTTTTAAGGGTATGTATTCTATTATGTCGTGGATGAGAATGCAATAAGCTGATGTATCGTTAGGAATGTTGGAGTCCGTTTCAATTTAAATTTTTATCTCAACAGTACCGTTAGAGAGCGATTCGTTTTGGTGACTGAAATCTACTATTTTTATATTTAGATTATCATATGGGTACGATTCGGCGTTTAAATACACTTTTAAATTGTTTAGATTACAGTGAACAAACTAATTTTTTTGTTGAAAAGCAATCAACACAAAACGGGGTCGTGCTCTATTTGCAGCCAATTTAACATTCCATATATGACTCGTTCCTGTATTTAGTTGAGGGTTAATGTGACAATCCCAACTGCGAAATGTCATCGGTATAGAAGCACCATTGTTAATAATTTTAATCATATTCAATTTGTTCAGAACAGATAATTGTACATGTGGAATTCTCCATGTGATATTTTAGATACTAACTTTTGGTTTTGTCAGTACCTAGAGTTGATTATACAAGTTTTTCATCGTTCTTAGTACGTAAGAGAATCGATTCATGTTTACCACTGAGTATAATTATATTATAGTCTTCAGCAAAACCTAAAAAATAGTTTCAGTGGTACATAGAAATTAAAGTGTCCATTTAAAGTATTCAAATCATCGAGTTTGTTCCATCCAGCATTATACATGCCAACACTTTCCGTTGGTAATAAAGAAACATAATTGTTTATGTTGCTTGCAATCGCTAAATGTCTTTTATGATCAATTTCTATGAAATAAAGTTCATATCGAATTTCGTCAAAGAGATGTGCCACAAATTTATTTTTTAATTTTAGATTTAAAAAAGAAGATATTTTGCTGTCATTATTATCTACAATACTTCCCTCAACATATAAATATGTAGCTTTCGCTGGGTAACACATACAAGTCTTGATTTTGTATTGAAATTCGAATCTCATCATTATAATTTAAGGATTGTAGGTGTGGTGTATATGTGAGGTAGTCCTTTTTAATTATACTCTCGTCTGATTGAGGTTTTTCTAGGACCAGCGTTACCGTTGGTGCTACTAAAGTAGCAATTTGCCACTTTTTCGACTGTTTGGATACTATTGTGCTACCTTTACAAAATGCACCCAAATTTGATACTTTTTCTAATTTTTGCCACTTTTTGATACTTTCTAACTAAATGAAGATGCAGTTTTTCGTACGTTCGGTTTTGTTAATACATATAAAAGTTATGCTATTTTAATCTATGTACATATGTATTACTTATTGATATGTAAGCAAGCTTATTTTTTTTTTGTCATGCGTTATTAGCGCATGCCTATCTTTCGAATAACGAATATGCCTTCGCTTGCTTATATTCGTATACCGGTCTGTATGGATATGGAAATATAAATAAATACATATGTACATATTTATGTATGTATGTACAAAGTACATACCCTGTCGGAAATTCCGTTAACTTTAAACTAACTTTAAGCTAACTATTTCGCAACCATTACTGACTGACACTTGGATTACTTTTCAATGTAATGAACTGACTATTAAAACATTGCGATGTCCTAGGCGGCAGTCAATTGTCTCACTCTGCATTACTTTTCAACTAACTTAAAGTTGATTTTTTAAATCACCTGAGATTCAGTAAATTTAAACATGTATCATCACACGTTGTGTATTCAACGTGCTACTATCCAGCTAAGGTACCATCTAAAATAGCAACAGCAAAATGTTAATATAAAATTTAAATAAGTTTCAAAGTAGCTGAGAATATTTTTGTTGCCTCTCACCAAATTCGATTACGTTCTCAACTTAAGAATTAATTTTGGATCTGTTCAGTTAACTTTTAGACAGTCTAAGAAAAGTTAACTATAAGTTAATTACTTTTGTAGTCAATCACACATTCTCCGACAGGGTATGTACATACGAGGTCTGATCAAAAAATAACCGTTATTTTCAAATTTCGTGAGTTACACATGTCTGTTATACATGTTGGCAATATCAGCCATTTTGGATTGTCAGTTTGTTTTTGACAGATAAAAAGGTAAGTCGTGTTTTGGTGTGCTCTTCGATTTTTTACTATTCGAAAAAATTTATCAAAGAAACTATTAAGTTTTGTGTAAAAAATGAAATTACATGCGCAAGGACATTTGAAATGTTGACTGTGGCGTTTGGCGAGTCTACTATGAGCAGAACACAAGTTCAATTGTGGTATAACCGGTTTAAGGAAGGCCGGGAATATGTCAATGTCGATGCTCGTCCTGATCGTCAAGTTCGGTCAAATGTGAAGGTTTTTCTCACTGTTTTCTTCGACTGCAATGGCGTGCGCACCATGAATTTTTGCCACAAGGTCGTACGGTCAGTAAGGAATACTACCTTGAAGTTATGCGTCCTTTGCGCGAAGCAATTCCTCAAAAACGCACATAATTGTGGAAAAAACAATCATGGATTTTGCACCATGATAACGCACCAGCTCATACATCGATGTTTGTGCGTGAGTTTTTGGCCAAAAACAAAACCGTTACCATGCCTCAACCACCGTATTCACCGGACTTGGCCCCCGCTGACTTTTTCCTCTTCCCAAAACTGAAGACGTCGATGAAAGGAAAGCGTTTTGCTACGATTGAAGAGATAAAAGAAAAATCGAAACAGGAGCTTTTGGCAATACCCTGACCTCGTACATACTTATATTTAAAAAAAATACGTCAAAAATTGTTTTAGTCAAAATTATGTGGTGAAATTTTGCCAAGAATTAACAGAGGCGATTAAAGACCGATTGTGTTAAAGTATTTAATTAGATCCGGTATTTATTAAATGAATTGAGGACACTAACTTCTTTGTTATTGTTTCTGTTTTTTATAATATAATAAGTGAACTTGAGGTTTTTGTAAAAGAGTTAAAGTTACGCGTATAAGAAAGCTAAGTGAATAAAGAAAGTTATGATACAATTTTCAAAATATCTTAATCTGAAATGTTGGTACGAAAAAAGCAATTTCCAAAATTGCTTCGATGAAAATTTATAATCAAAATTGTATATATTTGCTTCATACATATCTATATATTTAGTTTGCTGCATACTAGTGCTCCCGCTGAGCGTTTTTTTCTAGATTGGCATCATTAGAAAATAAATTATCTAACAGACTGAAAATTTATTGTCATTTATTGTCATTCCATGTTATCTACTTTAAATTTGTAGCAAAGGGAAAGACTGGATTCCAAATGATGACCTAATTCAAAAGCACAAATATGGTACAATCTTTTCTTGCGTTACATGACATTTGTACAACAAAACGTTGAAAACAATTTTAAAATCATGTTTAAAAAAAAATTTTTTTCTTACATTTGAGAAGCGATTAAATAGCTATATATTTAGTGAAAAAATGCTAACAATTAAACCTGAGGATTTTAAGATATACACAAAATATTATCTGGCATTACGTTATAAAAAATAGACTTTTCTCAGGAAATTCCCATTTACAGTTTCAGGAAATAGGCATTTAATAACTATTAAAAATTTCTAAAAACGATATTTTTCCGTTAATTAAAAAATGCAGTGTACAAAAAATTTACAGAATGGCCTTGTGCTTGTCTCCTGAGAATTCAATATTCAAATATTTATGAAATGTTAAATAAATTTTCTCTAAAGTAAATAAGCTGAGTTAGTTTTTTTTGTAAATAAGTGCCAGTGCCAAAAAAGCTTTAAAAATATATCTGTATCTTCAGAAACTTCAAGTAATTTTTTATTATAAGCACAGATTATATGAACTACTTTTAAATTTTGTGGATTTATTTTATTATAAAAATATATGTTAGTCTTTATATAGCAGAACCTGATTTTTATTCCTGATATTTTTTAAAATAAGCAGATTTGTTTTAATTTTTCCTGTTTTTAAGGTTGCCCCTTTTTTTCTTAAAATCTCCTTTTTGGTAACACCTTTTTTTTAAACCACTTTTTGTGCCACTTATTAAAATTTTACAACGGTAACACTGTCTAGGACACCTTTGCAACTTTAAATTGAAATTTTTTATTTCCTTGTGACAAATGTTTTTGTGTAATGATCTCTTTAATTGTGGACTAGTTTGCAAAAGTGTTTTATAAGTGTATCCAATTTTATTCTTAGATTGCTTGACGTTATATATTATCATTATTTGCTAGATCTCAAATGTATTCGTTTTGTAATTTCCTCTCCTGGGAAATTAATTAAATCACCTTTCTGATCAACTACTCGTAGAGTTAGAGAACTTATCTCTCGGCAGTTATCTGGCAAATAGATACGATTTCGAGGAATCTCAACAATTTTATACCCTGGGGGAACATTGACCACAAATTCATGTAATATGTTTGCTTGTGAATTATTCGTATATGTGTTAACGACTATATTACATTCAACACGCAAGATATTCACGGTGAAAATATTGACTGAAGGATCTGAGTAATGGTCTTGTTTGGGAGCTAGAATTTCCTTATTGAATCCTAAAAGTATTCCAATTGTATTATCCTTGTTAAAGTATATGGGATGCTTAGAGCTATTAACTCTAACTTGCATTGTCTTGTTTTAGGTTTCACATAAATTTTATTTTCCGGACAATACTGCCTATATTGATCTTTAATATGATCAACTATATCATTAAATTCATAAGATCCTATTGGTATTTTAATTACATGTTCAAAAATATGAAATGTATTGTTATAATCATCTACATTAGGAATGCTATTATATGAGTGAAAATCAGTTAGAGCACATTCATATTCATCATCCAAACAAATAGGAGGAAAGTAATTAACAGATAACTCAGATGAGTTTGAGCTAAGACTTAGTGTTATTTACATTATGCTTGTCTGATTAGAAATAACTAAAATGAAACACAGCACTTTCTATAAAAAAGAACTTATATATAATTATATTTTATTTAACATACATATTAAATACAAATATAGACTTATATATAAACTTAACTACAATATTTTTTTTATTAATCCAAGATTTATGTTGATTAGTAAATCCTAACCATTCAACATATTACTTCTCTCCTTTAATTTTAAGAACCTTTCAACTAATATGTATTTGGATATTTAGTTTTTGAAAGTTCTTCATCATAGAATCCATCTTTAATAGGATAGTCTTCTAATATGTACATACATGGATATATATTTTGAACTCTTTTAATCTTGAAAATTTCTGTGGTCCAATCTGGTGTATATCCTTTTTAAAAACATGTTTATATTTACTTATGCGCACATGATCTCCAACATTGAACTTTAATACTTTGAAGAGTTTTAAACGGTTATATACTGTATATAGTAATTTTTTCTCGTTTGTAGAGTTAACAAAGGATTTAAGGTTTAAAATGTTACTAATATAATTAACAGAGAAAATGTCCCCCAACCCCTATTTCGGGTCGAACTGGAGCCGAATGACACACAATTGAAAAAAATTAAACCCATCCAATTTATAGCATAAAGTTTCTCTTGCACCGAAAAATCACAGTTGAAGAGCCACGTAAGCGTTCAGGTCCCGTACAGTGCCACAATTGCCAAGAATATGGCCATACTAAATCTTACTGCAAATTACCTACAGTTTGTGTTATCTGCGGTGAATTGCACGGTTCTGCTAGCTGCACGAAGCCAAAAGATCAAGCTGAAAAAAAATGTAGTAATTGTGGAGGTAATCACACTGATAACTACAGAGGATGTCCTGTATATTTTTTCGTTAAAAAGACTATGGCACAAAAACCTAAATTAGCTCCAGCTCAATCAGCAAACGCTTTCTCCGCCAATTTTCTTCCAATGAGCCAACCAAGTACTTCACATGTATCATATGCCGATGCTATTAAGACAAAATTCTTTTCCCACTCAGAAAGTGTCACCACCAAGTAAATAAACAAATGCTAACACAAGCTTTAATTTCAGTCGCCATGAAGCCACTATTGATAATCTGGTGCAAACTATAAACAACTTTATGACTAGCATGATGCAAGAAATGCTGCGAATGCAGAATACTCTGCTTCAAGCATTAATTAACAAGCCATGAACACGTTAAAAGTATGTTTCTGGAACGCAAACGGCATTCGCCAACACAAAAATGAGCTCGAGCACTTCCTTTCGGAAAACAATATTGATGTAATGTTAGTTTCTGAGACTCATTTGACTTCGAGAAGCCTTTTTAAAATGAATGGCTACACCTTATATGATACTAAGGACCCGAGAGGAAGAGCATGCGGTGGATCAGCAATTTTAACAAAGTCAAGACTCAAGCACTATATTCTTGATAACATCTGTGCAGAACATTTACAAGCAACTAATATTTGTGTTGAAAATTTTTGTACAAATTTCGTTATATCATCAATTTACTCCCCTCCAAGATTCTCAATCACTGAGGATGAATACGAGGATTTCTACAAATCTCTTGGGCCTTGTTTCGTAGCAGCTGGAGACTACAATGCAAAACATACGTTCTGGGGTTCACGCCTTATTACATCTAGAGGAAGAGCGTTGTTCAATACAATTTCAAAAATGAGCTTGGACATCATTTCAAGTGGAGAGCCCACTTACTGGCCTACAGACACACAAAAAATTCTGGATGTTATAGATTTTGGAGTCATGAAATATATTTCTAGAGATTTAGTTCATGTCCAAGCTTCCTTAGATCTCTCCTCCGATCACTCTCCCACTATCGTTGCAATCTGTAACCCACTAAGAAGTGATTTACCTCACCCATATCTGAAGATGATCAATCGTGTTAATTGGCCGAGATTCAAAAAATATCTTAGTAGTCAATGCACGGAAAACATAATGCTAAGAATATCCGATGATATTGAATCTAACATTGCGAATCTTAACGAAAATATAAAACAGGCTGCTGAACATGCTTATACCTCCCATCCTCAGACTGGGTTCAATAAAATTTATTCTACGGATATTGAATGTCTCGTATGTGAAAAAAAAGAGCTAGACGGAAATGGCAACAGAACAGATCGCCCCAGCATAAAATCAGATTTAAAGAGTGCACTAAACGACTCCAAGAGTTGCTTGCGTATGAAAAACCTGCATCTCTTAAAAATTATCTGGAAAACCTCGATGCCACACCAGCATCTAATTACTCTTTGTGGCGCGCTGCGAAAAAGCTTAACACACCCGTTGAGTTTAAACCACCTCTGCGCACTTCTACCGGAGGTTGGGCAAGAAGTGATACGGAAAAAGGTAACTTGTTTGCAAAGCATTTAAAATCCGGATTTACCCCAAACAGATGCACTGCTGCGGTTGATTTACCGAGTGTAGTTGCTCTACCCCCTCGACCCTTAAAGTTTAAGATGCGTGACGTACAGAATCTAATTGCTGAACTCAACCCGAAGAAAGCTCCAGGAATTAATGAAATTAGTAACAAGATGCTGATGAATTTGCCTTGTACTGCAATTAGAATCCTTTTTTTAATTTTTATTGCCATATTAAGACTAGAGTATTATCCACACCTCTGGAAGCTTGCCAAGGTCAAAATGATTCCAAAGCCGGGCAAAGACCTTACCAAGGCTGAATCGTACAGGCCAATAAGTCTACTATCAACAATATCTAAACTTTTCGAAAAACTGCTTATGATAAAATTGTCCCCAATTCTAACTGATAATACGTCCATACCAGACCATCATGGTATTAGGAGTCAGCATAGCACCATTGAACAAACTCATAGATTGGTTCAATTTATAAGAAGAACATTTGAAGAAAAGAAATATTTATATATTTATGATTTAATCAGGCTAAAGTTCGTATCGCTTTGTAAGCCAAATTACATGTGATAATTATTAATGAACAAATAACATCAAAGTTAGTTGTAAATATTCTGACAACACATAGTTGAACGGAACAGCCAGCCGTTTTCGAAGGCCACTAAACCTTCATCATCAGCGTTCTTCTGTGTTTGGTCTACTGTGTGTGGTGTCAGTTGATGTAGATTTCTGCCTTATATACGAAACTTTTCTGCAAATGGAATATGTGAATTGGTTTGATTCATCGTATTTCAATTTGCTGAAATGTCTTTTTGTAATGAAGGCCCCAAATTTACCATCACTATATTTACAACAGTCTTACCATTGTCGTTTTTTCATTACTAATTATGCACATGTTAGTTAATTTGCTTATTTTTGTTCTACTTAAGACAAACTTTTTTGGTTTGATACTATAAGTATATTTTTATTTAGTTTTTGCCACTGGCCCATGACTATCTATTTAGTTAATTTTAATTATTATTGTTCGAACTTTCATTTTTATTTATATATTTATGATTTAATCAGGCTAAAGTTCGTAGGCAAAAGAAGATTTTAAGACTAATAACATCGGCTCCATGGTACATCAAAAATTCAAATTTACATCGTGATTTAAATATGCCACTAGTGACTGAAGAAATTAAAAAATACGCAGGCAAATACTTAACAAAACTCGAGTCTCATCCTAATCCACTTGCTCGTAACATCTTGAATTTTACTGGACACATCCGCTTAAAAAAACGCGACACTATGGCTCTAATACTCAACACTCCAGAAGAAACAGCTTGAAAATATTTTTGTACTTAATACGATATTTATGTATTATTGATTACTATCACTAAGTTTATGCCTGACACTGGTTGGGCCTAATTATTATATCTAGATTTAAGATTTGAAAACTTATTGTTAGTTCATTTTTTGAAGATACAATAAATAAATATACGCGTGAAAAAAAATATATATCTAATTCATATTTATCATAATGTTTTGGTATTTTATGAAACAGTAAAGAAAATAAACCTGAGGGGGTATCTAATTCGTTTCTGCTTTCCAAGATTGCTAGATCAGCATAACTCTTATTATTATCGCAATTGCTTAGAGTTTCCGATTGAGAGTAAAAATCATCGTTGTCATCATCGTCATCATCATCATCAGTATCGACATTATCAATGTTATTCACCTTTCAATCACAGAGTGAGATATTATTGTTGAATAACGTTTCATCAGCAAGTTTCTTTGAAATAATTGTTTCTAACTTAACTGATTGTTCGTTGAATGAAAACTAAAATTGTTATAAACTTTCGTTTTTAATTCATCTCTTTCTGCTTTAATATTTCTTTTATTATTATTATTAGAACTGTTCGCAAATTCGATTAAAGGTTCTATTATTGGTTTAAATGTATCTTTGAATTACTCATGTGTATGTGCTTTATTATCTCTTTTAAAACTTTTTCATTCATTTTTAACTATTAGCTACCAGATCAGGTATCAGCTATCAGGTACCAGCTATCAGATCAGGTATTAGATATCAGATTAGGTATCAGCTATCAGATCAGATATCATCTATGAGATCAGGTATCAGCTGTCAGATCAGGTACGGTAAATATTTTAGGAAATAAGTAGATGTACTATGTGTAAGGCCAAATTAAGTACTAATGTTTTATTTTTATGTAGAGTAATTTATATCGTTATAAAATAGTCGAATTGCTTTCTATAGAGACCATTATATAAGTCATTATCTTTGAGTAGCATCAAAAATCTATATTTTTCCTTCCAACACTCTCGACAAATTTCATGAAACTTTTCATAACTCATGTCACTGGCAACATGATCCCTAAAAACATGCTTCATGTTTGTCTCATCTTGCTTACACCTTATAATCACATTTGCATTGTCTCTTATTAAGTGCTTGGGAATTCTCGTATAAGTTTGACACCCTTATGTCGTCCCATGCAAAAATATGCTCGTATATTATTCTGCTTCTCACATGCAACATCATCAAAGATCATGATTGCGTTAGTTTTAGCGTAGTCAGGAGGAATGACTGTTCCATTATCTTTAAATTCGTAATATCCCATCCCTTTAATTGGTAAAATTAATCTCTTCAAGTATTCATATTTTGGTTGATAAAGGAATTTTGAGTATAACTAGATGTGTTCAAACTTGAGTCCAGTAGAACTTTCTGCAAGTTAATCATAACATTGGTCTTTCCACAATTTGATGGTCCAACTATTAGGCCACGAATAGAATTTGGAAAGAGGGAGCAAACATAGCTCCCTTATATTTTAGATCTGATGTTCGATGAAGCGTCAATATTGCGAATCACAATATTTTTTATGTTGTTTTACTAATTGCATTTCATAAATGTTAGTGTTATTATAGAAGAAAAATATAATAAGATAATTATACATTATAACAAAATGGTTAGTTACAGAAAACCTGTCGTTGGAAAAGGTTTAGTAAATATAGTAATAAACTTTCTACCTGTTGAACTACATCTTCCTGGATATCAGTTTTGTGGACCCGGAACAAAATTACAAAAACGTTTAGATCGCGGTGACAAAGGAATAAATTTATTAGACGCTGCATGTTAAAATCACGATAGTGCCTATTCCAAATCAAATGATATAAATAGTAGACATCAAGCTGATAAAATTCTTGAAAATAAAGCTTGGGACCGAGTTCTTTCAAAAGATAGCTGTATTGCAGAAAAATCGTTTGCGTATATGGTTGCCAACCTAATAAAAGCCAAAACAAAGTTTGGTATGGGGGTTGAAGAAGAAGGTTGCAAAAAGAAGTGAACAAAATGGAAAAAAGCTGTTCAGTACATCAATTAAAACTACAAAAAAAAAATACTGAAGAAGGAATAAAGACATTAACTCTGCCATTAGGATTGCACGTAAGGTTATCAACAATTCGTTAAGGGGGTAGAAATCGCAAGTTGTAATACCACACATAATTAATGTTCCAAAAATTGGTGGCTTGTTACCTTTGGTACCTATTCTTACTGCAATAAGTGCAATTGGTAGTCTTTCTACAGGCGGAGCAGCTATTGCAAAAACAATACATGCAGCAAAGAATGCCAAACAACAACTTGATGAAGCAACTATGCATAATAAAACAATGGAAGCAGTAGCAATGGGGAAAGGTTTTTACCTTAAACATTATAAGAAAAGATATAGATGTAGAGCCGCTTGTAGTGTAATAAT